>JBCFYV010000003.1:66715232-67020319 GCA_039000515.1 Timema cristinae | reverse complement strand
GGAAATGTTTGATTAGGGTAAGAAATTTAATTGCTTGTAATGTATATGCAAAAAATTGTGGTATAGTAATTTTCGTTCTTTAATAATTATTTTGTTGTTTTTAAGAAGGAATTAATCCATTTAGGCTAATTTCAATCTTCACCTCAGGTTTATTGTTAATTCTTTTGATGAACCTCTTAAAAAGGTAAAAATAAGTATATATTATTATTAATAAATAAATTATTAAACTATTCTAACGTTTAATCTTTTACAATAAATCTACTTATTAATAAATAAATTATCAAACTTTTTCCCTAGTTTAATTTTTTACGATAAATAAACTATAATTTAGTGCATTTTTTTGTTAGCTTGTTTCAAATCCCCTTTGTAATTATATGATTTAATAATTATGCTAATATACTAGGGATGAGGGAGATGGAATTTATAGGAAGAGTACCCGCATTGTCATGGAACAAGAGTGGGAAACAATTTAGTAAGAAAAAAGTATCGGTATGCCCGACTGAGATTCGAACCCTGATCTCCCCGTTATTGGCAGTCTAGTCTCTCACGAGAGAGACGTCTCAGAACTAGACCACCAATACGTATATCATAAGTTCAGTTCTTTGACATTTATTTAGCACCGCAACTTACTACCCGTTCGAGTTAGACACCTATGTACTAATTATTATACTATGGATTCGGAATTAGGAAGGCTTAATTTAGAGGAAGTGCACCTGTATTTGCGTGGAGGTAGAGTGGAAAACCATTTAAGAAAACGCACACTCAGTGCATCTGACCGATCTCTCCGTCTTCGGCAGTTTAGTCCAACACGATATTAGCGCGTTAGAGCACGTGGCCACCGAAGTGGGTCTTTGATAATTAATTTGATTCTTATTCTTTTTGATGGACAAAGATGTTTTTCTTTTCTCAATTTTTCCGTAACAGTGTTCCTAGTTCCTGATGCCATAGAGTAAGTAACAATGTATATTATCTCATTTATAACTTTGGTGTTGTGTTTCTACAACAATGTTTAGACCTATTGTTTCGTTTCACAAATCTTTCGAGTTTTTTTGTAAATGTCTATTTTAAGATAAAAGCGGGCGAGAGTCATTGCGGTGCGCCGTAACATTTATTTTAAATGTTCATAAAAAAACAACTTTAATTTATTTCTCGTTCTATTCGTCATTCCATCTATCCCACCTTTTGCTTTTATTAAGTATTTTTAGCACCAGCTTTGTAACATTTTACGAATAGTATTACCTCACCTAAATTGTTTTACTACAAAAACTTTTGTTTCGGAAATGTCTGGCGAATTGTTTAATCGTAGAGATTACATCCAAACTAAAACCAATGCTGACACTTGACTCCACGTAGCTTTATTGGAAATCGACGTCTGTCATTGTTTTGTGACGGATTCTAATGAACGGGAATAGCTTTTAAACTGAACTTGACATTACATTTTACAATATAATGTATCTGCAATGCGGACGTCTAGGTTGGAATCCCTGTGGGACCACAACTTCACGAGAAAACTGGGCTACCTGTATTGTTTTTAATTCCTAACCAACATATCCTAAAGTTTTGTTATTTTATTGTAATAATTGTAAAGATTAGGAGATTGTTTACAAATCATGTTTGCCATGTTGCCACGTTTTAGCAGTTTTTTTTTATTCCTGTGCAATTTTGATCCATATCATCGTTAGCTTTTTATATGAGATTTTCCTTGATTGTGCACTTTCAATGTGTTCTGCAGAGAAAAAAAAACCGGTTTGAAGGTCACAATCGAAAAACGCCGATAGGTTTTTGATGGCTGGTAAAGTTTGTGAATGCTGCCTTTCCCCAAGGATCCAAGGCTGTGGTCGAATATTGAATGTCTTTGCAGTTCCGCAATCTTAATGGGCGGATGGCGGTGGATATTGGCGGGGGAGGACGGAGGTAGTACTTGGCCCTCTCTACGTGACCGAACTGCTGAGACTACCCCCCCTAATCTCTGACGTCACTTGAGGCGCGCTCAGATACTGGTGGTTAAAACTTCCATGTCGACAACTTTTTTTTTTTTTTACCTACGTGAACATTTTAAACTTCTCGTGCTGTGAATTATTATAATTGGAAAATCATTCGAGTGTTCAGGCTTTGAAGGTATTTTGAACATATCTTAGATAAAATTTTATATTATTGTTCATACAGTTATCGAATACTATTAAAAATAAGTACGAGATTATTTCTGGTATTGGACTTCAATTATTAGCCAAATTATATATTTAATATCAATTCGTGTTTCTGATAGTTACAAACAACTGTTTTTATTATGTCTACAAATATGTGTTTATGAAATCTACAAATATGTGTTTATGAAATCTACAAATATGTGTTTATGAAATCTACAAACATCTGTTTCTGATATCTACAAACATTTGTTTTTTGATAGTTACACTCAGCTGTTTTCCTGATATCTACAAACATTTGTGTTTCTAACAGTTATAAGCAGCTGTGTTTATGATATTTATAAACATTTGTGTTTCTGGTAGTTATAAGCAGCTGTGTTTTTGATATTTATAAACATTTTTGTTTCTGATAGCTATAAGCAGCTGTGTTTATGATATTTTATAAACATTTGTGTTTCTGGTAGTTATAAGCAGCTGTGTTTCTGATTTCTATAAACATTTGTGTTTCTGATAGCTATAAGCAGCTGTGTTTATGATATTTTAAACATTTGTGTTTTTGATAGTTATAAGCATCTGTGTTTCTGATAGTTATAAGCAGTTGTGTTTCTGATATCTATAAACATTTGTGTTTCTGATAGTTATAAACAGCTATGTTTAATATATATATATATTTATTTGTGTTTTGATAGTAACAAACATTTGTACTTTTGATAGCTAGGTATAAGCCGTGTTTATGATATCTACAAACACTTGTGTTTCTTATCGTTACAAACGGTTGTGATTCGATAAGTCATTTTATAAAAAGTAAAAATGTTATTTTGGAAACACCTTAATGTAGGTTTACTTGAGTCCGAGAAACCTATCAGTTGAAAAAATAACTTTTTAAGAATTCTATTTGTTAGTCTAGTATTAGTAATATTATATATTATTCTACTCAGTTTCATACACGTTTAAAAACAAGAAAAAAGTTTTGTTAAACTACAGTTTGTACGTGATTCTCACAATGAGTAAAGAAGATTCGGAATGGTCTAAAGACAAGTCAACTTTTTATGTACTGTATATTTATTTTAGGAAATACATTAAATTTTAAGTATTTGAACTGTAGTCACAAAACTTTAATTGTATTAGTTTGTCAAAAGGGTAAACAAATTAATGGGCAAATAGTTCAACCAAATTAAATGTGAGTCAATAGAAATTATCACACCAACTTTATATATATATATATATATATAAAACTTTTCTAGACAGACGTACAAAAGGAATAAATATATAAAATCCATTAAATTAACTTTCGTATCCCTTCACAAAACAATAATATACTACATTAAACGCACCAGAACGAGAGGAAAAGTAAAAGCAAAGTTTCGGCGTCATGCGGGTTTTAGACACGCTCGGCTTGACGGACAATTAATTACCGGGTTAATTCTCAAAGAGAACAAATTCATTCTAGAGAAATGTTCTTTGATAAGGAATTCTTTGATAAGAAATACCTAGCCGACGCTACACACTCGGTTGTGTTCCCAGAGCTACATTTATAAGGTTACGTTACTTCACATTCAAGAGACGTAGTTTCAAACTGTCTTATACAACAACTAATTAAGTGATGGATTAAATAACTAAGATATTATAGTTGTTAAATAACGTTTATAGCCACGACTTACGTCGTATTCCTTAAACTGAAAGATTACACCTGTACACGAGAATTGAACTTAGTATATTTGGCTTACCACGTAAATGTTCTTACCTCTGAGCTATCAAGAGAATCATCCCGCGTTCAGGATCATTCTTCCCTAATATTTTAAGACAGAGTCTGTTATGGACGCGCGGAAATTGTCAGATACATATGTGTACTCAACTAAGATCGCGAACTATCCGGTAACGCATCCACCTTCGACTCTGACGAAAGAGTAGAATCAGAATTCATTGGGGTTTGGGAATCTTTGAATACCCTCTGAAGGATTTGTAATCAATCGCGTTAAGACGTTATCAACAGATCGGCAATCCAGTAAACAGAATGATGTCCATCAGTTCTTGAATTTTTCGAACAGCAGTCCAGTAAACAGGACGTGTACATCCTGGAAAAAAGGTGATAAGTATTTACCGAAGGAATGTCTTTTTGTGTTGATTTCGTGAACCTACATCTTCTGTTTTATTGATTTCTCTTCCTCTTCTGCTTCCACCACTCCAGCGCAAAAAAACAACACTTTCTTGTCACTACTTATCACTGTCCTCAGGAATACTGCTAAAACCCTACTCAAAGACTGTCATACTGGGCCTGAATTGAGGGGATTAAGGTCTGATGACCATGGTAGTGTTGTTTTTTTGGTCTGTAGTCAAACACACGACCTATTTGGTTTTACCTTTGCTTACTTCACACGATTTAATTATCTAATTTATTAATTAGGTACGTTTACTTAACATGATTGTTACACATCTGTAAACCGGGGAAAAACAGGGATATTTTTTTGTCTGAAAAAAAAAATAAATCCAGTTAATATTTCATCAAAAAAATAATAATTTACTGAGATAATAATTTGTGAACTCTGAACATTTAAGTGAAAAATTACCCGCATCAGTGGCCACGTGGTCTAACGCGCTATTCTCGCAGTAGACTAAACTGCTGATGACGTGGAGATCTAGGTTCGAATCTCGGTCGGATGTACCGAGGGTGTTTTTTTCCAAAATAATTTTCCACTCTATCCTTTCTCTCCTCCCTCCCCCTCACGCAAATGTGGGTACACTTCCTATAAATATAACCTTCCTAATACATAAAACCACTATCATAATTAGTACATAGGCGTAAAGCCCAAACGGGTAGTATGATACCGTGCTAAAAAAACGCAAACTTTAAATATTAGGTCTTTGTATCCAAGACAAAGTAAACTTAGAACTGAACACGTTGATTCGAACATCTGTTTAATCTCTCATCTGCATTATTTTCGGGGAAATACAAATTTGGCCTCTACAAATCCTTTATCGGTACTTTTTAAATTCTGTGCTAAATGAGACGGAAACTTTTTGATTGGTTAATGGGGCCGAGTTTGTACAGTCACTGCCCCAGTGATAGTAATAATTTGGACCCTTTAGACTGTACAAACTCGGCCCCATTAACCAATCAAAAAGTTTCCGTCTCATTTAGCACAGAATTTAGATTGTGCTGTGCCTGATATTAGGTTAGGCTTGTTTAGGTTATGGTAGTGTTGTTTAATACTATCCAACATTTGTCCTCTTACATTTACCTTGAAAAAACATTTAAATCCATCGTACGTGCAACGCCATAACAGCTGGGTCCGGGTTCGTACACCGACATGAGCCCGAGCTATGACAACCTTCCTTCCCAACCCTTCTTAATGGGGTCGGGTTCGTGTTCAGTGTATTCCTGGTTTCCCTGAAACATCGGATTGTATAACAACTGCAGATATTCTTCGTCGTCAAGGTCGGATCATTCTGTTCTAAGCCCCACATTAGTCACTTTTATGAAACAAAAAGTAATAAATATCATTTTATACAACCTACTCTATGAATGTCTGGAAAAATGAGAATTAATTTTGGAGAATCTAGAAAACACAGAGAATTTTGTATGAATAAGATATTGGCAATCCATGCTTCATAATGGAATTTTTTATTTAATGGTATTAAAAATTAGGCTAATAAATCAACCAAATTAGAGTAGTGATAGAACAAATATATTTGCTCAGTGTATATATATATATATATATATATATATATATATATATATATATATATATATATATATATATATATTACTCTTCGCCTTACAACACAAGATGTAATGTACTCTCATTTGCATGGAGAAAGAATGGGAAACCTTTTAAGGTTAACAAATCAGTCTATCCAACCGGGAATTGAACCAAGACCTCAGAGTCACGGGACAGTCAGACTAAATGAGCCTTACATTTGGTTCACATGCTCACCGTTGTGAGTTAGTTCATTGTTATCCAAAACAAATAATAATAACATCGTCGTTATTAAAATCAACAAGGACAATAAACAAATTTTATATTCAATGTTTAAAAAAAAATATTGTAATTTAACAGCTTTAATAAGAGCATTAATTAATTTTTTACATCTCACGTCTAATTAATTTTCAATCTAATTAAATTTTGCCAATAATTACGTTTGCACTCACCTGAAGAGTACTATGGGCTCATTATTGTCCCTAGTATAGAA
Source organism: Timema cristinae (assembly GCA_039000515.1). NCBI lineage: Eukaryota > Metazoa > Arthropoda > Insecta > Phasmatodea > Timematidae > Timema > Timema cristinae. The sequence goes on along the minus strand of JBCFYV010000003.1, from coordinate 67,013,984 downwards.
CGTGTTATTATTAACTTTTGTAATTATAATTATAATTTTTAAAGCTGAATAAATTAAGCGTGGATATTATCACCTGGTGACACAATCATACTCGTGGTAAACTAAGCGTGGATGTTATCACCTGGTGACACAATCATACTCGTGGTAAACTAAGCGTGGATGTTATCACCTGGTGACACAATCATACTCGTGGTAAACTAAGAGTGGATGATATCACCTGGTGACACAATCATACTCGTGGTAAATTAAGCGTGGATGATATCACCTGGTGACACAATCATACTCGTGGTAAACTAAGCGTGGATGATATCACCTAGTGACACAATCATACTCGTGGTAAACTAAGCGTGGATGATATCACCTAGTGACACAATCATACTCGTGGTAAACTAAGAGTGGATGTTATCACCTGGTGACACAATCATACTCGTGGTAAATTAAGCGTGGATGATATCACCTGGTGACACAATCATACTCGTGGTAAACTAAGCGTGGATGATATCACCTAGTGACACAATCATACTCGTGGTAAACTAAGAGTGGATGTTATCACCTGGTGACACAATCATACTCGTGGTAAATTAAGCGTGGATGATATCACCTGGTGACACAATCATACTCGTGGTAAACTAAGCGTGGATGATATCACCTAGTGACACAATCATACTCGTGGTAAACTAAGAGTGGATGATATCACCTAGTGACACAATCATACTCGTAGTAAACTAAGCGTGGATGTTATCACCTGGTGACACAATCATACTCGTGGTAAACTAAGCGTGGATGATATCACCTGGTGACACAATCATACTCGTAGTAAACTCGGTATCACTCGCAACTTCCAGATGGCAGAGATGTAGGTGATGTGAATTAAGGGCTGTATTTTTACGGTCTGTGACCTGGTAGTCTAGGGGTAAGGTGTCAGACTTCTGTGTTGGAGGTCCGGGGTTCAATCCTTGGTCCCAGCACAGATGTATCTGATCACCAAACCCTTCCTTCATCTCTGACAAGACGTGTATTAATCACAACTTGTGAATGTGTGGAATGCCAGGCCTCCACCGTGGTTCGGATCCTACGTTAAACTGTAGGTCCTCAATTTCATCTCACAATCACCCTACCATTACACATTAGCGTAAGTGCTTCTCCAGTGATGGCTGGACTTTAAATTCGTGGGGTAATCTTTGGGGCTTGTTGAGCTGGATGTGGCCCACGGGCCGCTAATTGAATAACTCTGGTCTAAGACGTCACTCTCGCAATAGACTAATCGGGGTATCGAATCCCGGTTGAATGTACTGAGGGTGTTTTTCCTAAATTGTTTTCCACTATCCTTCCACGCAAAATTGAGTGCACCTACTCTAAATTTCACCTGCTCTCTCTCTCTTTCTCTCTCTCTCTCTCTCTCTCTATATATATATATATATATTCACTGTTTAGTGGTATGATCCTCAAGAAAGATGTTCTCCACGTGCCTTGCTCCTTCTTGTCACATCCGTCGAAATAAAACTAACCTCGTCGCATCACGGTACGTCTGGTTTCACTCTAAGCCAGTGTTTCTCAAACTCTCTCCAGTCGCGTACCTCTTTTGGAGCCACAGCTAAACCAACGTACCCCCTCTTTGTAATTAAAAAACAACCAAATTAAATAACTATCTTGTAAACAGTATTTTTAATGATATTTCCAAATCTTAATAAAATAATGGTCGTTAAAATTTGTTTTAAATCGTGAAAATAATATTTTTTCTAACATTACAATTTAAGTATAATATGTGTGCTGAGATATACTCACCTTTATTTCTTGTAATCATGTGACAGAAACAAAGGCGCCCATGTATGTTTTCCAAATAAGGGGTGGGTTGGAGTCCCGTATGATGGGAGGGGGGAGGGGGGGCACCACACACCCTTCAATCGAGGTTAAATTTCAGGAATTTAACCTTGTGGGAGGGAATTTCAGAGCATCTGAATGTAATTATGAGCAATACAATTTTTTTTTGCAAAAATAAAAATAAAGTTTCTGAAAAATTAACAAAAAATAAAATTCAGTTTTAGTTGAACACATTGAAAAAAAACATTATATTTTTCATAAGTTTATTAAACTTAACAAAATGAAAAGAAAACTGTTGAAGAGGGAATAGGAGGAATTATACATTTTCTAATTTTTATCTCTGTTAACTCGGATATTGATTATTCAAAGCAAGGCCGTAGCCAGAGGGGGTTTAGGGGGTTCAAGCCCAGCCACTAAATTTTATGAACAAAATATATATGGCTTTATTTATGGTTCAAACAATATCAAAATTAAGATACAAATACAAATTAAGGGCTGTGTTACCATAAAAAGCACTTCAGAGAGTTTCTAAAGGTGTTAAATATTTAGAAATTTCCTAGCCTACTGTATTTTGGGTGTTATTTTAGTATAAAAAACTCCACAAGCCTTCAAAAAGTGTTTGATATTTAAACAATTTTCAAGCCATCGGCAGCTAAGGGGTTATTTTACCATGAAAAAAAACACACACTTCATTGAGCTTCTAGAACTGTTTATCATTTATCATTTTTTCTAGCTTCCAGCAATTGGGGGATGTGCCTACCAACCCGCCCCCCCCCCCCCCTGGAATTATTGGATGGCTATGGCCTTGATTCAAAATTGTTAATAGCGAATCGCAGCAAAATTCCAAATTCATTATTTTATCTTTTCATAAAAATTAACAAAAAGAAAGAGTAAATATTGTAAAGGGGGGCTGGAGCCCCTCTTATCACCCATTTATGGACTTCTATTAGTAGACAGTAGAACCAGCTAGCCATTACCCCCATCCGAGCAGCGTCACGTGGTTAATGGATGACTCCTTCTTTACATGTTATCTCAGCTACTGCTTGCGGCGCTTAATTCGAACAACTCGCCATAAGTTTCGAAACTTTAACGTTCCTCCCCCCCCCCCCTCCTTCCTATCCTCTTTCTCCCCCAATTAGCTTGACATTAGATCATTAGACCGTGAACCCCAAAAACTTGATCCGGCTACAAACGACGCTAACCGACGTCAATGTTGCGTCAACTTAAGACGCGAACTAGTACAAACCTCAATGTTTTACTTCCCTTACATTTTGGTTTTTTTTTTTTCAATCCATTTTAACCTTTCCACCCTTACTTCATTTTCTTGAAACTAATTGCATGGTAACATTCTCAAATAACTATATATCTTATGATTAAGGCGTATTTCTTTGTCTGAAGACAGAATAACACATTCATTGGCTTAGATTGATAAATAGCAGTTAAATACGTTGAAATACCCGTTTATAGAATCTAATATTTTCCATACTACCCGCTTCAGTGGATGAACAGTCTAAGAAGTCACTCTAGTGTTAAACTGAATTGCTGATGATTCATAGACTCAGGTTTGAATCCCATTTGGGTCTGCTTAGGGTGTTTTTTCTAAGTGTCTTTTCACTCTTCTTCCACGCAAATAAGGGTAGATTACCTCGAAAATAATTCCTTCCTCATCCCTTAAATAAAGTAGTAATAATAATATTATTTTTTATATTAATAGAAAGAGCACACTGTATTAGCTAAATAACTAATTTACAGTCAGATTTAGATAAGAAGATCCTTTTTGTTTTGTTAGTTATAAAAGTAACTAAAATTATTATTTGCATAGAACCCTCTTCAGTGGTCACATGGTCTACTGCGGCACTATCAGGTTAGATTGGAATACCAGTGATGGGGAGATAGGGGTTAAATCCCGGTCGGGTGTAACTAGGATTTTTTTCCCTTCATTATTTAACACACTCTCTCCGCTCAATTTCGGGTGCATTTCATAAACAATTTAACATACATATACTTATTTTAAAAGCGTAACTAAGATGTACTTTTATATATAAATTACGCTAGCAATATTAATTACATTAATACATGTATGTTTTTTGCAAAATATTGTTCTCATATTTATTTCATTACACGTCCATGCACTATATTAAATTTATATAATTTTAAAATATTTATAGAACGGTAAAAATAAAAAAATAATAATAATAGTTTTAGTTAATTCATATTACACAATAAAGGTTTGATATATATTTTCCATTGTTCTTTTCTTCGATAAATCCAAATACAAAAAGGTGGTGTACTGCAGATCCGAGTGGAAAATTGCGTGAATGGATTGGGGAGTTTCTGTTTTAAATAAAGGGAAGAGGGGGAAGGGAGAGGGGTGTACTAACCTACAGTTTTAAATCACTGTAGAAATATAAAATTTGCATTTGTATGGCTCTCGCTTTGTATCAATACCTTCATTAAGTTATTTCCTTGGAAATTCATAGTCTGAAAAAACGCAACCAAGCGGACATAATGAATAGTGGCATTTCATTCGATTGTAATTTGTAACGATCTTTTACGCCATTTATTAATCGTTACACAATGTATTGGTAACGGTTTGTCCAAAATTTAAAGCTTGAAAGTTTTTATTTAACTGTACTACCTAATTTTTAAAGTGTCCTAAATATTAATACAAACACATATTATTTAATATGAATAGAACGAATAGTTTTTTTTCTGTCATGAACCTTGCGCAATATATACCGCACGAATAGTGCTGAAATTTTAAAATTTAGTAGCACATGTGCATGAACATGTGATCTCAAAGCAGGAATTTTCAAATTTTTACCACACTTTTTAAATTAATTAAAAACTGGATCGTAAGCAGAGAAATATTAATAAATTGAAAATATTGTTTTTATCTCATTAGAATTGTGACATATCTAACGTCTGAAATAAAAAAAAAATTGTATTCATTTTGAACGAGCGTGTGCACCTTAAAGCCATAGTTTTAAAAATTTGACTAGATTTTTTAAATAATTAAAAGTCGGGCCAAAATCAATTAATTCGGTCTTAAACTAATCATATACGCTTTGTGATTCGCATTTTTTGTTTACGTATTTAAAACCAATCATTATTTAAAAACACCAGGGTTAACCCTTAGTAAAATAAAGTAAATTAATATGTTAAATATGTCACCCGAAAATGCAAGTGATCTATCTCCAAAATTGTTAAATTTGAGATATTTGGTGTTTACGTTTATTTAGAATGCATATGATTCACCTTCGGTGAAATTGAGACCACTATATAATTACTTAAGAAGATACAAATTCGAGTTTCATCCAGTAACATTGGTTTTATACAAAAGCTCAAACTTCAATGCTCTTTTACCAAAAGTGAAAAATTGGACATGGACACTTGCATTTTCGGGTGACGGACGATATGATATAACGTCTTTGGATCTAGGAGAGTAGGCTGTGACCAACACTTTTGAGAGATGAACGGCTGTTAAACAAGACCTCCCCCTCCCCAAAATGGATTTAGAGTATGTTTAACACGACAAACTTTATTGTACTAGGGGAATGCTAAGCATGACAAAGTTTTTTTTAATATAGGAAAATGTTAGTTAAACATGACAAAACCTTTTTGCATCTAGAGGGATGTCAAACATGACAATTTTTTTTTTTTTTACATCTAGGGAAATGTTAAGCATGACAAAATTTTTTGTATCCAATGGATTTGACAAAAATATTTTTGCATCTGGGGGAATGCTAAACATAACATACATTTTTTTAGATCCAGGAGAAAGTTAAACATTACAAAAAACCTTTTGCATCCTTAGAATTTCATACATGACAAAAGCCTTTTTACATTTAGGGAAAAATACTCCGCATTAGCTCTTTTTTTCTTTGTTGATTATTATGTTTTTATTAACAATAAAATAAATAATATGGCACTGGATGAACTCAAAGTTTAACCGAGCACGTTTAAGTTATTATCATTATTATATCATAAGTATTATTATTCAATACCAAGAACTTTGTATAATACATTTTATAGCATGGGTTACAAACATCTAGGCCGAAGCCAAAGAGTGTAAAACGCAACCAAGATTTATACATTTATTTATACTTAGACTAAAGTTTGTTCACTTGTGTTGCAGACGCTCTAAAACATTACGACAAGAAGAGAGATATCACAATAAGTGTGAATATAAAAAACTTTTTAGTCTTTTGTACGACTCACAAACAAAAAGGCACTAAAGGAAACCACGAGGATTTGTATTCATACCCCCCTCCCTCACCGAGATATTGAGAGAGAAGGGGGTTCTAGAGGAGAGGGGCTTGAAAACAGCTGGTAAACGACGAATCTTCGAATTTCAAATAACAGGACATAAAAAAAAATCGTTGTAAATGCCAACGTATAGAAAGAAAGCAGTTTGTTCACAGGGAATCTAGCAAGCCGTGTGCTCAGGAATCCAAAGGCAGCTTTTTATTATTAAAATATAAAGTATATATATATATATATATATATTTTGTTCCAAATAATTCAAAAAATCGTATAAATTGTCGTCTTGCGATAACCAGAAAAAAAACTTTTAAAACTTAGGTGTGAGGAAGAATATATAGAATATATATCCAAAGCTTGGTGCATGGTTGCGACATTTTACCGTTGCGACATTTTACCATGCGACAGTTTACCGTTGGGACAGTTTTACCGTTGGACATTTGACCGTTGTGACATTTGACCGTTGCGACATTTACCGTGGATTTACCGTTGTGTTTACGTTGCGACATTTGACCGTTGCGACAGTTTACCGTTGCGACATTTTACCGTTGCGACAGTTTATCGGCATTGTTTGTGTCTGTGTTCACACGAGCGACATTTTACAGCAGAGTCGAAATGACACCGTCCGATTAAAAAGAGGGAAGGCTATTTTTTTTTGCACCTCATCTCACAACCCTTATGCACATGTATTAATCACGTTATTATTTTACGGATGAAGAATCTTGAATTTAGAGGAAGTGTAATTGAATTTTCTTGGAGAGATAGTGTAAAACTATTTAGGAAAAAAAAAAACCTATTTACATCCGACTGGGATTCAAATCCCGATCTCCTTGTCAATGACAGTACAGTCATTTTCAAGAGTATTACCTTAGAACGTTCAACCACCGAAGTGGCTAGGGAGGAATTTATTTGACAGTTATAAAATAATATAAACCAGTTTTAATATATTCATACGTGATGTGCTTTGACACGGTGCACCAACATACTTTATCGCTCTAGGAAGGTTATATTTAGAGGAAGTGCATTCGTATTTATCTGGAGGGAGAGTGGAAAATCATTCAATAAAAATCACCCTCAGTATACCTGACCGATATTTGAACCTCAATCTCCCCATCATCGGATGTCTAGTCTACTGCGAGAGTAGCGCGTTAGACCATGCAGCTACCGAGGCGGGTTTGAGTTTAATTAATTTTATTCATTTTAAGATATTATTATCTATATTTCTTTTTGTATATTCAAATAAAAATTGTACAACTATTGTATTTAGTATAATATTTTTGTGATTATAGTTTGTTTTTTTCACAAACGAAATTTCATTTTTGAATTTTATGTTTTTACTTAATATTCATACACACATCTATTATGGAAATTCAATTTGAAATATTTCTAGTACAAATATTGCATTATATTACTCGAACTCGAAAGAAAAAAAAAGGAAAATGTTTTCATTCAAACTCGATTCAAACTCCACTCGAAATGACAAATTCCTACTCACTCACCTTTAGTATACATAATATTATTCAAAATACAACTTTCTGAGTAGGACAAATCTTGGAGAGGGGTAAGGGGGGGAAACGACATTCTGACATGTGGTGAAAAGATTGGATGCATGGAGTAAAAAAAAAAAAAAAGGTTGAGAACCACTGAGATCTAGAGTGAATACTAAGTGTGAATAAGTGCTCAGAGCGTATATATTGTGTGTAGGGTTTAGAGGAGGGGGTCCGGCAGATTAGTGTTCGTACCGTGGCCTTCCCCCTCCCCCTCTTACCCCTCTACGTGCCCTGGGCCGGGAGTCGCTGGTTCCCCGGCGATCAATACCCCTTCTCCCCTTTGCCGCTATAACCCAGCGTGCTGGGCCCGGGGTACTGCCTGCCTGCAAAGAACCATCCGATGTAGCACCCTGGTTGAACGGCGGAAGGGGGGGGGGGAGGCATGGGGGAAAAGGATAAATCCTAGGTTGAAAAGGTCCCGGGTTCGTTACTTAATAGATGCCAGCATTAAAGCTTGAATCAGGTGTAAGTATAATTGAAGGGTAAGGGTGAAAAATGGCGAGAGTCACACTACACATATTTTACATGACAATTATTTTTGTATCTCAAATCCCAAAAGAATCCTAGGAAATAATTTTTTTTTAATTAATTAATGACAAATACCTTTTTTAACCAAAAAAGTTTATTGAAATAAGTCTCGTGATTGTCTAAAAGTTGGCAGCACTAACTCAATTAGAGTTAAAATAGGACTTTCCCTTCTTACCTTTAAATATTTTTGAACACTTATATACACATATACATACAGAATGTTCGGAAACTCATAGACCGAACTGCACATATAGCTTATTTTAACTAAAAGAATTCAAAATCCCTATACACTTACATCAGGAAAACTATGCTAATACTGTGCTCAAAGTTGCAGCGTATAGCGCCGGGAGAGCAAAGCTGTTCAAGCATGCGTGTACGAACAGGTTGCATAGGAGTTAGGTGCGCAGCACTACAGACCTCGACATCTTGGAGCACGGCAGCAGAACATACCACAATTAATAATAAACAACACACTAGTACAACTAGATATGGGAATACGTTCTGAGGGTCATCATTAACGGACCTACATCACAGAAAGTGCTTACCATTATTACTAAGGACCTGCGAGACTCAAAAATATCTCGAAAATTCATGAAAAAAATCTCGATCTTGTCTCGAAAGTTAAAAAATGAATCTCGAAAATTCGATAAAAAGAAATCAAATAATGTCCCTAAGAAATTATAAAACCAAACCGGGAATTTATTATTTCCAATAATACTGTGATAACCTATAAAATAGGCCGCAAACCTCCCCCCAAAACAGCCTTCATTAAGAAATGTTTTGGTTATATTTTTTCAATATCAAACTTTGACAATTATAAGCTTTTACACTACAAAATTAAATTATAAATGTTGTTCATTGTAACTAGTTATCACTATTTTATTTATTACATTTAAATGTTTATGAGTTATATCTCAAGTGTTTGAATGAACTATAAGACAATCTAAAGCAAGCGTCAGCTCAAGTGTCAAAAAGGAACTCTATAAACTATATATTTACTTTAATAAACATAATCTAATTTAATTTCTTTTACTTTAAAAGGAACTTTTCTCGTCTAGTTCTCGATACTTTTTTAATATCCTTTTCTCTAGATCGTCTCGAATTGAAAAAAAATGTTCTCGCACATCCCTAATTATTACATGTGCAGTGCCACACGCCTAACACCTATGCAACATGTTGTACACGCATGCTTAAACAGCTTTGCTCTCCCAGCGCTGTACGCTGAAATTTGGACAAAATTTAATGGTATTAGCATAGGTTTCCGGATGTAAGTGTAGCGGGATTTTGTATTATTTTGGTTCAAACAAGCTATATGTGCAGTTTGGGCTATGAGATTCCGAACACCCCTATATTATATATATATATATATATTATACAGAATGTTCAGAAACTCATAGTCCAAACTGCACATATAGCTTGTTTGAACCAAAAGTAATATATATATATAGCAAGCTAATCCATCTATTTTCAATGAAATCTTAGCCGTTCCGCTGGTAAAAAGGTTCTAAGCAGTCTTAAGGCATCATCCTAGCAATAAATGTACTGTAGATGACGGAGAGACTGGGGCTCGAATACTGGTCGGGCCTATTGAGTATGGTTATTCCTAAATGTTTCCCACGTTCCTTCCACAAAAACGCGGGTAGATTACCTTTAAAAAGTCTTTCTTCCTCATCCTTAGCCCATCAAACTAGTTATAATTATATGCGCGCAACCTGAACAGGTAGAAAGATAGGGTTTTAAAAAAAGTCCTTCGTTATTAATAAATAAAATTAAGAAAAAGTTATTTCATTTACAGTTTTTTACTTCTTTGAAGAATCATACTCTTTTAATAGCTTATTTTAATAAAATATATTTTAAATAAATGGCATACTCTTTGATTATTAATATTTATAGTCTAATTTATTTATTTCTAGCCATAAATTCATTTTCAAAATATATCCCTGTTGGTTCACCACATATTTTGTATTTCATACATTCAACTTGACTGCCTAAATTTCCCATAAGATCTTTGTTAACGCAGTTATTTTTACCATGACGTCTCGTGGGTTGATTTTATATCACGAACTTAAAATACTTACGCTCAAAGAAGTTTAAGGCGTTAATTATGACAAAGATTAATCACATATATTTAGAATGTCGAGGCTCGATTCTAACGAGCGGATATTTATGCGCACTATTTGTTTGGTTCTCTTTCCAAATAATGTGGGTGAAATTACATTTTTATTCATCCCTCAGTTCTTTCAAAATGTCATCAAAAACCTTTTGAAGAATAATTGTTCCAGTAAATAAATGCAAACATTTATGCCACAGACATACAAACGAGTACACATTATACATCTACTCTTCCAACATCACAATCACAACTTAATTAAAGTTCGTCAAGTTGGCCAACAACCTTTTATAAGTGACGTGAAGCTTTTATTTAGGCCTGGCATAACTGACGTAAATTGTCTAGAAAGTAAAAAAACTACAACTTGTTGCAAACATAATTATTATCGTAGTAAAAAACTTGAAGCAGCTCTTTGTTTACAAGGAGAATTTAATCCGGTGTTAAAGGATGAAACTAAGCTTAGACTGTCTACATTAATCTGGTCATGAACGCAATCCATCTCGAGTCTAAACCCTTTCTTGAGAGGTAATCTATTTTCAGTCAACATTATATATTGTAGAAGCACTTAACTAAAGTTTGTAGTATGATATTGTATGGAGTAACAGTATGTCATAATTTGTATGTATTTATGTATATACCTTTGCTAGAAACCATTTGAACTATAAGTTAGGTAAGTTTATTTCTAGGGTTGAGAGTAATAATAATATTTCGCGTCTGGGCTACATCAATCGCAGCTCAGTAGGGGAAAGATTAGACTGTACTGACGTACCGTTGCCCGGGGGACGCCTAAATGTACTAATCGTACATCCTCCCCATGGAGACTCTCTTCTGTAGATTGCAAAGCTAATCATATTCACTTGTCACCAAACAAATGCTTTTACATTTGCATTTACATTATTATTATTATTATTATTATTATTATTATTATTATTATTATTATTATTATTATTATTATTATTACCTCGTCTTACTACCCGTTCGGGTTGTACGCACTTACGCTAATGTGTAATGGTAGGGTGATTGTGAGATGAAGTGAAGGACCTACAGTTTAACGTGGGATCCGAACCACGGTGGAGGCCTGGCATTCCCCACATTCACAAGATGTCTTGTCAGAGGTGAAGGAAGGGTTTGAAATCAGATAAATCTGTGCTATGACCGAGGATTGAAACCTGGACCCCCAGCACAAAAGTCTGACACTTTACCTCCTAAACCGCCATGTTTGTTTATTAATAAAATGAAGAGTTTTGTTTTTCTCTTGAGAGCATTAAGCGATATCTACCTCACGCATAGGTCTGAAATTTAAAATACTAGCTGTAACTGTGCACGAACATTTACATCTCAAAGTAGTAATTTTAAAATTGAGTTTAGATTTTTTTTTAAATTAGTTAAAAACAGGGTCAGGAGAAAAAAAAAGCCACAGTCAAGGCTTAACGGCAATAACAGCTTTAAAGTTACCTTTCACGTACAATCATTAAACTGAAACATTTTCCCCGAGATGTGCCAAGTTCTTCAACCTGTTGTTTATGGACAACATTAAGAAACAATATACAGAACAGTTTTACATTTAATGCCATCCTATATTTAAGATTCAAATAGCCGAAACTATTATTTATGCTTTTAGTGAGCATAAATAATATCTTAGTCTATTTGAATTTTAAATATGCAACCCCTTACAATTATAATAATTGTACAAGTGGTAGCATTAAGCCAACTACGAGTCGAAGGTGGCTGCGTTATCTGATAGCTCGTGATCTTAATAAAATCACACATTTGTATCCGACGATTTCCGCACGTCCATCATAAACTCTGCCTTCGAAAGACCCACCGGGATATTTCTCGGTGTTCCAGTCTACCATGCTATCTCCCGGTGTCCGGCTTATATCATGTGGTCCTAATACACACCGTGAATTTCTACGAGCGAGTGAGAAAGAGCCTACACACTTTACCTGAACGGTATTTTCACTCACATTCCAGAGTTGGTTTACATGCCACACTCGACATGGGACTGATGCCTTTACTTCCCCTTCGAAGGAAGTTGTGCTACGGTTTATTTTAGCTTAGTACAAGTCCCCCCGACCTCGGCTGGGTTTGAACCCATGAACATCGGATCTTGGGGCAAGCACTTTACCTCACGACTACAGAGGTCGACCATCTATATTATTATATTATAGTAAAAATAATCATATGCTCCATCCCACGCAGTTGAATGGGCATGATACCACCTTTCATACGGCGCCCTCTTCTAGTTCCTCACTCACATCGGCTACGGAGCTGTTGTTCCCGGAGGTTAGCGTGTTTCAACGCGGGATAGTTGGCAACCCTTTTCCCTACGCCCACTGTTGACACGGATCGGGGAATACCCCACGACCCTTTCACAGTGATTTCCCCGCGGGAACTGATCGGAACCGTTCTAACCGGTTTATGTAACCTCCTCCCCTTTATACCACCCGCTCCGCCATCCTCACAGGACGATACTCGCCACGTGGTGTTTTAGGTTAATTACTTTGGGACATATCAGGAGATAAAACGCTATGAAAGGTGGAGGGCTGGCTATCGGGGTTGCTTCGGACTCACGTGGGGTAAACAAAATGGTAGAGGCTGAAATGGGCAATAATTGTGAAACAACCCTGATACAAGTCGGCGCCTCATATGCGTCATTGGGTGAATCCCGATTAGCGAATGTTTGTCATTTGGTAAACACCTCGTAGCATGGGGTGTACTACGAAGAATGTTCGGTATTCCCTGAAATGTAAACATTTTCCCGTCGGTTATCGGTAATCTACGACTGGATCTTTAAATTCTGGAACTCTATTTAAAAGAGCCCGCTATATGGAAGTCAGCTCATAATTAACATTAAATTGTAATGAGATATAATAATATGAAGGCTGGAAAAGAAATTCAATAACAATTTAGATTGTTATATTAACGACCTCTAAAAAAAAAGATTATTTGATAATAGCAGTCAGAAAATGTCTAAATAAGGTTAAATAAAATAGTAGTAATGCCACATGTCGTCTGGATATAAGTTAAATTGTCAACATAAATGCTCTTTGACGACTGCAAACTAGTAATCCTCTCGATTTCATTCCCATCATTGCGTTGCCGCTGTCTCTGTCAAGGGGCAGATACCCATTGATTGGGACTCGACAGGTAGACAGATTATTAAAGTGTATTACAAAATGGAAGCAGATGCTCCAGGTGGAGAAGCGTTGTTTTCACAGTTGGCCTACCTGGGTGGGTATTGCGATGATGAGTCAGAGAAAGACCGATGTGTTAGTGAGTGTGGGTGATGAGCGTTGAGAGTTGAGAGTTGAGAGTCGCTGGGGAGGGTGGATAACTGTAATTAATTACTATTTTGACCTAGATATTGGTCTGTATTGTTCTTACTGAGAAAATTAATTAGATTAAATAGGCACACTTCATAGTTAGAGTCAATTTATGAAATTTTTTGAATAATTAGTTTGAGTTAGGCTCTTAATACATAGTTCACCTTAATATAATGTTTTAAAAAAGAAAAAATTAAAATCTGTTTGGTAAAGAGATCGAGAAATAGTTGTCTAGAGAAATTGTCGTTTTCTGAAATCTAAACTTATCTGTTAAATATTTTTGAAATTAATTGGGCCCACATTCTCAGTGTATAAGATTTAATTTAAAAAGAATAAAATTATTAAATTAATTAATTTAAGGTAGGATTCAAGGAAACTTGAGTATTTTTACGGTATTTAAAACAAAACCTGTTTTTTTTTAGCAAAATAAAAATATATTGCTCTAGTAGACACTCTTAGCTTAGTTGTATACAAGAATATTTTTCAAGAGCACATTAATATTTGGACAGAATCTTTTTAAATTAATAGAAAAATGTTAAGTTCAAATATCATTATGTCCTTGAATAAAATTCAAGAAATGTTTGTATTAATATGTGTAATCTACATCTTGGTATAGTGTTCAATGCCCCTGGCTCCTTATCTTGAGTTTCCGGGTTCGATTCCCGGCTGGTACCGAATGAGAAATAATTCCCATGGTCACAAGGGTACATTCAAGCATCTTCTGGGCAACGGTACATTAGTACTTGCTAATCTTTCCACATAGTGAGCTACATATATAGCCAAGACTCGCTATTATTATTACTATTTGTAGATAATTAAGTTAAAAATATACTTACCTAAGCAATATTTTATTTATTTCGTACAAAAACCGTAATAATATGAACCTTAGTTCTTAATTTCCCTCACCCTACCCTGAACAACAATTTTAAAATTGTATACATTTAGTCGTTCTAACAAATCATTTTGTAGGACATTCAAATATGTTATACATTTGGATAAGGATTGATTTTAATTTAAACTTTAATAAGTCGAAGATAATTGTTTTCCTCAAACAATTAAACAAATTTAACTTTATGTATTTAACACATTTTACTCTTTTCTTATTAATACCACCGCATAAATAATTAGTTTTGTAATCAAGCTTTTTGTAGGGAAGAGCAAGTTTTCCAATTATAACATTAATCTTGCGCAAGATACACAGAACCCATTAGATCCCAATTTGGATTCGTTCACAAACTAAAAAAGTTTATTTCTAAGCAGTATTAATATATATATATATATATATCCTTTCTTAAATGAAATCAATTACAAAGAAAAAATTCCAATAAATTCAGGATTTGCGCTCTTTGTTTTATTTGGTATTAGATCGTTTTATTTTACAATATGTAGAGTGAGGTTTATTTAATTTGGCATCTCTTTAAGGTGAGTCTTCTCATCAATTGTTTTTATTGTAGGATCCCCAGTACTATGTATTCGCTTTTTGAATTTCGAATTAGAACTCCAGTGTTTTTTTTTCTCCATACTATTCTATTCAGGATAATTATATATATATATTTTTGTAATAGTTAAACTTAAAATCCTCCCTTCACATCTTGTTTCCTTGGATTATACAGATGAGGTCACTAAGAATCAATAAACGGTCACATAAATCCAATAAATACATTTTAAGGTGGGGTGGGAGGGGGACGCGGGAAAAGGTAAGAGTTTTTGCCGTTTTTATGACAAAATATTTTTTTGATTAGAATAAATAAAACATTGTTCCTGTAGAAACATATCGTTTAATTTTATTCACACGGTGATCAACAGTTGTTGAATATCTGTCGTGAACAAATCGACATTAGATGAGAAACTTTTTAAATTAAGAGAAAAAGTTGTCATTAGATTCTAGGACACCCTTAACAGATATTCAACAACTTTTGATATCACCGTGTGAAAAAATTAAACTAAACGTTTCTACTGGTGAAATATTTTATTTATTTTGGCAAAAAATAAAAAAATCATCATAGAAACTGCATAAACGCTGGTTTTTTCTCGCGTCAGTATATACGTTTTGTTTAGTTATTTACACATATAAATATACAATGTTCTTGAATATCTGCCATGATAACAGTAAAACTTAAACAGGTATTTTACTGTTTTCTTCAACACCGTTCGGGCTTTACATTTATATAATAATTAAAGCAATAATTTTAAGGATTATAAAGATCATATTTATAGGAAGTGTACCCACATTTGCGTGAAGGGAGAGTGGAAAACCATTTAGGAAATACCGCCCTCAGTACAGCCGACCGTTAGTCTAACCTGGATCTCCCCGTCATCGGTAATCTAGTCTACTGCGAGAGTAGCGCGTTAGACCACGTGGACACTGAAGCTGTTCTTTTTCTGTTCGTTTAAAAAGTTTCTGTTTGGATTTCAAAATACTCATAACATATATTCATCATCTGTTAAGATTAGGTGACCTGGTGGTCTAGGGGTAAGGTGTCAGACTTCTATGCTGGCGGCCGGGGTTCAATCCTCGGTCCCGGCAAAGATTTATCTGATTACCAAACCCTTCCTTCACCTCTGACAAGACATCTTGTGAATGTGGGGAAAGCCAGGCCTCCACCGTGGTTCGGATTCCACGTTAAACTGTAGGTCCTTCATTTCATCTCACATTCACCCTACCATTACACATTAGCGTGAGTGCGTATAACCCGAATGGGTAGTAAGACGTGGTGCTAATAATAATAATAATTATGTTAAGATTACTTTGTGTAGAAAATTAAACTAATCTTTCTACTGAAGATATGTTTTATGTGTTTTGGCCAACATGTTTTATTTACTACAGAGAAAGCAAAAATACTAATATTATCTTCCAGCCCACCTTATAAAAAAATATAACGAGTAGGAGGGAGAGTCCACATAGGTGTGTGGTTAGGGAGATCAACTGCAGGTCCATAAGTAACCCGGTTAAATCGCAGGCTTAAGCTGAAATAAATTGCTATTCCCGCAAGACTTTAGGTCAGTTTGTAAGTTTTGTGTTTGAATAAAAAATTGTTCAGTTAGTTTATTGTAAATAGTGTAACTATATATTATACTTTAATGTTTTTTAACTTAATGGAAAATAGTTATTTATTCGTGTTACATTATAATATTAAAGGAATATAATTATAAATTTAAAAAAATAATTACACATTATTTATAGGATTACATTCTGTAAATATATTTTTATATACAGTAGCCCCATGGCTTCTTTGGTGCTGACTGACCGCTCACAACTGATAACTGACGGCTTTGAAAAGTTACCAGACCAAATTATGTATCCCTACGCCGAGCCATATGATCTGCAAAAACATGTGTTTTGCAGCGGTTACTTCTGACGGTCACCATTTAGGTATATACCTAAATGTTGACTGTCAGAAGTCAGCTGCGAACTGTCAGTCAGCACCAGAGAAGTCATGGGGCTACTGTACTTATCAGCCAATTAAGAATAAATGTAAATAGCTTTTTACCTTTTAAATAGCACTTCATTTCTTTAGATGGGTAAATATATATATAAAAAAAAAGAGAAAGAGGGAGAGAAATGTAATTTTGTCTCTTGAGAAACTACCATCTCTATCAACGGCAACACACAGACATCTCACTGATATTTCTCTTCTTGAAAATTCATTTTTTGAATCATCTTATAACCTCCTAACCCTCTTTTTTCTTTCCTGACATCCTCACGCCCACGGGTATGCGTGAGAAATATCTCTTTCAAACACATTTAAAAAAAAAAAGTGTTTCTTTCCTTCTTTCGCCTCCCTTCCCGCCTTACTTCTCCCCATACCTCGCTATCCAACCCCCCCCCCCTCCCTCAAGGGACCTGTCCCGTATCGGGTCCATCCATCTATCCATCCCATCTCCCTATCGAACCAGGCGCGCACGTAACGCTCCCAGGAGGATAACGGACCAAAGGGCTCCTTCTTCGCGCCACAGGTGCGCTCTCCTATTTCCAATAATAACGGCCTCCGGGCGTGGCCACGACCGTTTCGTAGGTGCGACTCACACCTATGGTTAATGCGGCCTAGGTGACATAAATCAAGTCACCGGTGATGGGAAGTCAAGGTTCGAGTTTAGGAAAGATATTAGATTTTGAATGTTGAAAGTAAAGTGTTTATATAGGATTCACAATCAATTATTGATAAATTAAATACTGTAGGTTTGGATTTTTTATTTAGTTTTTATCACCACGTCGTACTAACTATATAACATATGTACTAATTACGATGGTGAGCTAGGGATGAGGAAGGAAGCATTTCGAAGAAGTGTATCCGCATTTGTGTGGAAGGAGAGTGGAAAACCAACTATGTAAAACCACCCTCAGTACACCGACTAGGATTCTAATCTCAATCCCCGTGTCATCGGCAATCTAGTCTAACACAAGAGTGACGTTTTAGACTATGCGGCCACCGAAGCAGATAAGGCTTGGATAAGCTATTGTAGCTATATAAGAGGTTAGATTTTCAGGAGAGAGTATGGAAGAATCAGGTGAATTCGTTGAGGTTTTTTTTTATGGAGAAAAGGACACATATAGTTTAAGCAAGGGCTTTCTAATAATAATAATAATATTTAGCACCACGTCTTACTACCCGTTCGGGTTATACGCTTTAAGTACTAACTACGCTAATGGATTAGGAATTTGGAAGGTTGAATTAGAGGAAGTGAACCCGCATTTGCGTGGAGGGAGAGTGGAAAACCATTTAGGAAAAACCAACCCCAGTTCACCCGACCGAGATTCGAACCTCGATCTCCCCGACCTCAGCAGTAGATCTCAACACGACTAGCGCGTTAGCCAACTACGCCACCGAGGCGGGTCAAGGGTTTTCTAATTCGCAGAAAGAGTATGTCATCAATTTCATCAACGATAGGATGTCGAGTAGAGTGGTAGCAGTGAGGTGGTATGATACGGCCATCAACCATGTGAACTTCCCTACAGAAGACAAAGAGAACTGGATAGTCTCTATAAGGAGTTAGAACTCCTGTATGAACAATTATCAACCTATAACAGGACAATTGTGGTATATAGAGAGGGAAGAATTCTTTAGACCCATATGAACAAAAGAAAGCTTGCATGATGTCATTAATGATAATGGAATAAGATTAATACATTCTGTCACATCTATGAACCTTATTGTGAAAAGTACTTACTTCAAGCTTAAGGATATTCATGAATATATTTGTACATACACAGATGAGAGTTCATATAGTCAAAATATCGCTTGCTCATAGATAAAATACACAATACAAGCTTACTGGATGTCAGATCATACAGGGAGGGGTGTAGATTGCGGTTTAGACCAATACTTGGTAGTAGAACAACTCGGGGAACATCTGTCAGTAACAAAACAAAAATGATATCGGCCGGGAAAGTTAAAACAAATATTATGTAGAAAAACTGAGAGATATAGAGTGCAGGAATAGATATAAAATGACATTTTTAATAAAAGTGAGAAGGTGTAGAGTGCATGAATAGATATAAAATGACATTTTTAATAAAAGTGAGAAGGGAAGCAAAATTACATTGGTTAGAAAGTCCTAGTGACTTGTGTTTGATCACATTTAGTTAACAAAAAAGGAAGGTCAGTACCGTATCCGTAAACAAAAATAGATAGTATTTAAAGGGGAATGTTAGCGAGATAGAACAAAATAGCAAAAATAAGAATGCAGTATAAGGGAACTTTAATAAGGTGATAACGATATAAAGGAAAGCTAGGTTTTAAATAGATGGTGGTGGAATGTTAGTAATAAAAATTCATCAATTGCCGTGTTATGTATGAAACCATGATGTATTACACCACAAGAAAGGAAGGAAAGTAAAATAACTCTTTTTTAAAAAAAGAGGGAGAAAACGAAGTGTAATAATTAATAGCTATATATGGATTTATACGAAATAGATCGACAGCAGATCAGATTTTTACTATTCGGCAGATATTAGAAAAAAGTAGGAATACAAAATAAAGGTAAATCAATAATTATATATAGATTTAAAAAATGCCTGTGATTCAGCTAAGAGAAACAAATTATATGAAATTTAGTCAAATTTTGGATACCGAGACAACTTGTCAAACGAATTGAGGTAATGATTGAAATTTACGCGTGGAAGGGTGCGGGTTTTATTCAATTATCACATCATTTCGAAATACATAACGGATTAAAACAAGGAGATGCAATATCCCTGTTACTGTTAGATCTAGTATTACAGTATGATATTAGGGTAAGCAGAGGATTTAGCTTTGTTGGGTAGTAGTAAGTAAACTAGAAATGCAGACATTTTACTAAAGACTAGTAAGGAAATAGGCTTAGAAGTGAACGATAAAAATACTGAAATACTCATCACACAGAGAACATAGATTGAGGACGATAATTTATATATTACCGCGAACAATAATCATTTGGCATGGTTAATGAGTTTAAATATTTAAGAACAATAAACTAGCAATTACGATTAAGAGTGGAGATTAGGAAATACGCTATTAACCTACTAGGTCAGTAATTTGTTGACATGTCACCTGCTTTCAAGGAATGTAAAACTCAAAATACGCAAATCCATAGTTTTACCGGTTGTTATCTTTCTATGGTTGTGAAACGTGCTAATTTACCTTACATGATGAAAATAAATTCAGGGTGTTGGTTCAAAAAGGGACAAATGTACTTGGGAGTGGAGGAGGTTACATAATTATGATACCCTGTACACATCACAATTCATGGTTAACTTGATCAAATCTCACAGATTACCGTGGACGGGACATGCAGCGTGAATGGAAGAATCTAGACTCTGGTTCAGAATACTGATTGGCAAACCTAATGGTAAGAGACCATTTGGAAAAACTAAACGCAGATGGGAAGATAATATTAGAATGGAGCTTAAAGAGATAAGATGTAATGAGATGGACTGGATAGAACCAGCTCAATATATGGCCAGGTTATAATTAGGTGGACTGGATAAAACTAGCTCAAGATAGGGATAGGGTGTAATGAGGGGGACTGGATAGAACTAGCTCAAGATAGGGATAGGGTGTAATGAAATTGACTGGATAGAACTAGCTCAAGATAGGAATAGGATACAATGAGGTGGACTGGTTGACAATGCACTTTTGATTTCCTAATGCCATAGGGGAAGTAGGTAATTTCCAACTTTAAAGCTATAATACACTATATTAGAACGTTAGTACGGTTGTATAACCGTTTATACATCTAACTCTCGATGATATACCAAGTTTGGCGTCAACCGAAAAAAGTTGAGAGCCACTACGTCAGACTATGCGATCAGCGATGCAGGATAGGTTTTGTTGACGGTGTGATGTAATGTGATGTAATGTGAGGATAACAGTGCACTCGACACACTAAGCTATAAGGTATTTGCTATCACAACGAAATAATTATACACACATGGGAGTAACCTCCAGGGAGGAGTTCATAACCACACACACACACACACACACACACACACACACACACACACGCGCGCGCGTGCACACGCACGCACGCACACACACACGTGCTGATAGCTGATAAACTCTCAACTAGGGAGATTGAGTTCGAATCCTAAACTGGAACTATGGTTGATGAGGGATTGTCTAGAGGAGTTGAGGGGGCGGGGTAGTGGGTGGGGGGGGGGGGGGATAAACTGTAGGTTCGAAGACTATGAGGTAGATCAAGAAGGTGGAGGAATAAATTTAAAAGTGCGGTTGAGAGGGATTGGCGTTAAGAGATTATGGGAAAGAGGATGGCTAGAAGGGGTAAGGGCTAGTTAGTGTATGTTGAGCCATGCCTGTTTATAATTAATTTATAAAAAAAATCATTCTAAATAAAACTTTCAGAGTATTAAAACCAAAGGAGCCTTTGAAGTTAGATATATTTATTTATTAGTAAATAGCTAACATAAAATGTTTAATGCACTTGAAGAGCGGGTTAAAAAGAATGATATCCTTGAACTCTGTGGTCGGTAACAATTAACGAAAGACAGACAGACAGAAAAATAGTTGGCGCAGGGATCATAAGTGGGTGTATTGCCATAAAGACAGAGATTAGAATGTACATTTCACCGCCCCCTTTAACCTCAACCCCCTCTTCTTCTTTTTTTTAAACCCAGTTGAGCATTATTTTAAATAGTCTTACGACCAATAAGAGTTCTCATTGCAGGAAGAAAGGAGGTTTTTACGTCTCTTCCAATGAAAGAGTAACGCAGAGCAAAAATTGTCCATGTGCGAAAAAACAAACTGGAGTGAGAAAGAGAGAAAAAAAAGGGTTTGTTTCTTAATAAACCTACTTGGAAATCTATTTCGAATGTAGGAGGGGGTTAAAATAAAACATAAAAAAAATATATTAAATTTAATGTTTTACTATCTAGAAATAAGTATTACTTTTTAGCACCACGTCTTACTAGCCATTCGGTTTATACGTATATATAATAATTACGGTAATTTGTTAGGAATTAAGAAGGTTTAATTCAGAGGAATTCTACCCGAATTTGCTTGAAGGGAAAGTGGGGAGGGAGGGAGGGAATAGGAAAAAAAAAATTCACCTTCAGTACAACCGACCGGGACTCGAACCCTGATTTCCCATAATCAACAGTTTATTATATTTCCAGAATGACGCCTTAGACCATTCAACCACCAAAGTAGGTAAAGTTGTTATTAACCTAGTCTTAGATAAACCTTGCTTCCCACTTCTTAAATGTTGCAATATTTTCTTTTATTAATAATGCTGATGTGTACTTAGGCAATATTGTTAGTCCTGGGAATGGGATACGTATGTGTTTGTGTGTGTGTGTGTATATATATATATATACATATATACAAACAAATTTTTCAAACACATTTCCACTTCGCTTCCCCCTCCTATTTCTTAAATATCATTTCACAAAAAAAAAAAAAAAACTAACAAAAACCACCTGACTGTAAAAATGGCTGCATCGTGATATCAAGTCCAACAATAGAAACGCGGCCATGAATATGTTGTTAGCTTCATTCTTAGTTACGTACCACGCATATATATTTAATGGAAATTTCTCTTTCTCTCTCTGTTTTTATTTTTATTTCGAAAGAATCTTGTACACAAAAAGAGTTTGTGGATAGCGGAGGGGCAAAAAAAAAAAAGTGGGAGGGCGGAGGAAGTTTAAACAAATTAAAACAATTCCATGGGGGCGCACCAAAGCAGTTAAAAAAAGATAATGGCATTTGCTATTTTCGTTTTGTTAACTTTATTTTGGGGAGTCATTTAAAAAAAAAACACGTTATTGTTTGCTCATAACGAAACCCATATACGTCGCTTTTGTTTATACTATTTTAGAATTAAGTTTTATTTATGGATAAACTTACCATGAAGGAGTCGTAGATCAAGTTGCCAAGATGGCGATTTTAAATGGCTAGAAAATTTCAATTTGTGCTATTTTAATAAATGAGTAATAAACATTAGCATTTAAAATGGAATCAACTATTTTTAATTATGAGAGCATCCTTATAATAGTGATAGTATTGACGAAGGGATTATATCACTGCTATTAGCCCTGCTACTAAAACTACTACTACTAGCCTTGCTACTAAAACTACTGCCAATCATGCTACTAAACAACTACTACAAGTTTTGCTACTAAAATTACTATGATTCCTTCCTATAACTACTACCATCCATGATACTAAGTAACTACTACAAGTTCTGCAACTAAGTAACTACTACTACCAGCCCTGTTACTAAAACTACTACTACTGGTCCTGCTACTAGAACTACTACTAGTCCTGCTACTAAAACTACCACTACTACTAGCCATTCACCAAAACTACTACTACTACTACTAACATTCCTGCTACTAAAACTACTTCTACTAGTCCTGAAAGGATCCTAGATATAAATGAGACACTATGGCAATTTTGAACGAAAATGGCGGCTATCTAACATTACTTTAAAGCCCGTCTCGAGCTTTAGCTAAAATTTTATTCCTGTTATTTTATTTATTTATATTTATTATTTATCTAAAATTCTTTTGCCTATTTTCTGTAAATAAAAAAAATATATTCTAGAATCGCATACACAATTCCTTTAACCTTGGATATTAAGTTGGAGATGTATTGAACGCTAGTTAAATAAGTGTTTTTGCAGTTTTTATAGCAAAACATTATGTTGGTCAAACTAAATCAAAGATTGCTCCAGTAGAAATTATTATTATTATTATTACCGCGTCTTACTACCCGTTTGGGTTGTACGCACTTACGCTAAAGTGTAATGGTAGGGTGATTGTGAGAAGAAATGGAGGACCTACAGTTTAACTTGGGATCCGAACCACGGTGGAGGTCTGGCATTCCCCCACATTCACAAGTTGTGATTAATACACGTCTTGTCAGAGGTGAAGGAAGGGTTTGGTAATCAGACAAATCTGTGCCGGGACCGAGGATTGAACCCCGGACCCCCAACACAGAAGTCCGACACCTTACCCCTAGACCACCAGCTCACCTCCAGTAGAAATATAGAGCTACATTTTCTTTACATGTTGATATCAACAGTTGTTGAATATCTGTCAAGGGTGTCTTGCAATTTAATGACAACCTTTTTTCTTCATTTAAAAAGCTTGTCATCTAATGCCGCTATGCTCATGACAAGATATTAAACAACTGGGGATATCACCGTATGAACAAAATTTAAAGTTTATGTTTCTACTGGAACAGTATTTTATTTATTTTAGACAGAAAAAGTGTTGATATAAAAACTGCTAAAACACTGGCCTTGTCTCGCGCTCCCTACATCCTCCAACTTACATCTATTTTTAAACATTCGCCCGCCGAACGAAAGGTTAATTATCTTGTTGAAAATAAATTGAGATGTGAAAAAATTAATCTTATCTACGGAAGCGCTACCTTTAATAACAATTAAAACATGTTATCATGAACTCAGGCTGGCTATGGGAAGGTTATTAAATCAAAAGTAGTAAGTTTTAGCTTTTAATTTGAGTAAATCCTTCAACAAACTTTATACGTCCGCACGGACAAAGTTTGCGAGCTCGAAGCCATAGAAGCGACACCAAACTTCATTAGAACATCGGTAGACACACATCAGTTCGATAGTTACATTAGAGTATACAACACTAGCGCTATTTAGTTTAGCGGGTCTACAAGGAAGCTTGTCTCAAACTGAGTTTGTTGGGAACAACGTTGAAACGGATCACAGAAGGTAATTTTATATTATATTAAATTATAATATATTACATTTAAAAGGTTGATTCTGGATCTAGGGCGTGAACAAATAGTATTCGTGTAAAGGATCATACTAGACAAGAAAATTGATCCAATGTTATAGGTATTAGGCTTATTCTCGTTCATCTGTGTGTGTATATATATATATATATATATATATATATATATATATATAGCTTCTGGCTAAAAACCAAAGGTTCCGACGCTTCTAGTTTTTTCTGTGAAGTAGGGGTTCTGGAACGAGAACAACTCAGCCTCACCAGGACTAATGAGAAGAGACTAGAATGTAAAAGTAGTGGCTCCGGTCTAGGAAACTGAGATTAACGGCTGGAGGGCTCGTTGGGCTGACCACATGACACCCACTCTCTAGAAATTGACATTATATTCATCAACAGACTATGGCTGGTCGGTTGGTATGGCTTGATTGTGGGCAGATACCTTGGAGTATCTATCTATCTATCTATCTATCTATCTATCTATCTATATATGTATGTATATATATATATATATATATATATATATATATTATACACTTGAATTCAAAACGTTTGAACGTACACATTTAATCTGACTAAGAATTAATTAAAAAGAAAGTAAAAAAAAAATCACAATGGAAATTGGTATAGTATAGTAATTGTTTATGAAGTGACACTAAAACAATGTTGTCAGATCAGGTTTTTAAATATTAAGATACTGGTTGAGTTAAAATATTTTCTTGAATAACTTTATTATTGTTATTTACTATAAATTTAAAATCGAATCATGCTTATTATTTGTGGTCTTTGACTAAGAAGAAATACTTTTTAAAACACTCGAGCTGTTACTTTTACTAATTTTATTTTAGATAAAAAGTTATTTAAGAAATATTTAAGGCTGCATTCTAACAGCCAACATATTTAAAATGTCAAATAAATAAACAAATATTGATAAATATATTACAGTTTACATTTTGTAACTCCTTGAAAAAAAACTCCTCGATGACTGAAATACATGACTCATCATATTTAGCTATAAGAGAGGTCAACCCTAGATTCTGGTGTAGGCCTAATATAGGTCAACTTCATATCAGAACCGGTAGACAAGCTGTCTTTGAGCGGTTGCTCAGGTAATGGAACAGGTAGTCAGTTGGCCACAGAGTTAAACAGGCACTCAGGTAATGGAACAGGTAGCCAGTTGTCCAGAGGGTTAAACAGTCGCTCAGGTAATGGAACAGGTAGTCAGTTGGCCACAGAGTTAAACAGGCACTCAGGTAATGAAACAGGTAGCCAGTTGTCCAGAGGGTTAAACAGTCGCTCAGGTAATGGAACAGGTAGACAGTTGGCCACAGAGTTAAACAGGCGTTCAGGTAATGGAACAGGTAGCAATTTGGCCACAAAGTTAAACAGTTGCTCAGAAATGGAACAGGTAGACAGTTGCCACAGAGTTAAACAAGCGTTCAGGTAATGGAACAGGTAGGCAGTTGGCCACAGAGTTAAACATGAGCTCAGGTAATGGAACAGGTAGCCAGTTGACCACAGAGTTAAACAGTTGCTCAGGTAATGAAAAGATAGCCGCGGGCAAGTGTCGCCATGTTGGCCACAAGGAGAACTAGCTCAAGTTTACCAGTGTTGCTGAAAGTTGCCTCCCACACTGAGAAAGGTTTCACTACCTTTATGAGGGCTGGGTTACAAGGACAAGACAGTATTGAAGTAACAAGAGTAGCGAAGGAGTGGCGAAAGAGAGATAATAAAGTGAGAGGGGAAAAAATAATGAGATGCTTGGAAATAAAGGGAGGCTAGGAGATAAGACTAAGTAAAAAAACTTATGAAATGAAAGGGGAAAGAGATAGAATAATAAACAAGAAAATATAATGAAATAAAATGTGTCGCAGAAACAGGAGTTTTATTAAAAGAAGAGAACATGAAATATTTGTTTGGATATAAAATGAGAATGAGAGTTGGGAGATTGAGACGGGAATTAATCTTGCGGTAGAATGAAGGGAGGTGGGAGTTAAGGGCAGCGTTTTTGTAGTTTTTATAGAAAAACTTTCTTAGAACAAAATAAATCAAGTCATTTTCCAATAGAAACATACAATTTAATTTTATTCATATGGTAATATCAAAAGTTCTTGAATATCTGTCAATGTTGTCCTGGAATTTAATGACAGTTTTTTTTCTGTTTATTTAAAAGTTTTTTTCATGCTGCTATTATCATGATAGATATTCAAGAACTGCTTGTCAACTTGTGACCAAAATTAAACGCTATTATTTGTGAAAAATTAATTTACCTTATGAATATATTCAGATGCTCTAAAATTCCCTCCCGCAAAGTTAAATTCCTGAAATTTTCTCTCGGGGAGGGTGAGAGGGTGTGTGTCACACTCATGGTGACAGATGGAACTCTAATCCACCCCCATTTATGAAACCCAAATGGGCGCCCTTTACTGCACCTATCGCTGACAATACAAATAGCCTACAGAAAATCCTCCCCACTAGTAATAAGTTCTCTGAGCCATTAGCAATATTCAACACGCCTTAACGTGGTTCCTTTTTCTTTCGGTTCTTGCACTGATGGTAGTATTAAAGTTGTGAAAATATAAGCAACCTGCGTGCGTTGCTATACGACACCTTCACTTGCTGTGACCATTTACGAACAAACTCATTTAGATTTTGCATAATGCGATCCTTTGTTAATAATCGTGACTTGCCGGATCTCGTTATGTACTTCACCGAACCCAGTTTTACGATATTTATAAAATTAATCGTCACACTGCGTTGCGATTATGGTTAGTCAGTATTGGGGAAACTTTTTCCATATGTTTATGTTTCGTTTCTTCCATATTCTCACCTGCGCTACGAAGTATCTGTTCCATTGAAACGATTGAGACTCAAGTGACAAAAAATATTTTTAATGGTAACACTCTTGGTTTGACTAATATTCGTTCGGAGAAACAGTGTCTACAACTATCCGATAGAGGGCAGGGTGGATAGTAAGGGAGGATGAATGGTCATTGTACAACTCTAAAGTCACGTAAGCCATTTTTAATAATAGTAATAACTAATAATAATAAAAACTAAGAAGTGGGCAGTTCTTTGTTTAGCACCGCGTCTTAATACCCGTTCGGGCTATGCGCTTAAGTAATAATTACGTTGATGGTTTTAGGGATAAGGAAGGCTTAATTTAGAAGAAGTGCACCTGAATTTGCGTGGAGGGAGTGTGTAAAACTTTTTTTTTAAACACTCTCAGTACACCCGACATGGATTAGAACCTCAATCTCCCCGTCATCCACAGTCTAGTCTACTGCGAGAGTAGCGCGTTAGACCATGCGGCCACCAAAGCAGGAAAGTGGGCAGTTATACCGTCCGTAATCCAGATACACCTTTGGTTCACCCTGTATATATTAAAAAATAATAAGAGAAGCTAACTTCAAAAGAAAGACCGTGAAAGACCGAAGTTATAAAAAGAAATGATAGTCGAAAGAAAACAAGATATAATCCTATACGATGATATACGTTATAATTTCTTTATTACGTTAGTTAGGGATAACGGACGTTAAAAATAGCTTGCAGCACACTAACGGTATGAGCTATCTCGGAAAACAGACTTTTCACGTTTGCCCTTTCAACCGTTTTGCATCACATTTTAGTTCCCAATGTTTAAAGCTATTAATGGAATGAGACTACGTAGCCCACCGTTTCATCCCCCCTCATGTTAGTGGGCGGCTAACCCCTATTTACGACTAGTCCCCCCCCCCTCTTTCCTCTTTATCCCTCGTCTTCCCACACACGTATAGTCACACACAAAACCATGTTTCAGTTGAAGGCTGACCCGCCTCGGTGGCGTAGTTGTTCTAACGCGCTTGCCGTGTTGAGCTCTCGACTGCTGAGGACGGGGAGATCTAGGTTAGAATCTCGGTCGGTGAACTGTGGGTGGTTTTTCCTAAATTATTTTCCACTCTCCTCCACACAAATGTGGGTTCACTTCCTCTAATTCAACCTTCCCAATTCCTAATCCATTAGCGTAGTTAGTACTTAAAGCGTATAAACCGAACGGGTAGTAAGACGCGGTACTAATAATAATAATATTATTATTATTATTATTATTATTATTATTATTATTATTATTTATTATTATTATTAAGTTGAAAGCTGAGAAAAAATAAAATGGTGAATGAAAAAGCTTATAGTTTTAATATTAATAATTATATGCTTGGTTTTAAAAATGTATCAGTGGTCAAGGCTGCTTTCAACAAGAAGAGGATGCTACTGCTAGCAACTTGAAGCCTTGAGATGAGATATAAACTGGCGAATTACTACATATGGAGTTGAAACGTGGATCCTAAGAAGAAAGAAAACAGAAGGACTATTTGTAAAGTTTTAGGATGTGGTTCTGGAGGAATAAAAGAGGACAAAGTGGACTAAATGGTGATCAATAAAGATGTTCTAAAGAGAGGAAATGAAAAGAGAACCATTCTGCAGGTCAAGATATGAAGAAAGGTCAACTGTTTGGGTCACATTATGACAAGAAATGGCTTATTGAGTGAAGTCATGGAAGGTAAATTAGAAAGGCAAAGAGGACAGGAGGAGGACCACGAATGCAACTGAGGGATGACCTCAAACAACGAAAGTAGATTAATTTTAAGGAGCTAATAAAAGGAAATCGCTGTCAAACGTGCTAAAGGACTCAATTTGGACAAAAAAACGTTTCGATGGCCGTATGGACTGACGCGCTACTATTGTAGTGGACTAGAGTGCTAATGACGGGGAGATCGAGTTTCGAATCTCGGTCGGGTGACCTGAGGGTGTTTTATTTCAAAATAGTTTTCTATTATTTATCTCCACGCAAATTCGGGTACACTTCTTATAAATATAACCTTGCTTATCCCTAAAAAAAAGTTTTGCTTGCGCTACATTGGGAAATGAATGGAATGGTTATTCATTTGAAATAAGTTTTTTTAGATTGGTTAACTTATTTTTATTACTAGTTTCCTAGTTTTGTGATTCTTAAAACCCCTTGGTTTTTTTCCAAATGGTTTCTCACTCTCCCTCCACGCAATCGTGGGTACACTTTATCTAAATTAAATATTCCTCATTCCGTTAGCGTAATTAGCTTATATTTTTGTCTAGCCCTAACAGGCATGAGATGTGGTGTAATAAAAATTATATTTAATTTAAATTAGGAGGCACTATTTCAAGAGATTAAATGAAACGGAAGTATTATTTAACTAGGCACCCGATCTAAGATTTGAACCTCTTTACAGACAATTCTTAGAAGCAAATCTTTAATTTCTGACCTAATCCAAAAGTAATAATACTTCAATCAGCAAACAATACCAAGATCTAATTTTTAAAAAACGTTTACCATTTACATAATAATTTATCAAATAAAAACAATCGCCGAAAAGGAAATTTGTTCTGTTATTAAATTTTAAAACAATTCCAATTATCCATAACACCAAATAATGAGTATGCAAACTAAAAATAAATGATGTATTAAATATCAAAGCTATTATTTTTAATTACCCTTATAATCGCATCTCAATATCTTATTCTTTAAATTTAAAAATGACACCTGCATACAAGAATCGAACCCGGGACCTCTGGCTTACTACTTCAATGGTCTAACCACTGTGCTATCCAGGAGTCGTCCCACGCTCAAGGTCACATTCTTCACTCAAATTTTAAGGCAGAGTCTGTGACGGACGTGCCAAAAAAATATGAGTGAAGAAATACCGTGGGAACGGGACGACTCAGTGGTTAGAACATTGGAATACTAAGTCAAAGGTCCCGGTTTCGATTCTAGTGTGCAGATGTCAATTTTAAATTTAAATAAAATAAATATAAATGTTACTACGCACAACGCAGACTTTCTCATTCCTTTACCTTAAGGTGGAGATATTAAGGTTACTTAAAACTCTTTAAGATATGTGAAACGAGATAGGCCTAATATACATTGTTACAGGAACATAATGGAATAAAGAGAATCACATTATACCAAATATCATAGCTGATATAATATACACTGTTACAGAAACATAATGATAAAAGAGGGACCTATCGGTCCTCTAAAGAGCATAGCAATCAACTTGTTTCACAAACCTCCATTAAAGTATATTTTCTTATACCTAGGAAATTATTGGTTTAAAACAAAATATGCTTTGATTAAAAGATTCTTATTATAATAACCATACAACTTTTCAATTGATTATTATAAGATATTTCATATCTAAACTATTTGTGAAGATATGTTAAAACATGATGTAAAATGCTCTTTAAGTCTAATTCCCACAAAAATAAAATGTGCGATATTGTTTGTAAGTTTAAGCCGTGCCTAGATACGAAATTTAATAAAAAGTCGTTTAAAGCTTATTTCAAGAAAATCAATCTTTTCTGCCTTAAGTAAACAACACTTAATTTTAAGGTTGGATATCTAATTACAAAAACGGCTTTGGAGGACATATGAAAACCTTTATGTTCAGCTTTGTACACATTTTTGGTCAGGTAAGGAAAATTGTTACGGCTCTAGACCGAAACACAGATTGACCTGACTGACTGACTTGATTGACCTGACTGAACTGACCTAACCGAATTAATTGACTGGCATACTGACTGACCTGACTGAGCTGACTGATTGACTGACATTGATTGACTAATTGACTGACAGACTGACTGACCTGACTGACCGATCTGATTGACTTAATTGAATGACAGACTTGACTGACCTGATGGACTGACCTGACCAACCTGATTGACCGACCTGACTGAATTTAATTGACTGATCTGACTGACCTGACCAGTACTTGACTGAATTGGACTGACACAACCTGGACTGTACTGAATTGGACTGACTTACCTGACCTGGACTGCCCTCAATGACCTGACTGATGACTGTACTGACCTGACCGACAGACCGGAGGCATCGTGAACATAACTATCTCGGGTTTAGATGGTCATGAAACCTAGATATCAATCAAAATCTCAAACTTAATCTATTTTTTATCGATCACAATACTTCATCTCTCCAGGGTACCGCTAGAAAGTAAAAGGATACAAAGGACAATTAAATACTGAATCAATAATTTAAAAAAAATATTTCTCAAGGAAACTGTTTTCCTTTCAGAACAAAGACAAATATCTTGTTGTGGTCCTTCTTGTCTTTGTAGTCTTTTGGTGGGGAGGTATTTGTAACAACCGGATATATATATATATATAAAAAGTTTCTTGACTTGTTTGTATAAGCTACCCTTCTTCCAAAAGATTGTTTTTTTTATTATTTATTTTACAAACAAAACAAAGAACCGAGATGAAATAAATCTCAAATAAAACATCATTTTCTCCTAGCGTAATTCATTCCTTCCCCCCCCCCCCGCACCCTCACACTTCTGTCTAAAGATAGCTCGGAAATATGAGCCCTAGGCCAACAAAAGAACACTCGGCAAATAACAAATTAGATTTCGTCTTGGAGAACACCCGATTCAGAAATCTTCTTTCCCTTTCCCTTTTGAAACAACTTGTGGACTGTGAGGAAAGGAAATCAAACCATGTTTCACAGATTTACGGTTTAATTTTTCTTTAACTTCGCGTCTTACTACCCGTTCGAGTTATACGATTATGTACTAATTACACTAATGGTTTTAGGGAATAGGAAGGTTATATTCAGAGGAATTGTACCCACACTTGCGTGGAGAGAGAGAGAGAATGCAGAAAACCATGTGGAAAAACCATCCTCAGTACACCTGACTAAGATTCAAATCCAAATTTCCCCATCATCGGCAGTCTAGTCCAACACGAGAGTTGCGCGTTAGATCACGTGGTCACCAAAGCGGGTCTGGTTTTAATATATTCTTTATTAAATATTTGGTTCCACTGCGTCTTATTATCTATTTGGACCATACACATTTAATTATGGTAATCCCACTTCGGTGGACGCGTGGTCTAAGGCGTAATTCTCGTGTTAGACTAGACTGCCGATGATGGGGAGATCAAGGTTTGAATCTCAGTCAGTTGTACCGAGGATGGTTTTCCAATAACTGTTTACCGCTCTCCCTCCACACAAATGTGGATACACTTCCTATAAATATAACTTTCTTCATCCCTAAAACTATTTTGCGTAATTAGTTCATAAACGTATAGGCCGAACGGGTAGTAAGACCTGGTGCTATAATAAATTATAATAATAGAAGATAAAGAGAAGTACAATTTAGAATAATTGTTACATACGTGAAGAGAAAGTGAGAAACAATTTATTAAATAAAACATTACCTCACTATCCAGCCGGGATTTGAACCCCAAAATTCATAAAATATAAAAACTAGACTAGATGAATCTGAAATTCGCTTGACCTGCCCTCCATTTTATTTTGAGTTTGTTTTTTGAAACGAATAATTGATATGGTTTGAATTAGTTAAGAAATTTCATTTTTGTATATTTATTATTGAAATATATTTAATGAGATTTCCAGAATGTTTATTAATTTTAAAGTAATACTTCAACATTTTTGTAAATTCAAACAAAACATTTTTTTTTATATTTAAACTTTTTTAACTTTGTGTTTGAAAGCTCAAAGTAAAGTTAATGTTATGTTTAAATAATGTCTTCTAAGTTATTAATAACTTTTTACCCTTCAAACATATATTTTTATATCGAAATATACTTGATTGATATTTAATAATTAATTTTTAGATACATGTTAAAGTTTTAGTCATAACCACTAATCAAAATAAAAAATAAAGTTAAAATACAACGAAGAAATAAAACAATTTCTTAGTAGATTTTAAAAAAAAAGGTAATAATCAGCCATGAATATTAACTATCTTAGTGATATTACTCAATAAACATATATAAATTTGAAGCTAGGTGATAAACGATAAAGTAATATAAATTTTTATGTCTGTTTCTTTGTTACAGATGTTCGTGAGGCTCTATAAAAAAAAAATTCAAAACAAGAAAATAAATCTTGACCTTGAGAAATAAGTGAAGAGAATACGGATGCGTTATACGCTTAAGTGTGCTTTGACGAAAGTGTGTTAGATGTTGGCTCTAGGAAACAAGATTCAATATTAAACTTTGCTCTCTTTTGGTTTCTCCCAAAGTGATGGGTAGATCAAATAATAAAAATATATCTTCCACGTGATGCTCGGGAAATTAAATCAAATAAGGTGAAAAGTTTACTAGAAATACATTTAGAAGAGAGAACATTTTATTTTCTCTCTTGAGAGTAATAGAAAAAATATACTTATACTTTGGTGTTTAAAATGGCTTTTTACATTGAAGAATAAGTCTAGTGTATAATCAAAGTAATTACACAGTTGTGCTAAAAAAAAGTTAATACGCGAATTCGCTTCAATTTAATAAAAGAATAAAAGAAGTAAAAAATACGGGTACATTTTGTTTTGACCTTTCAAAATCACGCGATTTTATATGAATGACTTATTTGATTTTCTTAAGAAGGGAATTTTAGAAAATTTAAACTTTTTTTTTTAGACACTGATAACATTTTGCTATATTATTAGTGCTATTTTATGAGTAGGCCTATTGATAAAATATATCAAAAGTGACAGTTGCAGATAACATGATTTTATGTGCGGATACGTGAAATTAGATCTTCTTGCTGATGCAATAAGGTTCTTTCTGTGAAAATTGAAATATACTTTATTTTACTTTATTTTTATTTTTAATGTGATGGGAAAAATAATTATTTAAAGTGAAGGCATACGCTTCTTTTAACTAAGTTAAATGACATTGTACGTGGGACACGCTGTTTGAACGTTTGGGACTTCCCCCTTTTCGCCTAGAGGGCATGACACGAATAGAGCACACGTAATCGATCAACGACGGACGATGACGAGAAACCCATTAAACTCGGCGTCATTAGAGGAGGCGTCCCTTAAAGGTAATGTGTGTTTAAACGACGGTCATCTACATTCTAAATGACATCCTTTAACGAGTCTTTAAGCTATCGTCACCTCATGTGAATACTTTGCGGGTCAAGAATTAATAGGAAGGTCATTTTGGTCACAGCTCTTTCTCTTTTTTTATTCTTCTGAAGCAGGCACACCCCTTGTTGGGTCATCAGGATGGACTGGCCGTAGATGGAAAATGCCGTCCTGCCGACTGGCTCACCTAAGAGGCAGGTAAACACATAACGACAAGTGAAATATAGTTTTTGTTTGTCAGCGAGTTTGTTGGTATGGAACATATATTTTACAAACTGATTCACATCGAGAAAATACAAATCTTCCAGAACATAAACGGATAAAGTGATTTGAAGATAGAACAATACACATAAAAACAAATTATCTTATCGACAGTGAAATGAATTGGTAAAAAGTGAACTAAGCCTGAAGGTTGAAATCAAATTTATGTCCCCGTTTCAAGTAAAAAAATAAATCCTTTTTTTTAAACACGTTTTGAGCTAGCATAGGTAAGAAAAAGGTTGTTTGATTCTAATCGAGAATATTACTTTTTTTTTTCTGGCAATGAAATGTCACTACTGTTAGCAAAGGGGTAGTATTTTATTTAATAAGAGTTTAGAATTTTTTTTTAAAGCAACGATTTTAAGAAAATAAGCGAAACCATTACAGGGAATTACAATTGATTAAATTTATTTTTAAAAACTACTTTTACTTTAATGAGGTAGACATTCTTCACAATTCGTCGAAAGTTTCCAAGATGGTCATAGGAAGATACCATATTCTATTCCCGCGATTTCATCGCTAGAGAGACCCAAAATGGCTACCGTGACGCGCGGAAGCAGAGAGCGCGACCAGACGAGGTGTTAGCGAGAATACTTAGGGAGTCTATGGAGGGGGACGAAGACGCTTCGACCACCACTGACGACGAAGTCAATGACGAAGAGAATAAGGGAGGCAACACGCCTTCGACGACGAACGATGGTGGCTTCGGCGCCGGAATCGTGCCAAAAAGTCGCTCCGAGGAGGAAATCAACGCGTACTTGGAATCTCACCCCGAGGTAAGGCTGGGTGTCTATTTCAGGTACAGCTAATAGCTAATAGAGAATAGTGCATAGCACTTAGTTCGCAATTCATAATAACAAAAATTACAACGCTTTATAGTGAAACAAATTGATTAAAGTCTTATATAAATCGATTTTATTTTATTTAAAGAAATGGGTCTCGCCTCTTTGCTCTATTGGCTAAAGTATTAAGTCGATGTCCTGAAATTTAATGAAATTTTTTTCTCTTCATTTAAAAAGTTTGTCATCTTATGCCGCTATTCTCATGAGAGATATTCAACAACTGTTGATATCACAACGAGAAAAAAAATTAAATCTTAGGTTTCTATCGAAGAAACCATGATTTATTTTATTATAAACAATGTTTTCCTATAACAACTGCAGAAACTCTGTTTCCAACATTCCCACCTTAATAACCACCCGCCTCGGTGGCGTAGTTAGCTAACTTGCTGGTATCGTGCTGAGATAGACTGCCGAGAATGAGGAGATTGAGGTTCGAATCTCGGTCGGGTGAACTGGTTCCTAAATGATTTTCCAATCTCCCTACACGAAAATGTGGGTTCAATTTCTCTAAATTCAACCTTCCCTATTTCTAGCCCTCTAGAGTAATTAGTATTTAAGCGTATAACCTAAATGGGTAGTAAGACGGGGTGCTAAATTAAATAACCAATGCGTTGAATGTATTATTCATAATGTAAATACATTCTGAGTAGATACAAGAAATCGATGTTAGCCTAACCTGTAGTCCGGCAATGAATCTATTCTGGTATTCAACGCGCTCGGATATCTTTGCAGGTGGTGGAGAGATGGCTGGTGGAACGTGCCGAATCGGAGGTGGTGCGCCAAATGGTGGCGGCCACCTCCAGAAGCGAGGAGGCAGGAGCTCCTCGGTGGGCAGTCTGCAGCAAGACGAGCTCGGGGGTGGCGTCATAGCCCGCAGCAAGAGGAACTCCGTCACCTCCGAGCTGTTCCAGATGTGGCTGGCCGCCTCCCCGGTCAAACGCGCCAAGTCTC
Organism: Timema cristinae; assembly: GCA_039000515.1. Classification (NCBI taxonomy): domain Eukaryota; kingdom Metazoa; phylum Arthropoda; class Insecta; order Phasmatodea; family Timematidae; genus Timema; species Timema cristinae. The sequence goes on along the minus strand of JBCFYV010000003.1, from coordinate 66,977,212 downwards.
CCAACAGGTGAGAATTACCTTCCACCCCCCCCCCCTTTGTGAGACAACCGCTCAAGTAGCGACGCGAAGGTAATACTGGGTCCCAAGACAAGGAAACGATAGATACACAGCCTTACGAGAGATTCACTGCGCGCTTTGAGCTAGGTTGAATATTTGGGCACTTGAGACCGCTAGTTGTAGTCCTCAGTGAAGACAGCACTTCACCCGCTTTGGTGGCCGGGTGGCGGGCGCTACTCTATCAGTAAACTAGACTGATCGATTACGGTAACATCGAGGTTTGAATCTAGGTCTGGTGTACTGAGGGAGGTTTATCTGAAATAGTTTTCCACAATCCCTCCACGTAAATGCGGCTTTAATTCATCTTAATATAACCTTATTAATTTCTAAAACCATTAGCATAAGTGTATAACTCGAATGGTTAGTAAGCCGCGGTGCTAACACGATTTAAGTGGATGGTAGAAAAAGAATCACTTTCAAGATGCCAATGGATGAAATAAAAAAAGGAGGGGGGACGGATATGTGTTGTTGATCCTTCGAGATATCTTGTTAATCTGCTGATAACGTTTTTCCTCTTCCGATGACGAATATAAACACTCACTATACTGTTTTCACCTATACAACGTCGATTTGCATTTCGAGATGAACTCATTTGAAGTCTCATAATTTAGATGAACATATAAATGTGGGTACACTTACTCAAAATATAACCTTCCTATTCCCTACAACAATTACCGTAATTAGTACTTAAACATATACCTCAGTAAACCCATATTGTTAGTGTTAGTTAAAAGGTGGATTAAAAAATTTCCAGATAACTACTGCCCCCTCCCCCTACACCCTAGCTCTTAGCACCTAACCCCTTCTCTTAACTCTTTATCTCTCTCTCTCTATCACTATATAGACATACGTTTTTACCGAGAACACATCAAAAACCCATCATATTAAACATTTTTCACTCCCTCACATACTTACTCTGACTCCCATTTGAAGGGTAAAGGAAAAATATGAGGTAAATAACACTATACATATTTTTCAGTACAACAACTTTTATATCACAAACCTCATAAGGACCTCAGAAAACACCTTTATTAATTTAAATATGACAGAGGCCTCTTTTAACGATAATCTAAAATATATTCATTATAAAAGTCTCATGATTGTCTAACAGATGGCAGCACTAACTAAATTTTGAGTTTAAAATTGGATTCTCCCCCTTTTCCCCTGTACCTTTTATTTGTAAGATATTTGATATGTATTTCCTCTCCCTCTTACCCCCACCCTCTTATTTCTTTTGCTTCGAGTAAAGTTATTCTCAGAAGAGCGTATAAAACAGGGTCGTAAGAGAAAGAAGGATGGTTGGAAGAGAAGACGAACATTTTCTTTTGTTGCTACAGTATTTTTACAGTTCACTGCTATATATAGTTTCTTTCCTCTCTAATATTAATAATATACCATCTTGAGAGTAAGCTTTTTTATATTTTTTTCAACTTTAATATTCTTCCCATATTCTTTCCACGCAAAAGTGTGATAAAGACCTTAAATCTAAACACGCATCGATGGTCAATTGTACAAATACCTCTTTTAGGTCGGTTACTGGAAGTTTAGGGATATAATTCCGGCAGGGTCTACTAGAAATTACGGCACCTTAGCCATGTCGGTAGCGTTTCTGTCTAGTGAGCTAAGGGCCCCCTGGTTCGATTCCCGGCATGGCATTTCATGGTGACAATTTAATGGCTGGGGGGATGGTTGTTGTGTTTGTTTTAGGTTTAAATTAATTCATCGTGTGTTAAGTTGGTTCAAAAAGTATATGATATATAGCTCAAATAATAATTTTAAAAATATTCTGAGGAACGTTTTTACTAAATGGTTTTCCACGTCTCTTCTATATACACGCGGACACATTTATTCAAAATTATACTTTAACCATCCTACTTTATTAGTGTAAATATACAGACAGCCAGGTGGAATAAATTGTCCTCAGTGGTCTTGGGGTAGATATCAGGGTTGGAATCCCTGTCGCGTCTACTGAGAATAGTTTTTCTTAAATTGTTTTCCACTCTCCTTCTATGCGAATGTAAGTAGATTGCCTTTAAAAGGTTTATTTTCTTATTCCTACCCCATTAGAGTAATTATCATATATGTGTACAATCTGAACAGGTAGAAAGATGCATCGATAAAGATATATAGATATACTAGTGGACCCGACAGACGTTGTCCTGCCCGAACGTTGGCTTTTCGTTTGGGTGGCATAAATGATTTCGATAATAAAACAAACACTATGTGATCATCATAATTACAAATTCACAATGAACTCCAATTAGTGAGTTACACAAATATTAAAAATTCAGGGTTTGTCAAGACAACATACAAAATAACACATCTTTTCTTTCCTCAAAATCAACTATATTGAGACAATAGTACATTACAAATATTTTGTTTCACAGTAATGAAAATGCTTTCCCATTCCGTCTGTCTGTTTGTGAAACTAGTAAATTTTACTTAGAATAGGAACTGCTAGACACTTATACATACATGGTATCCATTATTAAAAATAATAATATATGGAATAGTGATCCCAACAATTTTTGGAATTTCGCCCACAACTCCACAAATATCAGCTGTATCGAAAAAAATTGCGAAGCTTGCTTACAAATTTGTATGCCGGGTACTGCTAATTTTATTTTATTGACGTACCTTCAAATATGACAAATGTCAAATTACTTTTTAATTGTTTCTATTTTCATAGTGCAAAACATATACTGTTTTGGGGCTAGAACCTTTACGGGCTTAAGCAGAGTAACTTACCTATATACGTACCATCTAAATAGTATATACTTGTTGTACGAAGTACATACTATTTCGATGATACGTACAGTCACAGATGCATAGAAACCTCACCCCCTCTTATACCTAAGGTTGTGATATTATAAAAACGGTCCGACAAAATCAATAAAGCTAGTTTTGTTTTTTTCTTAATGCGAGTTGATGAACAATGTTTTTCGTATAATCCCTGAGGTGTATAAATGAACAGATTGATGTGTAATCTAGTTAATCAACGATATTAATTTTTGTTTGAAGACACGTGCAGTGATATCATGGCGATGCATTGCTGTTTGACCTGACAATAACAAAATTTTAATTTCATCTCAGTTAGGATTGCACGTAAATGTAATGAACAAATCTGTTCGGCCGCACGCGCGCACGAAAGTCATGGCATCTTGAATGTATTCTTGCATATGACGCGGCTACCAATATATGATGATGAAAGAATATATGCGGTAACGATGTCGTTGCTATTATTGGTTCCATCAACGTTACCGACGTTACCGACAATAGGATCACGAAAATGAATTTATTCCGCAGAACGCAGCTTCACTTGATTATACTTGATGTACCGTAATCGCTCGCTTTCAATTTTCGCATACATATCAACGATGTATTGATGAAACAGCTGGAGGCATCAGAGAATGTTGTTGTCTTCATTGGCACGAATCATCAACCGATATGCGTAGAAGTTCATCGCGCTCACTTTCTTGTTGGTTTCTGCACCAGCAAAGTAAAAATATAAATAAGACAAAAATAAATTAATCTTACAGAAAAAGAAAAAGTAAATAATATGTAGATTGTATCTGTCACTGGATTTATTTGTTTGATGTTAAAATTATATCCATCTTCTCCTTCCCAAAATATTAACGAATATTTCAAAGCGTCGTAAGAACGATGACTGTCTTGAATTGTGTGAACCGTGTTATCTCTGTGTTGGATCCGTATATCTCGACGTTCATATGCGTCGCCAACCATAACAACTGCAACTTAATTAACGGTGTATGAACTGTATCGGCCCGCATGCTCTCCAAATGGTACTTTGTCTGCTTTATTGACGATCATGTAGTTGTCGTTTTGCAGTCTGTTTGAAACGGTATAAAACAACTGGACCAACTGGTTGTGATTTCGCAAAATCGGTTCCAAAGTCGCCACAATTTCTCGCTCCTCCATCTGCTCGACGTGGTTGTACTGGCAGCGTGCGTTTATTTGTTGCTCCTCATCGCCCATGAAGTAGATTTGCAAGAATTTTGGATCGGCATCAGGCATTGAGATTAAAGAACCTATTTGATTATATACTTGGCCCTGAATCTTAAACGTTGATTCAAAATTGCGACCATCCTCATTCTGAACGATTTTTGTTGTTCCAAATGATGTAATTTGGAAGCAAGAATTGAATTTGTGAATTTTACGCGAAAACAATTTTGATTGAGGTGTGGCTCCAGCCAATTGTGTTTTCAATGGTTCTGGCGGCGAATTCAATGGTGGAAGTACAACTTTTCCAGACGCGCAGCAGAAACCGGCCGATTCACCTTTGTATTTGAATGCATGGCAGATTAGCATTGTTTGTCCATAGCACCGCTGATAATTTGTGAATGTGACGAATAGTCAATGTCCGACTCATATTCGGACGCAAGACGGAGAAGTGATGCGCGTGTTAATGCGCGATGTACTTGCAGGCGCTGTGGTTCATGTGCTCTGTGTGCGTCAGTGGCTCGTTGACGCGCCTGTCTTTGTCTCAATGCATTAGCTCGAAGGCGTTGCGTTGCGTTGCTGTTGACTTTCATTTGCACGTGGGTTTGCAACCTGGACTTTTAAATTTGCATTGTCTGTCAATTGATCTTCTGCCATTCGATTTATCCGACAGGTATGGACGATTTGTGAATTCTGTGTACGTCGACCAATATTTCCTTCTCTTCCACGAAGACGTGTCATTGTTCTATAATAAACACACAACACCTAAATATAAGCAACTTATATTTGAATTATATGGATTACATGTTGTTGTTTTTTTCGATGAAACGTTTAACACTCCGTAAATTTTATAAAATCATGACACAAATAAGCACTTAAAATAAAAATTTGCACGTTAGATTGATTGTCATTGAATACGCATGTATATAATTTAAATTTATGGAAGACCATGTAAGATACTCACTTCAACACAGCACCTTACACATTTTCCCAATGTATGTATTTGAGTACACTTGATGAAAAATACACTCAATAGTCACGCGATTGTGATACATGGATTATCGAAACACATCGTACAGAAATTGAAATGTCAAAACAATGCCAAGCCACGACGCAAGAGACTTGCGCATGTATTGATGCGTACGTCAAATACCACAGAATTCGAAATCAATGCCACCTATTGGTACACAAATATAACTATGAATTATTCTCAGAAGTTCAATTATTCTCTATTCAGAAGGTTTTAACGGTCAATTATTCATATTATATTCATTATTATAAATATTGAGGGGGAGGGGGGGGAGTGAAATTGTGAGGTTACATGTTCTGATATGCAAAAAATCTTTTAAAAAAAATCCCCTCAAATAAATTCCCTAAAAAATAAAAATAAATCCTAGAACCCGATTGCAGCGTCACCTACCAGGTTCAATTGTGAATAAAAACCATCCATGGACCCACACAAACACACACAAAAAATTTCATCAAAATCGGTCCAGACGTTTAGGAGGAGTTCAGTGACATACACACGTACAGAAGAATTATATATATTAAGATAATTGTATTAATTTATTAGACATCATAATCCACTGATATCCACTTTTATACTATATAATTAAATACAAACTACCCACAAGCCCTAAAAACGAGAGTAACCTATATACAATTAAATGGTACGGTGCCCCGCACAAAAAGTCTCCCATTTTTAACATAAAATAGACATTTATTAAAAACTAGTAAGATTTGTGAAATGAAATAATAGGTCTCTACATCATTGTAGAAATGTTACATCAAAGATCATAAATGAAATAATATACACTGAAACTTACTCTATGGCATTAGGAACTAGGAACACTGTTACAGAAACATTAAGAAAATAAAAACATCTTTGCCCATTAAAGAGCATAAGAATCAAATTCATTTTCAAAGACCTGAATTAAAAAATTAGATGTATTTGATTATAGCTCAGAAATTATCGGTTTTATAAAAATAAATTTCTAATAAAAGATTTTTTTTATATATAGTTGTACTACAGTTTTACAATGATAAGTTAATACATATCTCAAATAGTTGGGGATAAATTATGAAAATTGGAAAATTTCCCTTTTTTAAAGTACCCTGAAAGTAATTTTCATGAGAAAATTAGAATTGCCATCTAGTTTATAATAATAATAACAACCACTGGCTAGATATAAAATTTCATCAAAATTGTTTGAGCGAATTTTGAGAATTTTTCTTCTTCTCCTTTTACCCTTCAGTAAACTACCCTAAAATTTAGGGTTAGATATTTAATTCCAAAAATCCTTCGGGGGGACCTTATGAAAACCTCATATACCAAGTTTTAGTCAAATCGTTAAAATGGTTTCGGGCCTAACCCGGGGTACAGACAAATAGAGGCATTGCAAAAACTACTTTTTTGGTTTCAGGGAGGGAAACGTCGAGATTAATCAACATTTCAAGTCCTTTTTTTTTTTTTGTACGATCATAGGTCCGAGGTGTCGAGAGAAAGTAGAAACCTCAAGCCTAAATTATTATTATTATTATTATTAGCACCGCGTCTTACTACCCGTTCGGGTTATACGCACTTACGCTAATGTGTAATGGTAAGGTGATTGTGAGATGAAATGGAGGACCTACAGTTTAACGTGGAATCCGAACCACGGTGGAGACCTGGCATTCCCCACATTCACAAGATGTCTTGTCAGAGGTGAAGGAAGGGTTTGGTAATCAGATAAATTTGTGCCAGGACCGAGGATTGAACCCCGACCGCCAGCACAGAAGTCTGACACCTTACCCCTAGACCACCAGGTCACCTCAAGCCTAAATGATGAACTAATTTCATCATTAATGTAATTTAATTTTGATTTTTTTTTTCCCAATTAGTAGCTAAGCTGTTGTCAAATCAGTCGCATATGTAACGGAAATCATGTGACATACTAACATGGTCTATTCCATTCCTGTTCAACCAACCTAAATGTCATCGTAAAACTCATCAGCGGTAGCTAACAAACCATCGAACGAACGTAATAATATTATTCTAGCTAGATAGCGCGCTGCTAAACTAATCAAACGCTTTGTTTTTCCACCGCTCTGTGGAAGCCGAGTTGATGGAAGTAAGGGATTGCCAACTTTTGTTAACCAAATTTAAATGTCGATTTGGTCGCTACGTTATTCGCTTCGAGGAATATCGGTGAAACCTTATCAAGTCACAGTTTAAAACCTCAATGCGATTATAACTGGACATTTTAGGTCCGTAACATTTTCATAGAAATTCCTTGGAATAGAAACAATTGAAACGACTTAAAACCATAGAAAGAAAATTTTACATTTCAAATTTGAATAAAACTAAAATAAATGGATACAACTTTGATAAAATAAATGAGCTGTTTAGTAATAAAATAGGGGCTAAGTGTAAGAAAACGCACTGGTCTTAGCTTCGCCCAAATAAAGATCAGATTAATATTATTATTACTACTTTTATTGCTATAGAAACTTTTTATGTTTGCTCTTTTCATTTAAAAATAAGTTGAAATAGATTGTTTTAGTACCGCGTCCTACTACACGTTCAGGTTAAACACCCATATACAAATTACACTAATGTGGTAGGGATTAGGTAAGCTTAATTTAGAGGAAGTGTACCCGCATTTGCGTTGAAAGAGTGGAAAACCATTTAGGGAAAACCATCTTCAGTGCACCCTATCGGGATCGAACCCCAATCTTTTCATCTTCAGCAGTCTAATCCAACACCAGAGTAGCGCGTTAGACCATGCAGTTACCGAAGCAGTTTTTATATTAAAACATTTTTCTGTCCAAAATATATCAAATATTGGTCCGGTAGAAACCTAGAGTTTAATTTTCTTCACATGGTGATATCAACAGTTGTTGAATATTTGTAATGAGCATAGAGGCATTATATGACAAACTTTTTAAATGAAGAAAAAAATTTGTAATTAAATTCCAGGACACCCTTGACAGATATTCAACAATTGTTGTTATCACCTCGTGGAGAAAATTAAACTATATGTTTGTGCCGAAGCAATATTTAATTTATTTTAACACAAAAAAAAAGTTGATATAAAAACCACCAAAACACTTACATCCTCACCTTAAAGCTTTGCCTACACCTATCGAACTATTATTATTATTATTATTATTATTATTATTATTATTATTATTATTATAACCACGTCTTACTACCCGTTTGGGTTACACGCACTTACGCTAATGTGTAATGGTAGGGTGATCGTGATATGAAATGGAGGACCTACAGTTTAACGTGAAATCCGAACCACGGCGGAGGCCTGGCATTCCACACATTCACAAGTTGTGATTAATACACGTCTTGTCAGAGGTGAAGGAAGGGTTCGGCAATCAGATAAATCTGTGCTGGGACGGAGGATTGAACCCCGGACCCTCAGTATTATCCAATATTTCTATGTATGAATTTAAACCTACTCTTATCTTTGGACCAACGGCGCTAAACCAAATTTTGTTGAGGACCTACATCAATATATTCAATTATATTTTTTATTCCACGGTGTGAGACCATAAGCGAGCCATACCGACCGAGCGGCCGCCGTTGGTGATTATGGTGCCAACATTTGCAGATAGGGGGTGTCATGGCGTCCGGCCGTTAATCTCAATTTACTAGACCGGAGCCATTACTTCCATATTCATTTGTCCACAAGAGTCTGAGTTTGACCCCGTCAAAAACCCACTGCTTCACATATACATTTTGAATGAATACATTTATTTATTTACTGTTTAATTTAAATAAGTAGAACTTTAATGAACACGTTGATATTATTTCTACAACAATATTAAATAGAATCTTCTACATTGTTTGTTTTATAACCACTAACTGGGCAAAGTAGTTTTATACAACAACAATATAACTTTAAAAAGAAAAAAAATGCAACTTTTACAACTAATAATACAGCGAGATAAATTATTATTTATATTTTCAAACCGACAACAACGTAACGTGTACATTTTCTTTTAATTTATATATTTACGTAGGTTGTGATAGTATTGATAGCTATCAAAAGTTTCTGAGGTAGCCACGAAATGTATTGCGGGTTTACTCAGGGCAACAATTTTATTTGCTTAAAACAGACAGAAAATAAAACCTCTTGGTTTTATTTATTACGACTCGGTTTTAAAAGAATTTAAAAAAATATAAATGTAATCAAAAATTTAAAATGTCATCTTTTCATGTGTGTAAGTAAACAGGGGTTACACTAATTTTAAAATTTCAACCCTCTGCTTGTTTTAGATATCACGCAACGTTCGTGATAGATATACAAACTCCTAATTTTATTAATCCAGTTAGTAAATGTTCCGTACAAAGTTTCAATATAAAATATTTTCTCACAATGATAAAAAAATAAGTTAAAGACAAATAGGTAGAAGAGGAGATAGATAAAATGTTTCCTAATGGAATCACAACTAGAAAAAAAAAGTGAGCTTGAATATAAAGTGTTGGTTCTATCGATTTATTACTTTCAGAAAACTAGGGCGTGACAAATATAGCAGTTTACGATCTGAAAACAAAGCTAAGCTATACCAAAATCTATTATTCTGACCTTTATTTAGTTTCCAATATATATTTTCCACATACGTATGGCTTAATAGCGTGCATCACATGCCAATAAACTGTGTGGTACAACCGGCTAGAAATAGTAAATTTACACGAACACTTTTGCGCGTGGATCATTCATTTCTGATTAAACATTAATGAAGATAAAGTTTTAATAGAAGTTCATAATACCGAACAGTGTTGAAATATTAAATTTTATTAGGATAAAAACTGCATTGAAAAACCTGTTTTCGACTATTTTAGGATGGCTTCACAGATAAGCACTGTGCACAAATCTTCATTTCGTCTTAAAGGGACATCCTGTAGTTTATTAACAAGAAACTTTGTCTTTCTAAAATAAGGCAGCCCGTTCAATGGACCGAGTTTATAATAATTCTGCCCACAGAGTTGAACTTTGGAGTTTCAAGAAAGGACAGCACATTAAACATTGAATGTCCTAACTTTAAAAAAAATATATTCTTATGTTTTTATGTTTTAAAAACACGTGTATGCCACAGTTTATTGCCACCCTGTATATTATTAGTGACGGTTTCAGATCACATAACGTGACGTTATTTCCTTGAAAGGTAGCAAACTTACCTTGAGATATTCCACTATGGCGTAGCTTTTAAAAATAGGGCCATAGTGTAGTCTGTCAGGGTAAATTGAGCTGTACTTGAGAATATAGTACATTTTTTAGCTGTCAAATATGGACGACCATTGAAAATTGTACTGTATGTAGTCACTCCTGCCGATGAAAAATATCATTGAGTAAAAAGATGTAGCTTTTAAAAAAACGTATTTAATTTCCACCATGGAATATATTTTCTTGGGGACAAAGGTTAATGCCACTAACTAGCGTTGATTTCCTCTCGATATTCTCTGACGGATTCATCTTGTATATTATTCTCGCTGACATTTCCGTGACGCTCAACCGCGTGAAAGGGCTTCGCAGAACTAGGGGAAGCCGGAGGAAATTGCAAACCATCTCCGGAATGGGGTGTTGAGGGTGTGTGTGTGGGAAGGGGGGGGGGGGGTTTGCTTCGGTTCCGATGAGGTTTTTATGATGTCCTCACCTTAAGGTCATCGATTTCCTGTTGCTTGATTGCTTTATTTCCATTTGAGAGATGTCCTTATTACTTGGTTGACCCTCTTTATGCTCTGTTCCACTTTATAAGATAACTATATTAATATTCTCCACAGTCCTTATTAGCTAATATTTCTCTCACAGTTTGCTTTACTTAATTTAATGGTCCTCTTTATGGTCTATTCCGTTTTAAAAGCTATCTGTATTTCTATTCTCCATTTCCCTTACTAGCTATTATTTGTGTCACATTTTGCTTGATTTCCTTCTTTGGAGGTGACCTGGTGGTCTAGGGGTAAGGTGTTGTCAGATTTCTGTGTTAGGAGTCCGGGGTTCAATCCTCGGTCCCAGCACAGATTTATCTGATTACGAAACCCTTCCTTCACCTCTGACAAGACGTGTATTAATCACAACTTGTGAATGTATGGAATGCCAGGCCTCCACCGTGGTTCGGATTCCACGTTAAACTGTAGGTCCTTCATTTCATCTCACAATCACCCTACCATTACACATTAGCGTAAGTGAGTATAATCCGAACGGGTAGTAAGACGCGGTGCTGATAGTAATAATAATAATCCTTCTTTGGACTTATTTATATTTTTTTTGCCCTAATTTTTTTCCTATCGGCTATTTCCATTATATTTTGGTTTATTTAATTCTATGGCTTTTTCTTCAGCTTTAAAATCTATTTATATTTCGCTTCTTCATTTCTCTTCTTTGATGTTCTTTCTGTCACAATTTTCTTTACTTCCTTCCACACATTATCTTATATTTTCCTTTTGCTTACGTCTCCAGTTATCTTTTAACCATTTTTACTATTCTCTTCTTCCAAATATTTTTCTATTTTTTAACACATTTTCCTTGTTTATATTCCTTACTTACTTCTATTTACATTAGTAATATTTAATTTATGTTACTAACTACACTTTATTCTGAATTTCTTTTGTCTAACTTTCTGTCTTTGCCTTTTTGATTAGTTCTTCTATCTGTGTTCATCATTTATATTTATATATTTTACCTTTGACTTAATATATTATCAACATAATCTATTTGTTTTCTTCCTATAAACTTTACTTCATATAATATTTGTGCCTTCTTCCCGATTAATATGCGTTTATTCTAATTGCTTTATTTAATGTTGGTAGAATATTTCTGGAAAATGTCAGCAGTTTTGTTTAGTTTGTTTTGTAATATTCATGGAAGAATACCGGCAGTTTTGTTTAGTTTGTTTTGTAATATTCACTAAAGAATACCGGCAGTTTTTTGTTTAGTTTGTTTTGTAATATTCACTAAAGAATACCGCAGTTTTGTTTAGTTTGTTTGTAATATTCACGGAAGAATACCGGCAGTTTTGTTTAGTTTGTTTTGTAATATTCACTAAAGAATACCTGCAGTTTTGTTTAGTTTGTTTTGTAATATTCACTAAAGAATACCTGCAGTTTTGTTTAGTTTGTTTTGTAATATTCACTAAAGAATACCGGCAGTTTTGTTTAGTTTGTTTTGTAATATTCACTAAAGAATACCGGCAGTTTTGTTTAGTTTGTTTTGTAATATTCACTAAAGAATACCGGCAGTTTTTTGTTTAGTTTGTTTTGTAATATTCACGGAAGAATACCAGCAGTTTTATCTACTCAATTTTGTAATCTTGGTAGAATATTTCGAGAATATTCCATCAATATTTTTTTTCTTTTGTTGTTGTTGTATTAGTGAAGTGTTGCGCAAAAATGAACATAATTATTTTAATTTTTTCGATGTTTGTAATATTGCGGAAAAAACCTAGCAAAACCTATCACCTTAAAATTACTTTTTCACCTTTTTAAAAAAAATGTTGTTAGAATAATATTTCAAAGGGAAGATTAACTAGTTTCGTTAATTTATTTTGCTCTTTGTAATGTTGGTGTAAATTCTATGTAAAATCCGAACAGTTTAGTTACATTTTACTTTCGCTTTTTATTGTTTTTGTAGAATGTTTGAGGGGTGGGAGGGGGGAGGAGAATTGCTGTTTGATTTTTCAAACTTTTGTAATGTTATTGAAGAGTTGCGGGTAAAAATACGACTGTTACTTTAATTTATTAGTCCGCGCCCATCCTGGGTTTACTAATGAATAATGTATAACGCCTCAATATTCTTTTCGTGGTAAAAGTCTACGTTGAAATTCTACTTGATTAAAATTCCCTCTTCCCTTATTCCCCATCCCCTTCTTTTTAAAAAAAATTTGGAAACATGTCTATCATACCCTCCCCTCTTTTGATAACACAGTTCATGTATTAGCAATATAGCCTACTCTTTGTGATTTCTAATGGTTTTTTTTTAATAATTCATTTTGCTCAAAATGCGAATATACTTTTGTGTACTGCTAAGCTAAAAATAAAATAAGCAAGATTCAATATTTTTTTTTTAAAGTAGACTACCTTTGATGACAAAGTAAATTCTTGTCAAACATCCAATGATAACCTTTTAAAAATTACACTTGCTGGTTTGATCGTATGTAGGTTCAATTATATATTACTGCTACACAGACGTAAAACATCAATCAAAGGTATTTTTTTATTGGAGTTTTTAAAATACAAAAGAGTCGTTTGAAGCTTGGTAAACTAATCCCTTCTCGTATGGGTCAGTAAAATATTATCAACCTTTTTACACCAATTCACCGATTCTTAGTCCAATAATCAACCATGTCAACCCGCTTCGGTGTAGAAATGTTCTAAGGCATCTCATTTGCAGTAGATTGGACCGCCTATGATGGAATGATTGTGGTTCGAATCCCGGTAAGGCTTACTGGGGTGGGAGGTTCTTAAATGGTTTTCCAATCTCTCTACACCGGGACGCGTGTATTCAACCTTCCTCATCCTTAACACTTTGGCGTGATTAGTACATATATATATACAACCCAAACGGGAAGTGAAATGCTTTGATAAAAATACATTTAAAAAAATAATCCAACCACGTGTGTGGGCACACCGACTAAACGTCAAGGTAATCTAGTCTATTTCTGGTATATCACTAACCGGGGAGGTTGGGGTGTATTGAAGGATATTTAAAAAAATATTTTCCCACTATCATCTCAAGCATATGTAGGAACATTTAATATAATTTCTACCGTTCTCATTCCTTATCTTACTTGGGTAAGTATTCAGATACATCGGGTGGAGTTTTAAAACGTGGCGCACAAAAAAAAAAAAATCAGTAGGCTTAACGATTTTGATAAATGTCGATGTTTCATGACCCCCTGAAACTGAAAAATAGGTTTCCGCGATGTCTGTCTGTCTGTCTGTATCTCAACCTAAAACCTAAACCACTTTACTGATCGGACTAAAACTTGCTATCTGGGTTTTTATAAGGTTCTCCCAAGGAGGTTTTTAGAATTAGATATCTAGCCCTAAGATTAAGGGTAGTTTACTAAAGGGAGAAAAAGGGACAAAAATCTATTTCCTAAACTTACCTACTGGTCATTTTGATTTAACTTTGTATCTAGAGACTGGTTAACATTACAAATCAAATAGTTATTCTTATTTTCTAATTAATATAACTCTGTAGGTATTTTAATAAGCGTAAATTATCAATTATGATCATATCTCTACTACTAGGGGCCTATATAAGATACGAAGTAACTTATCATTAAACAGTTGTATTACTATTAAAAATAAAAATAAATGTTTCTCAGACATGATAATATATATATATATATATATTATTACTATTAAAAATAAAAATAAATGTTTCTCAGACATGATAATATATATATATATATATATATTATCATGTCTGAGAAACATTTATTTTTATTTTTAATAGTAATACAACTGTTTAATGATAAGTTACTTCGTATCTTATATAGGCCCCTAATTGTTGTGCCCTTTGATGGAAATAAATAATCTTCTTTTCTCATTGTTTCCAAAACAATGTACAGTAAATTAATACGTATCACAAATCTTACGAGATTTAGTAAAAAAAAAAGTCTCTATTTTAAGAAGAAAAAAAAAGAGAAAGTAAGTCTGTGTTGGGCAGCAAACCATTTATCTATACTAATATTATAAAGAGGAAAGATTTGATTTTTTTTTGTAATGGATAAACTCAAAAACTACTGGACCGATTTTAAAAATTCTTTCACCAATATAAAGCTACATTATCAGCGAGTAACATAGGCTATATTTTATTTTGAAAATTTAATTTATTCTTCATTAAAATGTCGATAGTATATTATATAGTCGTTGGAAAAAAAGTTATTGAAGGGAAAGTGGGGTTGGTGAAGGGAGGAGGGGGGTAGGGCTGAGGAAAGAGGAATGAGATGAAAATAGGAGGGAGGATAAAAAGTGGGAGGGGGATATACAGTGATGGTAGGACTGTATTTTTTTAAAAATAAGTAAAAAAAAGTTTTTGTTTTTATATTGACATGATGGATGATTTGAAGCTTTGTTTTACAGGATTATTTACAATATTTTTTTACGGGGAAGGGGGCTAGTTTGTTATATAAAATGCAGACATATTGACTTGATCCACCTTTATCCTCACTTTAACGACATTGCCTACTCAGGTAAATTAGAAACTATTTTGCTAAGCGGTTTGCATCTTAACTTGAAGTATCTAAGCAGTTTAAGCACCATCATACTTATACATCAAAGTACTGAATAGAAAGAGAAGGGAGAAAATGATCAACGTAGGAATTGTTTTCTGAAAGGTCTTTTTTCCTACCAGAAATATATTATCCAGTAGGATATTGGTAGGAAAAAAGACCTTTCAGAGAGTAGTTACCGTGAATGGAGTTTATCTGTGATAACTCTTATTTTACCTACTGATAACACTAACCCTCTTACATTGACAAGTATACAGACCCACTCTACTATTTCCACACGTTTGAATTTTTTTTCCAAAATGAATTACCTTTTCCTTGGTTCCTATTCTAGAAAAACATAATGCTTTCACGGACTTTTTTTTATCTACATCCTGGCAGGAGGATTCTACAAAACATTTTAGTGAGTAAACCAAATAGCCTAAGTTGTAATTAACTTCAATAGAATACTAAAATACCACTTCATGAAAAAAAAAGTAGTTTTGTGACAATGTGTGGCTATTTATAGAATTATTTAAGAATGTATTAGTTTTGTTTCAATGCAATATCTTTAAAACTCGCCGAATAAAAATTAAAATAATTTAACGTGGGAAATCATAGCTCGGCTTTCCATGACGTCACATGATGTGGGCAACGTTCTTAAGGTGAGAATGAAGGTGAGAATGAAGGGAATAAGTGGACTCGAGAAAAGCTCAGTATTTTGACATTTTTCATGGCTATAATTTTTTTTTGTATAAAATAAATTAAATATCACTCCTATAGAAACATAAGAGTTTACTTTTCTTCATATGATGACCTCAACAGTTGTTGAATATCTGACATGAGCATAGCGGCACTAGATGACAAACTTTTTAAATGAAGAAAAAAATGTATCAATACATTTCAGGAAATCCTTTACATATTGTAACGTGGGGGCACGTGACCTGGGAGGGTCACAAGCCGTTCACACGTGAACGTTTGAACCACGAGTTCTTTTAGATATATTGGGGTATGCTGCCGACCAAACACGAATGAAAATCCCCACGGAATATTCAAAGTTTTGATTATTAAAATTACCACTTACATACACACTCTGATTAACTGTATATCTAAATTAATTATAACCAAACAAGTAATTAAGTAAAATAAAAAGAGCCTTAATCAAGTCTGTAACTTAATTAAACTAATAGAGCACACAGAGATATAAGTAAATTGAATAAACAAATTAACAACTACAAAACACCTAATAACTAATCAAATATTTAAAAACAGTCACAATAATGTTCATTAACACAGTAGTTCACAATAACAACAAATGTCACTTGTCTCCCACACGATACACGGTGGTAACCCGCTATACACAAACGCAGGACTCGCTGGTTGACACACTGGACTCGCTGGTCCACTCCCGGCTCACACAATGTACACACCGGTCCACACACTCGCACTGGGGACTCCCGGACTCATTAGTCTAGAACCACGAACTGAGTACCCACGGCTATTCGCTGAGCGTGTTTTTATAGGGGTGGTGACAGCTAAGGGTCTGGAATCTCCATTTCTAGAGTTAAAAGTCCAGAATAAAAAGGATCCAGACCCCTCCAGACATGTCTCCGTCCTCCTCCCTCCCCCGCACCCCCTAGACCCCTCTAATCCCCCGTCAAGTGAGAAGGTCGCTGCCTACCTGCTAGACAAGGAGGGAGACAGAGAGAACAAGGAGAGCAGCCAGGGCAAACAATGAGAGCACGCTGGTTCCACTGTTAAACACTAATCTTGTTACAATATATTCAACAACTGGTGAGATAAATATGTGAATAAAATCAAACTTTCTGCGCCTACTGCTAAACTCGGTGGTGTTGGGGTAGAGTGCTCGCCTCAGGTCCTGATCTTTGTGGGTTCAAACCCAACCAGGGTCGACGGATTTTCATCAAGCTATAAAAATCCATAGCTCAACTTTTTTTTCTCGAAAGGGGAAATACAGTCGTTGGTCTCATGTCGATTTTGGAGATAAGAGAACCCTGAAAGACATGTGAAAATATCTTTCCCGACAAGATTGATAGACCCTTTCGCTCTCGCTCTTAGAAATTCTCGTGTGCTGATATAATCAATCGGTTCAGAAAGGGCACAATAAATAATTCAAATAAATAAAATATGATTCTACTAGAGAAACATTAGTTTATTTTGCCAACATATTTTTTTGCTATAAAAACTGTAACTTAACTCGCCATCACTACCAACCCACCCCAACACATCGTCCTCACATATAGACTCTCTCCATTGATTATTATTTGTTAATGTATAAATACTTTTCGTGGGAATATTAAGTTCTATAAGTTCTGAAGGAGAGCGGTTTGAAAGGGAATCCAATAGGTCAATGTGAAAGAAGCGTCTTACGTTGGTTTGGGTATGTTGAGTTGATCATTATGGATCGAGTGACGAAGATACTATATGAAGGTAGAGTGTGTGGTTCAAAAGGAAGGGGTAAGGGTGGTTAAATCCTTTAGACGAATGTGAGAGAAAAAAAGAAACAATAAGAGTTTTAAAACTAAAAGAGCATGTATGACTCGGTGTATGGATGTTGTTGAAGTGAATGTAGTATACAGAGCGAGGGAAGTGTGGATAAAGTGAGGATGGATAAGTACGAAGCTGTTTTTTTTTTTTAGATATATGCACAGTTTCTTGCCTACCCCGTAAGGGAACAGCTTGCTCAGCTATGTTTGTGTATATCAAGTTCTTTTAATTTTCCGGATGGTGTCAGGCCCGCTGGCAGTATCCCTCGCCGTCAGCAACTGGACCTGTTAGACGAAGGAGAGCTCTTCATGGAGCTGATAAGAGACGTCGCGAACGAGCTAGATATAGACGTCCTATGTCACAAGATCCTCGTGAACGTCGGCGTGCTGACTTCCGCTGACAGGGGCAGCCTCTTCCTGGCCCGGGGACCCAGGGAACACCGGTACCTCATAGCCAAGCTGTTCGACGTTACTGTGGATACAGGTGAGATCTACACTGGATGTCATCTCTGGGGGAAACTGCACGGCTACTATTGGGAAACAACGTTGCCATTCTCTTATTTTCATGTGGTCAATCTCTTCTCAAATATAAGACAAGTTTCGCAACGCTGGTTCATCGAGGTTGCCAGTAGCTTCTTATCACCCCACTATAATACCTTCAAACATAACTGAAAGCAAGTAGATTTGGCAACAGTTAACCGAGAGGGAGTGGAAATAAAGCTTTTCTCCATAAGACCTGCAGTTCCCTCAACGCTGATAATGGATGTACTGCGTCCATCGGAAACCATGCGAGGGTATAGCATGACAGGGTGCAATGGGAATTTTTATTTTTATATCTCTATGAGAGCCGCATCGGTGGACTCACGAGCTTGACGTCAGTCTTGTGTTATTTACCACGTCTCATTAATCATTACAGATGTAAGCATTCATATTAATTACACCAGTGTGGTAAGAATGAGGAAGGTAGAATTTTAGAGCAAATGAAAATTTGTGAAGCATTGCTCTAGAGTTCTCGAAAGAGGGTACATGACTGGGTAATGTTTGTGAAGCATTGCTCTAGAGTTCTCGAAAGAGGGTACGTGACTGGGTAATGTTTGTGAAGCACTGCTCTAGAGTTCCTGAAAGATGGTACATGACTGGGTAATGTTTGTGAAGCATTGCTCTAGAGTTCTCGAAAGAGGGTACGTGACTGGGTAATGTTTGTGAAGCACTGCTCTAGAGTTCTCGAAAGAGGGTACGTGACTGGATAATGTTTGTGAAGCACTGCTCTAGAGTTCCTGAAAGATGGTACATGACTGGGTAATGTTTGTGAAGCATTGCTCTAGAGTTCTCGAAAGAGGGTACGTGACTGGGTAATGTTTGTGAAGCACTGCTCTAGAGTTCTCGAAAGAGGGTACGTGACTGGATAATGTTTGTGAAGCACTGCTCTTAAGGACTCACCGCATGACCTTGTTCCTCCTCCAGAGCTGGAAGACGCTGTCCGGAAGGCGAAGGCTGAGGAGATCCGTATCCCGTTCGGGGTTGGCATAGCTGGTATGGTGGCCCAAAGCAAGCAGCTCATCAACATCAAGGACGCCTACCAGGTGAGCTATAGAATTGTCTCACGTTTGGAAAATAATTAAAACGAACTATAAATTCATCTAGAACGCCAATTGGTTTATATTACTTTGAAAAATAAATAAATTAACTGCTTTTAATTGTTAAATTGACAAAATTTAAAAAAAACTGGATGTGTTAGGGCGTTCTTTATCTCAAATATTTTTAAGCACTGCGGGTCTACTATCCGTTTGAGTGATACTCCTATTTAGCAATTACACTAATGGTTTAGGGATTAGCGAGGTTGAATTGAGAGGAAGTGCCCACGAATTTACACGGAGAGAGAGTGGAAAAACCTACTGATTATATCAGGGGTGACCTTGTGGTCTACGTGTAAGGTGTTGGACTTCTGTACTGGGGGTCCAGGGTTCAATCCTCGGTCCCGGCACAGAATTATCTGATTACCAAACCCTTCCTTCACCTTTGACAAGACGTGCATTAATAACAACTTGTGAATGTGGGGAATGCCAAGCCTCCACCGTGGTTCGGATCCCACGTTAAACTGTAGTTCCTCCATTTCATCTCACAATCACCCTACCATTACACATTAGTGTAAGCGCGTGTAAACCGAACGGGTAGTAAGACGCAGGGCTAATAATAATAATAATAATAATAATAAAAATGAAAAATGACACCTGGACAGGAAAATCGAACCCTGAACCTTTGGCTTAGTACGCCAAAGATCGAACCACTGAGCTATGCAGGAGTTTTCCCGTGCTCAGGACCATTCTCCATTCAACCCACCTTGGTGGAGTAGTTGGTTAACTCGCTAGTTTCGTGATGAGCTAGACTGCCGAGTACGAGGAAATCGAGGTTCGAAGCTCGTTCGGGTGAACTGGGGTGGTTTTCCCTAAATAGTTTTCCACTCTCCCTCTACGCAAATGCGAGTTTACTTCCTCTATATTCAACCTTACCAATTTCTAACCCATTAGCGTAATTAGTATTTAAGCGTATAACCCGAACGGGTAGTAAGACGTGGTGCTAAATATTTTTTTAAAAAAATTACTCATGTCTTGAAGGCAGAGTGAAGAATGACCCTGACCTGGATAGCTCAGTGCTTAGGGCGTTGTCATACTAACCCAAAGGTGCCGGGTTCGATTCCAGTGTCATTTAAAGAAATTTAAAGAATATGATTTTAAAATGTAATAGCGTGACTATTTAAATCCATAATACGTTATTATTTTCAACATTAGAATTTAATCATAAGATCTGTGTTAGTTCACACTGTTGTGTATCCATCCTCACCTATGTGGACAAAGATATAAGGCCCCCTTTTCCCCCTTCCCCACTCCCCACTCACCAGCTTTACGTGGTTTTATGGATGAACCCTAAGCTCAGACATTTTGGTACATTATAGAAACTCAAAACTTAAAAAACAAAAAAAAAACCTCAAGTACTTCTTTATGACCCGTGATTTAAGGTGGTAGTGTTGGGGACGCGGGAAAAGGTAAGTTATTTTACAATTTTTGCAGCAAAACTTTTTTTTATCAAAATAAATCTAAATAATATTGTTTTAGTACAAACATAAGAGTTTAATTTTCTTCACATGGCGATATCAACAGTTGCTGAATATCTGTCAAGAGTGGACAACTTTTTCTCTTCATTTAAATAATTAATATTTAGCACCGCGTCTTACTAACCGTTCGGTTTATACGCTTAAGTACTAATTACGCTAATGGATTGGAAATTGGGAGGGTTGAATTAGAGGAAGTGAACCCGCATTTGCGTGGAGGGAGAGTGGAAAACCATTTAAGAAAAATCACCCCCGTTCACCCGACCGAGATTCGAACCTCAATCTCCCCGTCCTAAGCAGTTCGATCTCAACACGACAAGCGCGTTAGCCAACTACGCCATCGAGGCGGGTTCATTTAAATAGTTTCTCATCTAATGCTGCTATGCTCATGACAGATATTCAACAACTGTTGATGTCACCATGTGAAGAAAATTAAACTATATGTTTGTACTGGAGAAAGATTTTATTTATTTGGGCCAAAAAGATGTTTCGATTAAAAAAGTGTAAAAAACTGTTTTTTTCTTACGTTTCTCAGATCCCTACCTTAATAGCGTCCATACATTTACTGACCAACGCAATTTATAAATAAATAAAGGGTAATTTTTAAACGAAAAAACATAAACTACCTTAAGAAAAGGCAACAACATTTTGGTACTAAACATTTTCTTCAGGAAGGTTATATCTGAACTAGCCGCATCGGTGGTTACGTGGACTTAATGTCAGGCTCATTCATTCAGTTTTATTGTAACAAGGAGTTTGGAGTTCGAATCACGTGTATTAAGGCTAGTTTTATCCCATTGATTTCCCATTTTCTCTCCAGGCAAATGCGGGTTAATATGTGTAAAGATTCTTTATTACATAGTATCCCATTAGGTTTAGTTAAAATGCATATGAACCCGCTTGATTCTGTTAAGAAATAACTTTGAGAAAACACTTTTTCTTTTTTTGCAATATAGTGATAACATTTTATTTTAATGCATTTCATTAGGTATCTAGCTGACTACGAAAAGTAACCAAAACTTGCTTCGTGATTTGTAAAATTCAATTTTATTTTAGGGTACTATTAGCTAAAATTTGACATATTTTTATTTTATTTATTAGAACCACATCTTAATACCCGTTCTGGCTATACGCTTATATACTAATTACGCTAATCGTTTTAGGGATTAATAAGTTTACATCTATAGGAACTTGCACCTGCATTTGAGTGGAGAGAGAGAGAGAGAGAGAGAGAGAGTGGAAAACCAGTTAGGAAAAACCACACTCAATTAATTCGAGCCCTGATCTACCCGTCATCGGCAGTCTAGTTTACTGTGAGAGTAACGCGTTAGACGATGCGGCCACAAAAGCGGGTAATTATCAGGTTTAACTCATTATTCTAAAACGTGTATTGACTTTATGATACATCCAATTAAAGTGCCAAAATCATCATAATATATTTGATTCTTGTTCACGTATTTAAAAATAATCGTGTTAAAGTTTTAATAAATAACAATTAATTAAACTATTTTTATTTTTTAACCTATATATAATTTCCATGATCGAATTGCCCTTAGATTGAATCACATTTTTTTTGTTTTTGTTTAAAAATTTCTACCCGATTTTAGGAATCAGTATAATACCCCTTGGGAAATGATGGATGAAAGCTTTCTCGGTTACCTTGACTTTTTTTTTTTTTTTCAATTTGACTGCTTATCCTCAAAGACATCAAAGGTTGGGGCCACCCTTAAGGGAAAGGCCCTCTTGTGCAGGGGATGAGGAAAGGCTAAAGGTTACGAAAGGTTGTGAGAAAAAAAGAGCAACAAGGTAAAAAAAAAATAAAGATAGTAAATAGAGACCCAGTCTACTCTCATGCCGACTCAAACGAACTCTAGTTAGCGGCCTTTATTCGCCCCCCCACCCACCCCCGGGAGAGTGATTGGAGGTTGGAAGAGGGTGCAGGGGGGGGGGGGTGATGCGGGCGACTGACTTGTTTGTTCAACTGATGTAACCGGAGGTGATAGATGGGCGGTGGACATTGATCGGCGGAGAAACGCGTGTGACATTCCCGAGCTCAGTCCGCCGCGCAAACTACCCCGTCAATTAGAGGCCAATCCTGTTTACGTGCAACAGTGGCATAAGAGTCGGACACGATTTTTTTTTGCCCCCCTTCCCCTTATAATCTCGTCTTACTATCTGTTTAGGTTATACGCATATATGATAATTACTCTAATGGGTTAAGGACGAAGAAGGAAGCATTTTAGAGGTAACCTTCTCACATTTGCTTGGAAGGAGAATGAGAAACCATTCATAAAAAAAATACCATCAGTAACATTAAACAGGATTCGAACCTCGATATACCCGTCATAATCAGCCCAATCTAACACAATAGTGACGCCTTAGACTATTCGGCCACTGAAGCGTGGAGTTATCGTTTCTACGTAATGTGGCGCCGTGGATATTAAGGTCCACCATTCGACTTATTCAAGTCAATTGAATGCCACAAAGCGTTAAGGTGCGGATGTAGGAGACGCGAGAAAAGGTCAGTGTTTATTGCAGTTTTTATATCAAGACTATATTTGGCCAAAACAAATAAAATATTACTTCTATACAAATATAGAGTTTCGTTATCTTTATATGGTGATATCAACATTGTTGAATATTTGTCAAGGATTTATTGGAATTTAATGACACATTTTTCTCTTCATTTAAAAAGCTGTAATTAAATTCCAGTACACTCTTGACAGATATTCAACAACTATTGATATCACCATGTAAAGATAACGAAACTCTATATTTGTAATGAAGCATTACTCGTTTTATTTAGACCGAAAATGTTTTAATATAAAAATTGCACAAACACTTATCTATTTTTCCCCTTCCCTACATCCCAACTGCAGATTATTGATTTTCGTGACTTTTACTTTCTTGATCCCTTGGAAAGAGAAGTATTGTGATCTGTAAAAAAAAATCTAATTCGAAATTTTGACAAATGAAACTGAAAAATGGATTTTCGCGATGTCTTCTCTCTGTCTGTCTGTCTCTTGGGCTAGATCTGAACCTATGGTACCGATCGGACTAAAATTAAAACTTAATATCTATGGTTTTCATAGGGCTCCCCCGTGGCGTTCTTGGAATTAAATATCCAGCCCTAGAACTAAAGGTAGTTTGCTGGTGGTCAAAAAGAGAAAATTATTCAATTCTTTTAGAAATACACTCTAACAATTTTGATTAAACCTTATATTTAAGCATTGCTTAACATTAAAAAACAAAAAAGTCGATTTTTCATTTTAACCTGAAAATGACTTTGAGTGTACTTTACAAAAGCAGAAATTTCAAATTTCTATCATATCCTCCAACTATATTTGAGATACGAAATAATTTTTTTATTTTAAAGTTGTAACAAGCCTACTATTAAAACATCTTTAATTTGAAATTAATGTTTATAAAATCAATAGTTTCTAAGCTATGACCATATTTATATTTATTTTCTATGGAGGTATTTGAAAATGGAAATTGATTATGATCTTTGGTGGACAGATATATCCTCCCCCCTTTTTCTCATTGTTTCTGTAACAGTGTATATTATTTAACTTATTATATTAGGTGGAGTCCTTATACAGCTCTATTAGTTATTTCTTTTCACAAATCTTACAAGCTTTTGTTAAATTTTTATATTTTAAAATTAAGGATAGAGAAAGTTCGTTCTATATACAGTACTGTTTATTTTTAAAGTTGTTTGAGCTAATTGCGTTCAAATTTAATGTAGTGTATTTATAGTTTTCCGTATTATCAGAGTTTTTAGCTGCCCGAAGGCGCCTCATTCTCGTTGACCTAGGATAATCAGGATTATATTGTAATAGGATTACTGTGAAACAAAATAAAATATACCAAGTTTTTTTTGGACCAGGTTCTCTATCCGTTAGGTTTATACTTTGTTATATACATTTACTCCACGTGACCACCAATGTAGGTATATAGGTCATCATTTTAAAATAATTTATAGCCAGCACTGTAAATAGATTGTAAAAGTAAGAAAAGATCTTGTGTTTTAAATATAAAATAGTTTTTTTTTTTGTTTTGTTTGTAAGGTTTACCAACTTTTAAATAAGTTCCAGTTACCAAGAGCTGTTTTTACCTATTCTCTCAACGTTTGTTATCTCTTTGGTTTGTGTACTCGACCTCAGGGTCATTAGTCGCTTCTTTTAGTGTCTTGTTCTCCTATCTCCCCCCCCCCCCCCCAATGTCTCTTTCACTCTCACTTTCATTGAGTGCGGTTCATTAAAAGACTTGGGAGTAAAAAAAGCCCTTATTCCTCTCCGCTTTCTCTTTGAAACGCGGGCATTTAACAAATTACTGCGTCTTTGTGGGGAAAAGTTTCTCATCTCTATATATAGCTCATCTTCCTTTTTTGTTGCGATATATCTGTTGGAGGAGGGGGGGTAATTGAGCAAAAATATTCGAGTAGCTACAGAAGCCCATGGCTTCTTTGGTGCTGACTGACACCCCACAGCTGACTTCTGACAGTCAACATTTAGGTATATACCTATATTTTGACTGTCAGAAGTGACAGCTGCTAAACACATGTTTTTTCAGATCATAGGGTTCGGCGTAGGGATACATAATTTGGTCTGGTAATTTTTCAAAGCATTTAGCTGTGAGCTGTCAGTCAGCACCAAAGAAGCCATGGGGCTACTATAGTTTGTATCCCCTACTTGTCCCCAAACGCAAAGTCCTTCACCTTTGGTTCACTTTCCAAATAAAGAGCCTGAAACTGTTATAATCACATACTAAACTTTCACGTATTATAATACTTAGCACCGCGTTTTACTACCCATTCGGGTTATATACCCTTAAGTACTAATTAAGTTAATGGGCTAGAAGTTGAGAAGGTTGATTATAGAGGAAGTGAAACCGCATTCTAGTGGTGGGAGAGTAGAAAAAACATTTAAGAAAAGCCTCCCCCTGAGTTCACCCGAGTGAGATTAGAACCTCAAACTCCCCCGTCCTTGGCAGTCTAGCTCAACATGAAACTAGCGCGTTAGCTAACTACGCCACCGTGGCGGGTACTTTCACGCGTTCAAACGTCAAACCAAGCAATCAGCAGATTTCACTTTTAATGGAATATCACTAATTGAATATTCCAAAAAATAGCATGTTTATATTTTCTATTGCAATGTACAAGAAATCACTGCGGAAAATTTACCTGGAATGATTTTTAATCTGTGGTCTTGTGGTTCGAGTTGTAACTGAGGATGAAACTGAGGAAATACTTCATTAGGAGTATCGATCTGTATGGAGCAGAAACTTAGACTCTTAAAAAGATGGGAAAGAAATACTTGAAGAGATTTTAAATTTGTAGTGTGGCCGGAGAAGACTTGAGAAAGATCAGATGGAGAGACAGGGGGATAAATGAACAAGTCCTAAGAAGAGTGAGAGAGAAGGGAACCATTTTGGATGTTATTCTTCGGCGCAAAACACATCTAAGGAGGAACTGCCTTCTGCACGACGTTATAGAAGGAAAGGTTGAGGGAAAGAGGAGCATAGTAAGAAGGAGGATTCTAATATTGGATGACTTGAAGTAAATAAGAACATTCTGGGAGCTGAAGAAGGAGGAAACGGTCAGTGCGTATTGGCGGTATAAGTTCACAGACAAAAGGAATTAACCTATCATAGGAATACATATATTAATAATAATCTAGAGGGCTCATTAAAACGCCGTGAGATAAAACGAGTAGATAACCCGTCGTACAATTATGTGTAGAAGTTAGTAGGCTGCCAGGAGGTCTAAGCATCATCGTAAACTGTTTCCAGCCTTTGGCCCGGTCAGTTTGATAAAATGCCTCCATCGTCCTCTATAATTCTCCCACTATTCCGTCTTAAATCACGTCTATTCTTCTCCTCACACTTGCTCACTTTATGTTATCTGTTCCACCTATCTCTTTCTTGGCTTCTCATGCGTTATTTTCTCTACATACGTCAACTCAATCATTCTCTTTGGTGTTCTCTCCTTTTTACATCCTCATTATATGACCATACCAGCTCATTCTTGCTTCCTATACTATCTCATGTACTCCAACATCCTCATTACATGCCCATACCAGCTCATTCTTGCTTCCTCTACTATCTCATGTACTTCAAAATCCCCCTTACATGACCATACCAGCTCATTCTTGCTTCCTTACTATCTCATGTACTCACACACATCCTCATTTAACATGCCCATACCAGCTCATTCTTGCTTCCTCTACTATCTAATGTACTCCAAAATCCCCCTTACATGACCATACCATCTCAGCATTGCTTCCTCTACTATCTCATGTACTCCAACATCCTCATTACATGACCATACCATCTCAATCTTGCTTCCTTACTATCTCATGTACTCCAACATCCTCCCTTACATGTCCATACCAGCTCAGTTTTGCTTCCTCTACTATCTCATATATTCCTGTACTCCTACTATTTCCCGGATAATTTCATTCCTAATCCTGTTCCTCCTCGTGACAACCAGCATACTTCTCACAAACTTCATTCTTATGGCTTCTTTTTACTAGGCTCTAGGGTTCTAAACACGAGGTTTACTATCATTCAATATTTAAATAGACCCGCTTCGGTGGCCACATGATCTAAGACGTCACTATCTTAATAGACTGGATACCGATGACGGTAGATAGCGGTTTGAATCCCGGTTGGATGTACTGATGGTAGTTTTCCCTAAATGGTTTATCAATCTCCCTCCACACACAACGTGGGTACACTTTATCTAAGTTTACCCTTCCTTATCCCTAACACATCGGCGTAATTAGTACATAAGCATACAATCCGGACGGATAGTAATACGGAATGAAAAAAAAAAGAAGTTAAATAAAATATTACTCCGTTACGTCACCATACAAACTCACAGTATCCATCTTGGTTATATAAATATTTGTACTTATCAGCTAGGATTGAGGAAGATAGTGAAACAGCAAAGGAAATGTACCTCCATTTGTGTGTGGAAAGAATGTGAAACCATTTTCCCCACTCCTTCTTGATGCAAATGTGGGTAAAGTTCCCTATAGTTTTTTTAAAAAAACTTCTACCAATCTACGGTTATTACGACTTCCTATCGAAATGACTCCATTTTATTCCGATACAATTTAACTTTTACAGCAGACAGATCACTCACTACTCATTCCAATTTTCAGTGGGAATGGCTGGAAGGAGAATATATTTAATAACTCTTCTTCGTTTAATATAGCGAGTAGTATAATCATCTCTGATCCGTGAATTTGGGATCTAGTTTGAACCCTGGGGGGGTTTCTTGAATGTTGTATTACCCCTCTACTTCACATCCGAGTGTTGGTAGATTTCCTTAATATAAATAGCTAGTAAGATTATTGTTACAAGTATATTTATAACCCAATTTTGATAAGAAGAGCCTTCAATAAAACACAAACCTTTTTGTGGTTAATATTGATAACATTTTACTCTAATATTATTATGTTATTTTTATAAATAGGCCTATTGCTCTATCAAAAGTGACTGCTGAAGATCACATGATTTGACGTATGAATATGTGACGGTAGATCTGATAACGGTTGTAGCTGTGAGATAAAGGTTCTTCATATGAAAATAGTACCATATATCTATATGGTACAATCAAGAAAACTGAATTTTTTTTGTTGTTATCTATATGGTACAGTCGAGAAAATCGAGAATTGTGTAATATCTATATATATATGTATGTATGTATGTATGTATGTATGTATGTGTGGTATGTGTGTATAGTACAGTATTCGTAAAAAGAACCTTATCTTACAGCTACAAAGGTTAAAAAATTAAACGAATCTTGATTATTTTATAAGAAGCCATTTTCAGTTATTTATATACAGGTTGTTCGGAATCTCATAGCCCAAACTGTACATATAGTCTGTTTGAACCAAAAGTAATACAAAATACCTGTACACTTGCATTCAAAAAACTCTGCTAATACCATTAAATTGTGTTCAAAGTTTCGGCATACCACACCGTGAGAGCAAAGCTGTGCAAGCATGCGTGTACAACAAGTTGCATAGGAGTTAGGCGCGTGACACTACACACCTCGATATCTTGGAGCACGCAACAGAACTTACCACAGCTAATAATAAACAACACATCAGTACATCTAGAAATACGAATACATTCTGAGAGCTATCATTAATGGTTCTACATCACAGAAAGTGCTTGCCATTCATACACATGCAGTGCCGTGTGCCTAACTCCTATGCAACCTGTTGTACACGCATGCTTGCACAGCTTTGCTCTCCCGACGCTGTACGCTGAAGTTTGAACACAATTTATTGGTAATAGTATAGTTTTCCCGATGTAAGTGTAGAGGGATTTTGTATTACTTTTGGTTCAAATAAGCTTTATGTGCAGCTTGGGTTATGAGTTTCCGAACACCCGGAATATACACAAGTAAATTAAACTGACTTCTTATAAAAATGAATAAAGCTTCATCTTTTAATGTTAGGCGTTAGTTTTTTTAGTAAAAAAAACTAGCTACAGTTGAGTTTATCGTCAAAAGAATTTGTGGTTGGTCCATAGTTGAAAATTTTGTATTCGGTCTTTTTATGTGTGTGTTAGTGTTGTATCAAACCCACACAGATTAAAAAAAACTCTATGGCTGTGAATGCCTTCTAAGACTTTTTTACTTACTATTCATACTATGTTTTATGAATTTTGAAATATACAAAACCGGTTCTAAAAATAAGGCACTTAATTTAAAAAAAAAACACTAGCGAGACATACTAGTATTATTTTATTCCTTTGAAACTTTTTTTTTTGTTGCCCCTTAACAAAACCACTTTTAAAATAAAAATAATAATAATTTATTTTCTCTCACCGGGTGGCAGAAAGGAGAACTATTTTTATCCCTAACAAGAGTACAAAATTGTGTGTAAAAATAAAGAAGGGGAAGTGAGGGAAATAATACAGTCCCTTTTTTCGTAATACTCCCCCCCCCCCCTTCAACCGCTCCCCCTACTTTGCACTACCTCATTCACCTCTCTACACCTGTTGGGTCGGTTTAGGGGTAAAGGAGTGGAGGGGAGGGAAGTAATATAACAAAATCTTCACGCCCCTGGGATACTAGGCCCCCGAGGCCCTGGAGTGGGCGTTATTGGTGGCGCCAAAGGGAGGAAAGGGGATAGGAGGCTATATTCTGACTATTGCGAGATAAATCACACATCTCTTTCGCGAGACCTGGTGATCGAGTACGTTTAGACTTTATGTTTTTTTTTGTCTCCAAATATTCATGAATATTTTTTTTATCTATGTGATTTTTATACATGTGAGCCCCTTTTAACCTTTACTCGTTTGTTAGTAAAAAGTAATAATTTAACAGACAAATATAGGTAATTTATTTATAAAGTTTTATGCATACTTTTTTTTTAGTTTAGAGATAAAAAATACAAAGTGTCATAAATAAAGATAGCAGACGATACTTTATGATAGTAAGTGAATG
Organism: Timema cristinae; assembly: GCA_039000515.1. Taxonomy (NCBI): domain Eukaryota; kingdom Metazoa; phylum Arthropoda; class Insecta; order Phasmatodea; family Timematidae; genus Timema; species Timema cristinae. The sequence goes on along the minus strand of JBCFYV010000003.1, from coordinate 66,946,902 downwards.
TATAGCCTCCAACTGAACTTTTTAGAAGGAAATATTAATATAAATGTAATATATTATTGTTTATAAGTGTACAGTAGCGCAAAATAGCCACGTGTATGCACCGTACATTTATTTATTTTTAAGTGTATGTCCGTCAAATAAACCTTTCACAACCAGATTTATTATAGAACTTGAGTTATGGCCGGTGTTTTGGAAATTTTTATAGTAACACATATTTGGACAAGATAAACATTATAAATATAGATTTTACTTTTCTTCACATGGTGAAATAAACAGTTGTTGAATATCCATAATGAGCATAACAGAATCAGATGAGAAATCTTTTAAATGAGGGAAAGTTGTCATTAAATTCCAGGATATCCTTGAATTATACTTTATGTTTCTACTGGAGAAATATTTGATTTATTTTGACATAAAAAAAATTTTGCTATAAAAACTGCAAGAATACACTCCTTAACTCGCATTCCATACACTCCCACCTTAAGGTGTAATATTTTGTATGAAAATGTACAGAAGCACAAAATATTCTCGTGTTTAAATATGTTGCTACTCGTATAATGATGTTGGAGTTGAACTTCCCATAAACCTATGCATAGTTAAAGATCTAAAACCGATGTTAATTAAAAATAGAAAAAAGTTAAAATAAATATGAATTCGATTTTTTCCTCTACAATCTCGAATAACCTTAAGGTAGCCGGTCACCTCAGTAAGGGAGAAATTACCGTGCAGACGTTTAGCTCTAACGCAATATTTAATTTTACGATAAGTTATTTAAAAAAATAGTTCACGCCAAAAATAGAGTAGAAAGATTCCAACAAGCACCTTTTTCCTTAACCACCCTATAGTTTGAGTTTTGTTAGTAGAAAAAGAATACGTGAAAATTTGACATTAGCTCATTTTCAACGTCTTTTTAAGGATATTTATATCTATCAAACTAGCCTTGATGAGAAAAAGCTCTAGATTTAGCCTTCCTCTAACAAATACAATAATTTATTATAGGTTCATAATAGAAAATATTAAAATACTTGAGAACTAGAAGAGAACTTTCCTATTTACCTTGAGATAAGAAATTACGTAGTTTTATTTCCACTCTTTTTTATTGAAATGACAAAGGTCGATTGTAAGTAAGAGGTAAAGGGAGTATAAGCTTGGATATTATAGGTTAGAGAATTACACAGACCATTGTGTTTTAAGCCGTGTGGTCTGACAGCGATATATACTTTCTCGCTGACTGAGGTATCCGCCTTAGGAATGAAGATTGAACCACGGTATCACCAAGCCATAACCTTATAATTGTACACCCTGTATTGTTTTTATTTCCAGGACGTCATAAATTCATATTTGTACACCCCTGTCTTGTTTTTTTTGTTTCTAGGATCATCAGAAGTTCATACTTGTACACTCCTGTCTTGTTTTTTTTTTTTCCAGGATCATCAGAAGTTCATACTTGTACACCCCTGTCTTGTTTTTTGTTTCCAGGATCCTCGGTTCAACAGCGCCATCGATCTTCGCACGGGCTACAAGACGAACATCATCCTGTCCATGCCGATCTGTAATTACGAGGGGGAGGTGATCGGCGTGGCACAGATCATCAACAAGACCAACGGCACCAACGAGTTCACGCCGCACGACGTTGAGGTGAGTTGGACGATACACGATCGAAAGGTTTATAAGTATAATAAAACAGCCCGCAGTGACGTCTGGCCTGAGACAATAGACGCATTGAGAGAACAGTGGAAAAGTTGACGATCACGATCGAATGGTTTATAAGATATAAAAACAACCGCAGTGACGTCTGCCCTGAGACAATAGACGCATTGAGAGAACAGTGGAAAAGTTGACGATCACGATCGAATGGTTTATAAGGTATAAAAACAGCCCCAGTGACGTCTGCCCGAGACAATAGACGCATTGAGAGAACAGTGGGAAAGTTGATGATCACGATCGAAAGGTTTATAAGATATAAAAACAACCGCAGTGACGTCTGCCCTGAGACAATAGACGCATTGAGAACACAGTGGAAAAGTTGACGATCACGATCGAAAGGTTTATAAGATATAAAAACAACCGCAGTGACGTCTGCCCTGAGACAATGGGCGCATTGAGAGAACAGTGGGAAAGTTGACGATCACGATCGAAAGGTTTATAAGATATAAAAACAACCACAGTGACTCTGCCCTGAGACAATAGACGCATTGAGAGAACAGTGGGAGAGCTGACGATCATTTCCGATGCGAATTAACTCGATATTGCGTTTACACTTGATCTGATCCACAGAAATGATCAAAAAATAGTATCGGCATAAAGTTCCCGCCACATGACTTTGAAGTAAGTCACGATTACACGTATTTTATAATTTTGAAATGATTGACGTGTTGATTATCATTTTTAATTAGATCAACGACAACCAAGAGTTATCAGCTTCAGTTTCCGCACGGTCTAAGGTGCTTATCTCGCAATAGACCAGACTGCTATAAATGGGGAGATTGGGGTTCGATCCAAGCTGGGTGTACTGAGGTTTTTTTCTTAAATGGTTTTCCACACTCTCTCCATTTAAATGTGGGTACACTTACTTTAAATTAAACCTTCCTAATCCCTGACACATTAGTGTAATTAGTGCATAGGCGTGTAGCCCAAACGGGTAGTAAAACGTGATGCTAAAAACAACTTTCTAGAATTTGGGGGTGGGGGGTTAACATAAAATTTTAAAGATTCATCATAGTCTCAATGTCAATATATGTCACTAATTACTTTCTCGGGAAAGTAAAATGGGCGTGTAATCAAAGTTCAGATATGTGGTGTCCTAATATCTCCCTGATTTCTCACCCAGCGCCCACTAAATTGCGCTGGGTGCCAGTGAGTAAATATTCATGTGGCTGCGTATTCCATTTCCGCGTTGAACATTCCGACGCCCACAGTGACGCCCATTAACGGCGTATGCCAACCGGTTAAGCGTAGAACATGGGAAATGAGAGCTTTGTAAGCTGGAATGAAATGATAACATTTTTCTTTGTATTTCCGTAGACATCCATTCTAAATCAATGGTTACTGCTGGAGAAGAGGCAGTTACAATTTAATGGTCACGTAATGCATACACAAAGTAGTGTTCTTTTAATTTATATTATTGGACAATGTACTTCGGACAAATAAAAGGTATTTGATTTGCAGAGCGACTTTATTAACATTATAAATAGGCACATTTATATACATGTTCGTATTATTATATAGCCATAAATAATCAATAATAACATTCTACGCCAAAATGACTAATTTCAACCCATAAAACATTACCATATTATTATAATTTTTAAATTTACACCGGTATTTTTTATAAACTGATATTAAACTATTTTCTAATAAAATAATTAATTACTAGTTTATTGAATTATATCCATTTATTAAAACACCAGAAACCTTAAAAATCGAATAATATTCCTCTCTTTCTTTTCTCTCTATACTTATATATATATAAAATAAATAAATAAATATATATTTATATGTATATCTTTGTATATTTCTATATACAGAGTGTTTGGAAACTCATAGTCCAAACTGTACATATAGCTTATTTTAATCAAAAGTAATTCAAAATCTCTGTACACTTACATCAGGAAACCTATACTATTACCAATAAATTGTGTTCAAACTTCGGCGTACAGCGTCGGGAGAGCAAAGCTGTGCAAGCATGCATGTACAACAGGTTGCATAGGAGTTAGGCGCGCGGCACTGCATGTGTAATAATGGTAAGCACTTTCTGTGATGTAGGACCGTTAATGATGACTCTCAGAACGTATTCACATTTATAGATGGACTGGTGTGTTGTTTATTGTTAACTGTGATATGTTCTGCTGCCGTGCTCCAAGATGTCGAGGTGTGTAGTGCCACGTGCCTGATACCTATGCAACCTGCTGTACACGCATGCCTGTACATCTTTGTTATCCCGGCGCTGTAGGCTGAAACTTTGAACACAATTTAATGGTATTAGTATAGTATTCCTGATATAAGTGTACAAGAATTTTGTATTACTTTTGGTTCAAACAAGCTATATGTGCAGTTTGGACTATGGGTTTCTGAACATTGTGTATATATGTATTATATATATAATACATATATCTATACTTATAAAATAACATGTCCTGATTGACTGACTGACTGACTGATTCATCATCGCCGAGCGCAAACTATCAAGGCTACAAGCATGAAATTCGGACTGTATATTCATTTTGTTATGTAGGCACCCACTAAGAAAGGATTTTAGAAAATTCCACCCCAAAGGGGTCAAAATAGGGGATGATAATATGTATGATAATATGTATGAAAGTCCGTCATTTTGAAAGTTACACAAATAAAATTTTGTATTTCGGTTATTGACGTAAAACAAATAAATACGTGTTTCAGGAATTTTGGAAATTTTATTTAATAAGGGATGAAAAAGGGGGTGAAAGTTTTATCGGACTTGCATTATTTTTGATCTGAGGTCAAGTTATGGTCATCAACGTAACGTAATATTTTAAATTAATCTGTAAATACATATGTATATTTTCGTATTTGTATATAATCAACTTCCACGCGAGCAAAGCCGCGGGCAACAGCTATCTAGTAATATATATGTATAAAACCCATTTCGGTGGTCAAAGTGTCTAAGGTGTCAATTTCACAATAAACTAAACTGCTGAGGAAGTGGAGAAAGGCGTTCGAATCCCAGGTGGGTGGGCGGGCTGAGTGTTTTTTTTTCTAAAGGGTTTTACACTCTTCCTGAACGCAAAAGTGTATACACTTTCTCTAAATTCAACCTTCCTCACCCTTTAAAACTGAAAGGTTAGTAAGATGTGGTATTAAAAAAAATGAAAAATATTAAAAATGTTAAAATAACCTCAGTAACATTTATAACGCCCAATAAACGAGTCTAATAATTAAAAAGGCAATAATGACCTATAATTTTCATTCCTTCCCGTATAAAATGGATCGTCATTTATATTCTACGAAAAAAAAGGTTTAATAACATCCGATGAAATATATCAAATGGAACACTTTCACAACCCCACTTCATGTTAATATTACTGTCAATTTAATTAAAAATGCTCTTTTGGGATTTTAATCATATTATTAACTGCGCTCTTGTCTTTTTTTTTTAAACCCAAAAACACTTTTTTAAACGTCTTTAAAATTCTTTATCCAACTTTTTTTTATGACTCACGAAAACATTTTTTATTTTCGTTTAAAGTGCACCCACTATTTATTGAGATCAAATAAGCTATCAAAATTCACCTAACCTATTTTTTTATGCTCTGTTTAAAAGGTAATTCGATTCAACGACACAAGCCAGTAGTGTCAAAATTTGATAGTGGTCGCTAGTTTATTCACTTTGATGGGCCACGTGATGGTTTCAAATAAAATGGTGAAAACGATAATAGGATAAAGAGAGAGAAAGTAAATGGAAGATTAAAAATCGATCATGACCATACCCCATGGATTATTTGTAGTAGTCCAGGGTAAAAATGGGCGAGGAATGTTGGAAGGTGCGGGGGGGGGGGGGGGGGGGGGGGGGGCTTTATGGGGGGATGTGTGGGCAGAAGAAGGATTGACTTCATGAGTCAAGAAGAAAAAGATTTTCGGCAAGCATTATTACCCGTCTCAGTGGTTTACGACGTGGTCATGATAAAAATAGATCTTTTTTTAGTTCCGGAATAGCCAATAAAACATAATTAAAAAAACCTCGTGTGTGTATGGAAACACTTCAGAAACTAATTTTTTTTTTATGTTCTCGTTCCAAAGAATGGTTTAGGAGTCACATTTTATTTCTTGTCTTTTTTTTTTTTTATGGAGAGCCATCATCTGGTGAAAGAATTATGGAGGCATTTTTTTCATCCAGCCTTTTCACACTTCATCCAGTCGAAGTTAAACCACATATACAACCTCTTCATAAGAGAGGCGAACTTCAACTTTATTTCATAATTGGAAGATCTATATCTGAATATGAAGGTATATATCAGAACGGGAAGGCTTATACCAGGTGTATATCAGAATTGGGAGGTCTATAACAGAAATTGAAGGTATATGTCATAATTTTGAGGTCTATGTCGGATTTGGAAGGTCTCTTTCAGAATTGAGAGGCCTATATCGGAATTGGAAGGTCTATGTCAGAATTGGCGGGCCTATATTGAATTCGAGTGATCTATATCAGAATAGGGAGGTCTATATCAGAATTGGGAGGTCTATAATGGAATCAGTAGGTCTATTTCAGAATTGGAAGGTCTATGTCAGAATTGGCGGGCCTATATTGAAGTCGAGTGATCTATATCAGAATAGGGAGGTCTTTATCAGAATTGGGAGGTCTATAATGGAATCAGTAGGTCTATTTCAGAATTGGGCAGTCTATATCAGAATTGGGAGGCCTATATAAGAATTGGGAAGTCTATAATGGAATAAGTAGATATATTTCAGAATTGGAAGGTCTATGTCAGAATTGGGAGGTCTATATAAGAATTGGAAGGTCTATATCGGAACCAGAAAGTTTAAGCCAGAACTAAAGTGTAGAGATTTGGGACGCAGCTATATACCTGCCTACGATAGCAGTGGGGAATTGACACAGTTAACCGACACTTAAGCTGTTAGCTTCTACTAGATACAGTTCTTATGTCGAGGTAAATGTTTATGTTACAGGTTTTTCAGAGGTACCTGACTTTCTGTGGAATCGGAATTCAAAATGCTCAACTGTTTGAGATGTCGGTTCTGGAGTTTAGAAGGAACCAGGTAAAATAGCACCTATATATATCCATTCATTTAAATTAATACTGCTTCTTCTACTATCACTACAACTCTGAGTGGGTCTTGGCTGACTGCACTACCACTAGATAAAAATTAGGTTGTGTCTGTCTGTTATTTTATCATTTGAAAACCACTTTACCACTTGTGCTAAAATATCGCATGAACATAGCTCAGATGTTCGGTTAACATAATTATAGGCTAGTTATAACTTTAAGTACGCCATTCCAAGATGGTGAGTACCAATCACTAATTTTTTACCTTTTCCTCAAATTATGCTTATTGGATTTTCATTAGACAGACTTTTAAAGGTTCTTAGATATAACGGACCTCTATAAATTATTATTATCATCATTAGCACCGCGTCTTACTACCCGTTCGGGTTATACGCACTTACGCTAATGTGTGATGGTAGGGTGATTGTGAGATGAAATGGAGGACCTACAGTTTAACGTGGAATCCGAACCACGGTGGAGGCCTGGCATTCCCCACATTCACAAGATGTCTTGTCAGAGGTGAAGGAAGGGTTTGGCAATCAGATAAATCTGTGCCGGGACCGAGGATTGAACCCCGGCCACCAGTACAGAAGTCTGACACCTTACCCCTAGACCACCAGGTCACCGATCTAGAAATTAAATGGATGCTAGAGAAGACAAATGTTTATACCATCCAAAGCTCTAGCTTCTAAAAAATGGGAGGCCAGTAATAACATTTTTTGTTTGAATATAATCCCTAGGTCCGGTGTACTGAGAGTTGTTTTTCCACTCTCTATCCACGCAAATGCGTGTCCACTCCCTATAAGTATAATCTTCCTAATTTCTAAAACCATTAACGCAATTAGTACATACGCGTATAACACGAATGGGTAGTAAGTAATACGTTGTGTTATTATTATTATTATTATTATTATTATTATTATTATTATTATTATTAGCACCGCGTCTTACTACCCGTTCGGGTTATACGCACTTACGCTAATGTTTAATGGTAGAGTGATTGTGAGATGAAATGGAGGACCTACAGTTTAACGTGGAATCCGAACCACGGTGGCGACCTGGACGTTGTGTTAAAACAATAATTAAATTTAGCGATAATCCGTAAATTAATACTAATGTTGTAGTAATTTATTCATGATAAATAGCATTACAATAAGCCAAAGAGGTGTATGAGTAATTAAAGGTACTTATGTGTTAATCTAGTACGGCACAAGATCACTTAAATAAAAAAGACCCGGGTTCAAATCCCAATCCATCGGACTTCCCATACTCAAAAAAACTACAATGCCGGTAAATTAAGTAAACATTTTTTTTTTGTTCAACAGATTCTTTTAAACTTGGCACGCAGCATTTTCGAAGAACAAAACAACTTGGAGTGCTTGGTGACCAAAATCATGACTGAAGCCAGGGAACTTCTAAAGTGCGAGCGCTGCGCAGTGTTCCTATTGGATACGGAGTGCTGTGAAGCGGTAAGTGAACTCTTTGTGCGACTTCTCATGCGCCGTGTTACTTTGGACAAGGAGTGCTGTGAAGCGGTAAGTGAACACTTTGTGTTACTTAGGGCAAGGAGTGCTGTGAAGCGGTAAGTGAACTCTTTGTGCAACTTCTCATGTGCCGTGTTACTTAGGACAAGGAGTGCTGTGAAGCGGTAAGTGAACACTTTATGCGACTTCTCATGCGCCGTGTAACTTAGGACAAGGAGTGCTGTGAAGTGGTAAGTGAACACTTTGTGCGACTTCTCATGCGCCGTGTTACTTAGGGCAAGGAGTGCTGTGAAGCGGTAAGTGAACGCTTTGTGCGACTTCTCATGCGCCGTGTTACTTAGGGCAAGGAGTGCTGTGAAGTGGTAAGTGAACACTTTGTGCGACTTCTCATGCGCCGTGTTACTTAGGACAAGGAGTGCTGTGAAGTGGTAAGTGAACACTTTGTGCGACTTCTCATGCGCCGTGTTACTTAGGACAAGGAGTGCTGTGAAGTGGTAAGTGAACACTTTGTGCGACTTCTCATGCGCCGTGTTACTTAGGGCAAGGAGTGCTGTGAAGCGGTAAGTGAACACTTTGTGCGACTTCTCATACGCCGTGTTACTTAGGACAAGGAGTGCTGTGAAGTGGTAAGTGAACACTTTGTGCGACTTCTCATGCGCCGTGTTACTTAGGGCAAGGAGTGCTGTGAAGAGGTAAGTGAGCACTTCTTTAATAGATGAGTCTTGATTATGTGTCACTGTAGCTATAGGTAGGTCACAATATAAAGAATATTTTAGAATATAATAACAATTACGTGTAGAAAAGCTAACTTTGATTAAATCTCACTATGTTACACTTACAGTCGTCAAAGATGACACAGCTATTAAAAACTAGAGCTTTATACTAAGTGGCTGAGGGAGTGATCAACTTAAAGTAAAGATAGCAACGTTTAGAATGGTCAAATAAGGTTAGTTCTATGGCAGAACTAACTTAGAATTGCTCTAAGGAAAATATTAAACTTAACATAATTTATACTACAAAATTACAGGGGCTTCTATATAATAAGAAAGTTTTTGAGATTTTAGAAAAATAAGATTTTCATTTTTCGACGCCGCGTCTAACTACGTGTTCAGGTTATATACAGATATGATAGTTACTCGAATAGGGTAGGGATGAGGAAGGAAGCATTTTAGAGATAATATACCCGCATTTTCTTGGGAGGAGAGTAACAAACCATTTAGGGAAAACCATCCTCAGTAGATACGACCAGGATTCTAACCCCGATCTACCCGTCATCAGCAGGAAAAAGTTATTGAGCTGTAGATTTGCATAAAAATCGCACAAAACGTTAATGACCTTAGCGCTGGGCTTTACTATAAAACTCTATTATTTTGATAAGCCTGGTACTACTCGTTCGGTTACATTATGTTAAACTTTTATTCATAAACTAGAGATATTTCCAGTCTATAGCTTTATTTTGATATTAAAAATTCAAATTTGACCATACTAGAATACACGGAAACATTACAAGCGGTTTTGTTACAGTGGCGTGTAGTGGTAGTTGCTGTAACGAGTAACGTGTATACCGTCCCTCATTGCTCGACACCAAACTTCCCTTTGTCGAAGCCGATGCTAATTAACTGGTGCTTACCGACCGACCTGGTGAAACAAAAGCTGGGCGCTCATCAAACATTCTCAAAGGAAACTCAATAACTTTACAAACAGGGCAAGCCACGCTCAATTTACTCAACTTTTATATGTCTAACATACTTTAAAACATAGATTCAGTATTATATGTGGGGGAGGGGGGTAGCTAATAATGGTTGGAATTTGCTCCTTTAAACCCCAAATAATTCACTATAGTCTAGATTATCAGAGACCATGTCATCCAAGATTCCATATTATCCGAGGCTCCATATTATCCAAGGTTCCATATCATCCGAAGTTCCTTATCATCCAAGGATCTTTACTATCCAAGATTCTTATTGTACAAGGCTCCATATTATCCGAGGTTACCTATTATCCGATGTTTGTTTCTAATGTAAGGCTTCATATTATCATAGACTCCGTATTATCTGAGTTTCCCTATTTAACTGGATTTCTTATACCAGGTTCTTTACCAAACAAAGTTCCGTATCATCCGAGGTTCGAATAATAGAGAGCCTCAGGTAATACGAAACCTGAGAATTTTTTTTTATAACTAACCAATAAACATTGTATTTGATCATAGCAATTAAATAGAATTCAACATAAATAATATTAATTAGAAAAAAGTTGCGTCCATAAATCGCGAGTCAAGCTAAAAAAAAAATGTAACTTTAACACGTAAAATATATTTTATTTTTAAAATATATAGAATTTAATATAAATTTCAACCTTTAATAAAATCCACAGCTCGAATTAGATAAAAAGAAACATTTTTGACATTTGTGAAAGTTATTAAAACAATTAGCATATAATAATAGCATATGTCAAGTAATATCAATGCTTAATAATATAGGGATATATTATTTTTAGCACCGTTTCTTACTACACGTTCGGGCTATACACATTTGAAGTAATAACACTGTGTTAGGGAAGAGGAAGGTTTAATTTAAAAGAAATGTGCCTGCATTTGACGCGGAATGAAGCGTGGAGAACCAATTGAGGAATATAAACCACTCTAACTACACCCGACATGATAGGCAGTCCCTACTATCTGCGAGAACGACGCCTTAGACCATTCGACCCTCCGAAGTGGGTTAAATAACATTAATAACACAACAAGAATGTTATCACTGTTTTATCTAAAAAAAACTAACGTTTCCATTTTAATCAAAGTTTTTTCCTAACAGAATCCTGGCTTATTTATTGTCCTATTGTAAAATTCATAAATAATTATATTTGACAAACTTTTACGAGTCAATAAAGAAAGAAGAGCAACAAATAAAACATTAAATTTGTTTCGGTCTGGTAGAAAGAGCAGGTCTCAAATATATTTTTATTATTATCACTATTTTTGAACCGAGGCAGAAGCAGAAACGGAACTATTTCCTTCTAAAATTAACTTTACGAGCGGTTCGAAATGGTTCAAAATAAAGAGTTCGGGGGCCCATAAGGTTGAAAAATTCTGTGGAGAATTCTGGAATGTGATGCTTTTGTGACGTGGGACAGAAAGGGTAAGCCAGACAATGAAAGAGATGAAATTAGAAATGTAGAAAAGAGTTGTCCCAACAGAAACCATTAATCTTCTTAATTGAGACCGGAAACTTTATTTTTAAACAAACGTGTTCCTTAAAATAGAAATAACTTTTAAAACAGTTTTTTTTAAAAGCGATATTATGTAGTTCTAAATTTAAATATCGGTATCAAGAATCTATATCAACTTCAAATATCTCATTATACTTTCTTTCCTTTCAAATATTGTCACTGTGTGTTTGGTTTTCCCCCCCTCGTTTCTATTCGGACTAGATAATATGACATGGAGTCACTACTATAGCAGTGATTCTCTTTTATTCATGCAACATTTTGAGTCTGATTTTTCTAGTGACTGGAATTTCGGAAATGGAGCCCCAATGGGTTTACTGAGGGTGTTATAATGGTTTCACTTCTCCCCTACAAGCTAATTCAGATACGTTTTTTTTATAATGACTACCTTCCTCAACCTAATCCCGTTGATGTAAATATGTGGATAGCCCTAAAAGCATGAAGGCGTGGTGCTTACAAAAATAGTTTTTTTTCTAACCATTCGCTATTTAAAAAAAAATTAGATTCCTGACATAGTACACATATGTTACTGGTAGTAATAGTATTATTAGCTTACATATTCTATGGCACTAGTAAATCGAGAGTACAGTTAATCACGCGCAAAATTATGTCACTTGTCCCTATCTTGTGTTTTTTTAAGCTAGTTCTATCCAGTCCACCTCATTACAAACCTATCTGCATTACCCTTTACTGAGCTAGTTCTATCCAGTCCTCAACCTATCATCTTACTACACATCACCCTAACCCTTATCTTGAGCTAGTTCTATCCAGTTCCATACACCTATATTACAGCACTATCCTCATTCCTTATCTTGAGCTAGTTCTATCCATTCGATCATTACACCTTCATTAACACCCTATTCTTTATCTTGAGCTAGTTCCTATTTCAATGACTCACCTCGATCATTACACCCTATATATTCACCCTATCTTTTGAGTTAGTTCTATCCAGTCCACCTCATTACACCCTATATATTTCAGGTTCATTCTAATGTTATCCTCACATCTGCATTTATGACTTCCCAATGATTTCTTCCCATCAGTCTTCCCAGTCAATACCTTGAACACGGTTCTAGATTATTCCATTCATGCTCCATGCCCTGCCCAGCGTAACCTGCAAAGTTTGACTACCTTAACAATAACTTGTGATGAGTACATGGTAACCATATTTATAAAAGCGATGATTTTTTTTAAGACAACTATATTTATTTTTCAAATAGGAAAACCACTAAATAATTAATGCCATCATAAAAAAAAAATATAGTTTAAAAAAGTACAAGGTCTTATTACTAAGTAGTTGTTTGAGTTCATGAAATTTAGTCTCATTATGACGTAGTTTATAAGATAGTGCCATCGTGTGATGAATAAAAGTAATACTGTTACATTTATTAGTAAATGGATTACAGCTGTCTTTACAAATACCAAATTTATGACAGAATTTTTGTTTTTTTATTATTTCCAGAGTCACCTGGAGAAAGAATGATTTGAAATTGATCAGGAAAAGATATGTAAAGGAAACCATATGTTTAAGATCAGGATAGGTAGTAAATATAACTATATATGTTAAATTACTGGAACATGATTGAATTGATCAGAATAATATGATTATGGGAAACTATGGATATGTAAATTACTTTAACTCCTTATGTGGGGCATAAGGCCGTGACAAAGTTTCGCATTCGTTTCGTTCTCTATTCCTAATTCTCTGCATCTATACGGGTAGTAAGACGGGAAAAAATGGTGAAAAATTTACGTTAATAGGTTAAGTATGAGGAAGGTTGAATTTAAAGGAAATGCACCCTCGTTTGTGTGGACAGAGAGAGTGGGATAACCATATAGGGTAAACCACCCTAAGTACATCTAACTGGGATCGAACCATGATCGCCCAGCTATCGGCAGTCTAGTCTACTGTGAGAGTGACGCCTTAAATCATGTGGCCACCGAAGCGGGTCGCGACTCTCCTCCGTGTTGATTTAAAAGCTTTTATTTGATAAAGTTTCCATATTCTATTCAGACGAGCTCGGTACATTTATTTAAAAGGAACTTTTCACTCTCTTTACACGATTCTTAGAATTCTATAATTATTAAAAGCTGGAAAGAACCCGCTATAAATAATTAAAAAAAACAACACAACTTAACTAATTATACATTTTTGACTTTTCTATTTTTTTTTTTTCAGAGCAATAACGTGAATGTGGAGGATATTTTTCAGCAAAGGGTAAGTAATGTTTTTTTATATTCTGTTTCAAATCACGTAGATATATAAAAAGATAAGGTTGTGACTTTGTAATGGAAAATAGAATGTCAAATTGTTTGACGGTGCCAATTATCCAGTGTCAGCTGGTAGGTCATGTCGGCAGGGTGGTATGAAAGTTCTGGTGGAGGTGTGGAGGAGGCTTGGGGGCTAAAGGGGGGGGGGAGGGTTTGAACTTTGGGATTGGCTTTATTTTTCTCCCTGCAGACACACTCGCCGATAGCTCAATTAGTCGGAGCCAGAGGTTAGGGTGAAAAAAGTTTTGCTTTTCAGTTTACTTGTTTGATAGAAGTATGGGTATGAGCGGGGGGGGGGGGGGGGGGTGAAGTTTAGGAGGAGAGGGAGCTATTCTCTTTGTATATAAAGTACTAAAACTTTACCCAGTTTCAAGATAAAATACACGTTCTTGAAAAAATATTTTTAAGCTTTTGCTGTGAAATGATTTTACACAATTTTTATTTGTTTATTAATAAAGTATCCATTATTGCCTTTTAAGTTGGGAGTGTATGAAACTCAAGAAAAGGGCCAGTTTTTTTGCATTTTCTAATAGAATTTTTTTTTAGCCAAAATAAATCAAATATTGCTTCAATATAAACACAAATTTTAATTCTATTCACATAGTGATATCAACCTTTTTTGAATATATTTTTTTATCAACGGTACTAGCTGGAAACCTTTTAACTGAAGAGGAAAAGTTGTCAATAAATTTCAAGACATCCTTGACAGATATTCAACAACTTTTGATACCACCGTGTGATGATAATTAAGCTCTTTGTTTCTACGCAAGTGATAATTTATTTATTTTGACAAATAAAAAGGTTTGCTATAAAAACTGCAAACATACTTACCTTGTCTCGCGTCTCCCTCCTAAATTTCTACATTAATGATTGTGCGTGGAAGGTGCTTTCTGCCAAGAGTCATGAACGGTAATTTTGTAATTGTAATTTACACAATAAAATATAATTGTTTATTAGTTTCTGGGCCACTCTTAGTAGTGTGTAATGCCGGAATCATGAACAACTTAAATTTAACTTAACGTAACGTTCACTTTAAGTTAACTTAACTTAAGAAAACAGATGTGTGATCACGATTCATGTAACTTAACGTAACAATTCGAGTCAAACATCTTCATTCTCGAGTATGATCTGTGATTTGGACTATATTTACAGTGATGATCTGTGAATGTTTACAGTTTTCAATCGATATAATAAATATCTATTAGTAAACTATTTTGATAAAGTTAGCGTTCCTATTTTAGTTTAATTATTTTGTTTCAATGTCTGTTCACTAGAACTTAAGCTAAAGAGCAAACCTTGGTCATAAAACCAACAAAATAATTACTAAATAAATATCCCTGTATACGGCACTCGCATAGTGATTGGCTGACTAGATCACATGATACCTTTCATGTAACGTTAACTTAACGTGAAATACCTCCCAGGACATCTCTTACGTTAAGTTAACTGAAACGTGATCGCTTCCATTTAAAAACACTAGAAGAACCTTTACGTTAAGTTACATTAAGTTAACCCTAAGTGAACGTTAAGTTGATCTTGATCTCGGCATAAATGATGCAGATGCACAGAGCCCCACGAATGGGGGCAGGGGGGTGCCCATGTTTTCTTAGATGATAGAGGGGAAGAAACAATTTGAGGTGGGAAATGTTATCTTGCACGCTCTGCTAGAGCTGGCTGGCTCCCTGTGCAGGCGAACCAACAGACAGTTGTATTCGAGTTTTGTTTGTTTGTTTGACTTAACCTAAAACTTTTGTTGTTCTAGTTCCATGGTTCTCCGTTATAATATATTTATATTAAACTTTAACATGCATTTGTGTCAGTGTTAAAAGGGACACTCGTGAATGATATATTTATTTTTTCTACGCTCAACCTACGCGGCAAGTTTTGAAAATTCAAACAATTGTACTAAAAATTAAAACAAAAATTATGTTTGTATTTATTTTTTGTGTGGGGGAGGAGTGGGCAGCAAAGCAAAGAAGTTTGTCCAGAGCCCCCAACGTCTGATAAGGGCAGCCCTGGTTAGCAACTATTGTTAAATAGGCTTACCACCTTTTGTTTTGTCGTTTACTCTTTTATTCCTGCCGTTAATAAATACAGACTATGCTCAGTGATATTTTAAATATGTCAATTTTAAATGTCATTTAAGCATGTTCTTATTTAACCAACACATATTTTTCCCCTCCTTCAGAACATCCACTTCTCGACTGTGTTCGAGTTGCGAGCAGCAGCCGAGGAAGCGCTAGTGTTCAGACCAAGTCAAGGGGAGCTGTGCAAATCTAGACTGGCGCATATTGCAAGATACGTGGCCGCTACTGGACAGGTAGGGACAAGACGCCATTTTGGTACGTAGTTTGTGAAAAAAAGAGACGAGCGCAGTGTTCTGACTCGGACTGGCGCATATTGCAGATACGTGGCGCTACTGGACAGGTGGACAAGACCATTTGGTGCCTATTATGTGAAACAAAACGAACTCTGTGTTCTGACTCGTACTGGCGTGTATGCAGGTACGTGATTATATGAACAGTAGGACAAGACGCCATTTTGGTACGTAGTTGTGTGAAAAAAAGAGACGAGCGCTAGTGTTTGACTCATACTAGCGTACATTACCAGATACTTGAGTTGTATTTAGTTTTATGTTTGATTGGACTGGTTTTTGAAAAGGGTCCAAGATTTCTCAATAGAAGAGGACGAAAATTTAATTGAAGAGGTGGCAAAACACAGCTAAATTTTTGACACATCTTCGCTAGTGTACCGGGACCACCACGTAAGAAGTAATAGATTATTTTTACTTAATGTCTTAATTCAGGTTAACATTGTTCCAAAATAACACGGAACATCAAACAAAACACGATTGAAAAACTCTGATAACTGAAGAACGATCTGTACTACACATAAAATTACCCACGACTGGCGACCAAGAGACGCATCTAGGGAAACACTGTGTCCCGCGTCTGCGACACACCACCACACGTCTGCAGTCGCAGACGCGAAACTCGAGTAGCGCCATATCATAATGTGGTTGTATAAAACAGCCTAGAGCATGCATTACAAGATACCTGACTTCTATTTGGCGAACATATATGAAGGCTCCTTTTAGTATATTATTTGTACGAACAATCTCGATATTAGATTTATTACTTGAAAGAACCCCTATGCAATTCATTGGAGATAACAAACACGTGTAAAATGGTTTTAATACATATTAAAAACTCAATCATGAAGAATTTAACTTTCAACTTCATTTTCATTTACTTCATCAAACATAAGATATTGTTATTTTTCTGTGTAGTTTTAATAGCTACAAAAAACACACACTATTTTAAATTGCGTTCGACTTTTATAGCTGCAAGTGCTATATCCGCATTAAACTATTCATCACAAAGTGTATACGTATTGCAAAGTTTCGGTGAACAAACCATAAATAAATAGATTCAAGTGAATTAGTTACTCCTTGTCAAAGTATTTCCTTTCTCATGACATGTATTTTACTCACACCCTTGGTCCCAACGCCTTTCTTTCTCTTGCCATGACGGGACAAGTTGGTTTGTTTGCGAAACCTATCCATGTCTCCAGGAATTATTAATAGCGGAGGAGGTATTGACAATCTCATGGTGGAATCAGAGATGAAGGGGAGATATATATAGGTGGTGCAAGAGGGGTGTCAGTCTAACATACACCAAAATACGGTGTCAGGAAAATTGTGCTCGGGAAAACTGCACCTTGCCAGAAAAAAGGGGAAACTGCTCCCTCCCATGAATCATCACACTAATAGGTGGGAAAAATGCGTACTTTTCTCATTTTCCTCACGACCTTACCATTTTCACCGACGTAGATCGGATCATCGCATCCTTTTGTTTAGGAGTGGGGGTATTTCAAATGTACTCATCGCACATCATGAGGTCTTGAGGAGGTCAAAGTACATCGATTGATCGCACCTGTTTCTTTGCCTGTTGTGTTAGGTTAGGTTAGGTTTTTCAATGAACTAAAGATTAGTGTGTATATGTAAGCATTTAGGTGCAAATTTTCCCTTTTTTCTGTGAAGGCGCCGTTTTCCCGGGCGGAATTTTCCCGAATCCCCAAAATACTACACCTTAATATGAAGAGAAAGGGAAAGCCTTACTTCCTCAAAGTATACTATAGATTTGACATTGAGAAACTTTAAAAAAATAAAAAAATAATACAAACACATATTTTTGACATTAACATTGATAGCATTTTACTTTTTTATCTAGCACCACGTCTTATTACCCGTTCGAGATATACGCTTACGAAATAATTACGCTAGTGGTTTTTGGGATTAGGAAGGTTATATTAATAGGAAGTGTACCTGCATTTGCGTAGAGGGAGAATAGAGAACCATATAGGAAAAACTACCCTTAGTAGATCGGAGTGAGATTCAAAACTCGATATCCCCGTCATCGGCAGTCTAGTCTACTGCGAGAGTAGCGCGTTAGACTACGTGACCACCGAAGTACAGTAGGCTACTATTTTATTAATGTAATATGAGTGTATTGATAATACCTATATCAAAATTGGCGATAGCAGATCATTTAACTTTACGTCTTTACACGTGAAAGTAGATAAAGTAACCTTTCTTGTGATCCTGTACATATAATCAATTTTTGAAAGGAAAGAGCTCTTTTTGGCTGTTCTAAAACTTACTAAAAATCTACCATTGAATAATGACATAATTTTCACTAATGTAGCAGAAGTAGCCTCGGAATTAAATTTACAAATCATAAAAAAATATTAATACCCACCACTTCAGCTTACACTAAAACATAGATTTAGGGGTATTTAAGAATGTTTGTTAAGGGCCGTCATATTAATAGTCCCGGGCCGCTTGGAAACTTACATAACACCGCTGATTACTTCAATGTATATAAAATACACTCAGTACCAACAAAAGGGTTTCATATGCACTGGATGAGGCTTAAACATTTGGGCCATAGTTGTATTCTGTATAATATAAATAAACGATCTTCCTTCTTTGCTAATTTAATTTAAGTAGTTATTTTTTTTAAACCCTAAAGATATTCCTTAGAACCTTTGCGCCCTAGATGATAGCCGAGGTGCGCCTTGTTAAAATACTAAGTTTTGAAATTAAATTGACCTATTAAGGGTGTGAGGGTACAACTACAAAGGACCCCTTGATTTTTGGGGCCCCGCACTTGCTTAAGTGACAGAGGGGAAAAAAAACAATTAAGGACTGGGAATTTTTAATTGCATGCTCGTATAGTTGGCTCCCTGTACAGGCGTTCTAGAAAATATTGTCAGAGTGTAAAAACAAATAAAAACATCACGTGGTTTGGTTTATTGAATGTTTTAACGCAACAGATTTGCACTTGTCTGTCTGTTTTGATAATGTCTCACAATAACCTTTGAACCCATTAATAGATTTAATTCAAACTCAACACATTGTTCTTTGTACCTTTATACAGATAAATTTCCTTGGTGAAGAGAATCTAATTAAGGGTTGTAGAGAAACAAACCCTTATATAAGTATACAAACACGGTTTCTAGAATCACATGTATATTTCTTTTCGGGCATTTTCTGAAACGGCTGAAGATTGTAACAACATTAAGCCAGGATTACGTTTTTAATTAATTTATTTTTTGAAACGAGGGAAGGGAGTGATGAGACAAATAACTGGGGACCCCGCTCAGGGCTCCACGTATGCTAAGGGCGGCCCTGAGGGTGACTATATTATAAATGGTAGTCTGAAAGGGACAAAGATAAACTCACGAGTGACCTATTCTAAGAGAATGATGTAAAATTTCTCTATAGACGTTTTTCTTTAAAAATATTACACCGAAATTCAAAGCGCAGATTTTTTTGGCACATGTTTTTTTTTATTTAGCTAGACACGAATATAGTTGGATAGTGAAAGAGGAAGTTAGAATAGGAGTGGAAGGGGTTTTTGTCTTAAAGGGGGGTAAGAGGGGGTTGGGGTGGTGGTGATGGAGAGAGGCAAAAAAAATTCTCTCTTAGAACTACGTGGTCTATTTCTGTTCTCATCTTTGTCTTTTTTGTGAGTATCTTTACTTTATTTTTCTTTTCTTATTTTGTTTCTCCTGTTTCTTTGTCCTTGTCTCACTCACTGTTTAGATTCGTGATTGTTTTGAATAAAACATGAGAAGTTTCGCGAAGTACCTGCGTGCAATAGTGGACTATGTCTCGTGTGCTGTGTCCGGCGGTCTAACATCATACCGGTGATAAAAAAATAGTCCATGTCTTCCCGTTAAGGGGTGGGGGGGTTGAGGGATATTCTCCTGCGGTTCTTGAAACTTCGACAAATATATATATATAGATATATAAAGTTATTAAATCAAGTTTATGATTTTTTTTTCTTCATACAACGTATTTTCTGAAGAGCTTTTCTACTTCATCTTAAAATGTAATGAAAATATCTAAATGGAATCGTTTTGTCTCGTCTGAGATATTTTGTTCTAAATTAGATTTCTGTGGATTACGTCTACATCATAAATATTTTTTTTATGATCACATGATTTATTTAACATACACAAGATGGAAACTAAAATTAGATGTAAGTGGATAACATTTTAAATGTTCTTTTATTTATTTTTTAACAAATAAAAGTAAATAACCTAAATCTCAGTGGCGGCTTGTGGGTCGTTAGAAGGGAAGGTCAGCCTTGACGGGCCTGTACTAATAAAACTGTTCTCTTTCCCATCACAATTCAATCCACACACACAATAATGTAATGAAAGATTGCATGCTAATTGGCTTTAAAGGTTAAGTTTGACAAAATTTTTTAGCACCAATTTTTACCACCCATTCAAATTATAGGCATAGGCCTATGTATTAGCTACGCTAGTGTGTTATAGATAAATAAGGTTGGATTTAAATGAAGTTTACCAGCATTTTCGTGTAGAGATAGTAGAAAACTATTTAGGAAATAAAACCTCAGTACACTTTACCGAGATTAGATCCACGATCTCTGCATCATTGGCAGACCAGTCTATTGCAAGAGTTTTTGCCTTATGACATTCGACCGCCAAAGTGATTAATAAAAAAGTGTGTAATTATAGTAAATCTGTTTATGTATCTACCCCTTGCTGCTTCGCATTCTCTCACTTTATATAACTGTCCTTGTCTATATTACATATATATATATTTCTCTCTTTCATATTTGTGGTGACATTCATTGCTTAGAGTGTGAGAATTTAGAGAGGGTTGTAGACTTTCATGTGCGAAATTGTTGCGGAAATTATATCTTGGCCTTTTTGTCGAAACTTTGGTAGAGATGGTTTCCAACAGCCCCCCCCCCTCTACCTTAAATTTTCAAGCATTACGGACACCTAGAAGCAATTTTTAGGTTATTTTAATATCTATTTAAAAAAAATCCTTATAGTTAAAAAAGGAGCATGTTAGCTGTCACGAGGAGAAACAGGATTAGGAATGAAGCTATCCGGTAAAGAGTGGGGGATGCAGGGAGTACGTGAGATAGTAGAGGAAGCAAGACTGAGATGGTATGGACATGTAGTGAGGATGGAAAAACAGCAAGTGAGACCAAGAATAAGATGGGAGGAGTGGATAACATAAAGCGTGCAAGTGATAGGATAGTAATTGAAGCAACTAAAGAAGGAAGAATGTTGGAAGGATAAAGAAATATGGAGGCATTTTATTAAACTGGCCCGACCACAATCTGGAAATAGTAGATGATGGTGATGAGTTAAAAAAGTACAATTTTGTGGAACAATTCACACAATACTTCTATAGGCCTCTCTCTCTCTCTCTCTCTCTCTATATATATATATATATATATACGCATACACTAAACTTAAATAAAATAATAATAATATAATATTGAGCACCGCGTCTTACTACCCGTTTGGGTTATACGCTTTAAGTACTAATTACGCTAATGGATTAGGAATTGGGAAGGTTGAATTAGAGAAAGTGAACCCGCATTTGCGTGGAGGGAGAGTGGAAAACCATTTAGGAAACCCCCCCTCAGTTCACCCGACCGAGATTCGAACTCGATCTCCCCGTCCTCAGCAGTCGAGCTCAACACGACAAGCGCCTTAGCCAACTACGCCACCGAGGCGGGTTTAAATAAAATACCTGGCCTCGAAGCTATAAGTAGTAATTTTATATTACGACATATATATAAACAGGGGCGTGTCGTGATGTGTTGCCAGAGTAAGCAAAAGCTAGTTTAAACTGTACCTGAGAATTGTTATCTTCACTCATTGTCCAGGTATCAACGAAAATACATTCCCATTTGAGGTGTGTAGAGCAGAGCTAAAGTAAGATTGGTCAAATGGGGGCAGAATGGTAAAGGACACATAAAAGGTACAGTTTTAACCAGCTCTGCTTAACCTAGCCACACTCTATAGAATCCTAGGTACGACTGGTCAAATGGGGTAAAAGTGGAAGAGAACAAACCAGAGGTACAGTTCTAACCAGCTCTGCTTAACCTAGCCGCACTCTAAAGAAGCCAAGGTACGACTGGTCAAAAGTGGTAAGAGTGGAAGAGAACAACTTAGGAGAGGGTTCATTTCCAACCAACTCTGTCTATCCTATTCACTCTATGTCACATTAGTTACTCAATGAAATGCTCATTTCCTTCTAGATTTCCCAAGACTTCCTTCCCTCTTCAGTCATTTGAGAAGTGCTCTCTTTTATCTTCATTTTATAATCTTTCCTTGTCACTATGAAGATTTAAAAGGAACTCCTCGTGACAGTATGGTTTTCAACATGCATTATTCATATGGTAGTAACACGCTGCTTCCTCACCTTGTGAGTTTAAACGATTAGTAACAATATACGGTGAGTAACAATGTCATTTTGCATCTGCCATGAATTTTTCTCTACCATTTTTTAGAATTCAACTCACTATCATCACTTTTATTACATCTTGTTTAAAGTTTATTTCACTGTCTTTTGACACTATCTAATCAATTTAATTACATCCAAATCTTTATTTAATTCCAGCAATCAGTTAGCAAAAACAAAATACAAATTAATACCTGAGAATGGCATTTAAGTTTAACCATTATTTTGATCCAAAATCCCTTCCATTATCTTCATAAAGATAAAGTTGGTATAAAAAGTGCAAGTTTCATGAACATCGGTGAAGAGATATGAGCAGCTTTGTGGCCAAGCAGTCTTCATCTTTGATGACGTCATAGCAGGAAAATGTACCAGGTGGCGGATGTTTATCTAAGTCAAAAATAGTTATTAAGATACTTATTGAAAAAAAGAAATCTCCCCAGAGCTAAATGGCTGACATCGATTCAAACTCTTTCCGAAATATTTAACGCAATATTATTATTATTATTATTTAGCACCGCGTCTTACTACCTGTTCGGGTTATACGCCTACGTACTAATTACGCTAATGGATTAGAAATTGGGAAGTTGAATTGAAGGAAATGAACCCGCATTTGCGTGGAGGGATAGTGGAAAACCATTTAGGAAAAACCACCCCCATTTACCCGACCGAGATTCGAACCTCAATCTCTCCATCCTCAGCAGTCCAGCTCAACACGACTGGCGCGTTAGCTAACTACGCCATTAACGCAATAAACTACTTTACGGCCTCTTCGATGATTGCATGCTCTTAAGCGTTATTCTCACACAAGGCTGGATTACCAGTAATATCTTGTAAGTCAGGGTTCGAATCCAGGTGTACTGAAGAGAGTCTTATTAAATAGTTTCCCACTCTCTTTCCACGCATATGAGGCATCTTTACTCTAATCTTGACCTTCCTCATCACTACCCCATTAGTGTAACTAAGTGCTGACGACAAGTATGGACGCGCTTCAGTGGAAGAATGAACTAAAGCGTCACGCTCGTGTTACTGTGGTATTCACACGTTCGCGCGGAAAATAAACGTGGTCAGTGACTAGTTCTAAGCCAATCACAAGATTTACGCCTAATCGGTGTGAGCTGTTCCGTTAAAGTTCAACTCATCTCTACTTCGTCCGCTCTGACTGAGATGTTCGGCACAGGAGAACCAATCAAATCTCAGAACCGACCTTCTCAAATTAGTGCGCATGCGCTGTAGAGCTAGAAGTAAGCAGACAGCTTCGTTGGCCTTTGTGAGGAGATTTAAATAACTCGTTAATGTAAAGCTTGTTTATGATTGTATTGGATTGTGCCACGACACAGCGTTAAAAAAACCATCGGGAGAATGATCTAAAATATATGTTTATCCACTAGTAAATAAAATTGTTGATAATCGGCTGTTTTAAAGAGTTGCAATGCATCATGGGTCAACATACAACGTGTGAGTAGCTCCGCAACTCAAGCAGTCTGCTTTCTATTTTCGGACGTGTGAATCAAGCTTTAGCCTGACCTGCTGATGACGGGGATCTCGAGGTTTAAATCCCGGTCCGATATACTGGGAGGTGTGTGTGGTGTGTGTGTGTGTTGTGTGTGGGGAGGAGGGGGTGTTACTAAATGGTTTTCACCACTCTCTGTCCACACAAATGTGGGTAGATTACTTCTAAGAGGCTTCCTTCTTCATCCCCACCTCATTAAAATATTTATCATCTATATGCGAATAACCTGGACAGGAAGTGAAAAGTGATGATTTAAAAAAAACTTGCAAAAATAGTAAAGCAAGCTAAAAAAATAAACAAAAATATATACTTCATACCGTCCCTAATACACCCCTAAAAAAATAGTAAAAATAGATCAAACCCGTCAGCAAAATGATTACAAATGTGTTCAAATGAAATGGTTACAAGAACCACGAGGGATAATCTGATATTGTTATCCCCCCTCCACTTCCTGACGATAAAAAAAACTAACATTTTATTAGCAGGATTCACTGGTCGCATAATATGTTAGCGTGTTAGCCGCTTTTATTCTGGCAGTAAAAAAGAAAACACGTCGTTTTACGAACTCGCCAACGTCTGCGAATATAAATGATGCGAATAACGAGCATAAACTTAAATTTCAACCCTCTTCCCCCCCCCTTTCAAGAAAACCAGACAATGTTTTTACTGGAGTAAGATGGCCGAGATCTGAGAGTGAGGGTTATTCCTTGGGAAATTATACCAACTAAAAAAAAAAATTTATCTTTGAAATTAAACTAGTTTATTTTTACATTTCTTTCATATTTTTAACCACTTTTTTTTTTAGCAACGCGTTTTTGTACCTCTTAGGGTTATACGGATATGTACCAATTACGCTAATCGTTTAGGGATGAGGAAGGTTATATTTAGAGGAAGTTTGCCCGCATTTGCGTGGGGAGAGAGTTGAATACCATTTTTGTAAAAACCAGCCTCAGTACACTCGACCGAGATTTAACCTCGATCTCCCCGTCATCAGCAGCCTAGTCTACTGCGAGAGTAGCACGTTAGACCACGTGGTCACCGAAGCGGGTCTAAATGAAAGTTAAGTTAATCGCATCATAATGGCTTCCATTTTACAAACATGCGAAGGATCATTACATTACATTAAGTGCATTTTATGTGAATGTTAAGTGAACTTTGTCTACTTTGGTGGTCTTGGAGAAAAGTGGTCGTCTCAGGACCCAATGTTCGAGGGTTCAAACCCAGCTAGGGTCAACGGATTTTTCTCAAGCGACGAAACTCCGTAACACCGTCTCCTTCTGAGGGGAAGTAGAGCCGTCGGTCTCATGTTGATTGTGGCGTGTAGAAGAACACTGAAAAGTATGTGAAAATACCTTTCCCGAAAAAAAATTGGAAGGATCTTTCGCTCTCGCTCATGGATATTATCGTGTGCTGATATAATCAATAATAATAATAATAATAATAATAAAGTAGGTTAACTTGAACGTTAAATTGATTATGATCCTAGCAAAAAGTCATTTTATATGATTTGTTCGTTTAGAAAGTGCACATTGTGCAAGTAAATATGTTAAAACGTATTTAAAGATTCCGAACAATAATTTGTAATAAGATAGATCTTTAATATTGTATCGTCCAACACCTTAGCTCAATCAGTAGTTTATCTTTCTACTGAGTTAAGGGTACCGGGTTTGATTCCTGAAACGGCCGGCAAAAATGTATCATTGGTGGACTATGGGTTAAACGGCCTGGGGCTGGATGTTGTGTCTGTTCTTGATTTAAGTTAATTTGTAAGTCTTGTGCTTATATAATCAGTCGGTTCAGAAAGTAAACGTTAAACACCTCAAATATATATATCGTTTACTTTCTGAACCGACTGATTATATAAGCACAAGACTTACAATTAACTTAATTCAAGAACAGACACATATATAATATATATATATATATATATATATATTATATAATATATATTCTATCGTAGTTCACTTCTATTTTACCACACCACTTCCAACACTCCACACCTATTTTCCTACCTCTTTGCGTCCTGAATAAAGCCGTAAAACACATTCTTTTCAAATCCCTTCCTTTCTATAGCAAACATGATTTTTTTTTACAAAAAACCCTCACATAAAAAAAAAGCTCTATTGTTGAAGAGTAGATTTTCCTGTAGTAGCCATGACAACATCACAAGGCTCTCCACTGGTTTAAAAATATGTTGGCGGTGTCACCCCGGAAGGAATTCGGACTCTGAAAAGAGAAATAAAACGTATATATTCTTTCCTTATAGTAGACAAAATATTTCAGGATTTTTAAGAAGGAGATACTTTTTACAAAACCGATGGACTCTTTTATCGTTCGATATCTCAGCCGTTTATTTTTCTTTTCACTTTCCCACTATCCCTCAAGAGATATAAAAAGTATTATTGTCATGGTTAAAAATTCGAATTCGAGATTTTGACGTTTCATGACACTATAAAACAGAAAAATTGGTTTTCACGATGTCGTCTGTCTGTGCATCCTGGCCTAGAGCCGAAACTATTTTACAAATCTTGCTAAAACTTGGAGTTTAGGGTTTTCCCTGGATTTTTTTAAAATTATATATTTAATACCCGCTTTGGTGGCTATATAGTCTAACGCGCTACACTCGTGTTGGACTAGACTCCCGTTGTTGGGGAGACCAAGGTTCGACTCTCGTTCGGGTGATCTGGGGTGTGGTTTTCCACTCTCCCTCCACGTAAATGTAGGTTAACTTCCTCTAAATTCAACCTTCCAAATTCCGAATCCACTAACGCAATTATTAGTACTCAAGCGTACAACCTGAAGGGGTAGTAAGACGTGGTGTTTAATAAAATAAAATAATACTTTATAGTTTAACAAAACCAAACACAAATAATTAAATACCTCAAAGCAAAACTAACACAGAATTAACACATAAAACAATTATTTACAACACACTCAAGTTAAGATAATTTTTTCTTTTGTGTTTATAGAAAAAAAAATTGCAAAATACTAACTCAAAAGGTCTTTAATTATTTTAAATAAAAAACACTCCGCTTCTTTCTTTAGATCACTCAAACCTTTCAATTACCTTAGAACTTGAGTCTGAAAAATATTTATCAAATAATTCAGAAAGAAAGGCACATTAATAATGATTATAAAAACTTAATAACTATTTACTACTCATTTTTGCACAAAATTAATTTTGTGGTGAGAACTGAGAAACAATTGCACATTAAAAATTAGAATGGCTTGGTAGCAAATTATTACTTGAACTTTTTTTTTTTTACAATGTGCATGTTCAGATAGTTTAAAAAAGTTATATATATATATATAATTTATATACATAATTTATATACTTACTATATATATAAAGTATTTATATACATACTTTATATATACTTTTTAAATATATACACATACTTTTTAATTCAGTTCTCTAAAAATGAATTTGATTCTTAATCCCTTTGGTGGACAAAGATGTTTTTCTTTTCCCAATTTTTCTGTAACAGTGTTCCTAGTTCTTAATGCCATAGAGTAAGTAACAGTGTATATTATTTCATTTATAAACTTTGATGTAACATTTCTACAAAAAGATGTAGACCTATTATTTCATTTCACAAATCCTGCAAGGTTTTAGTAAATGATAAATTTAAAGATAAAATTCTGATCGATGCACCTTACCATTTATTTTTATTCTCCTCGTTTTTCTTATTTTACTTGCCAACCATTCCTTCGGCAACTCTCCTGGTAGACATTTCTCTTCTTCTTTCTGTTTGAATAAAAAATAAACCAAACTGATACCTCCCGCATCAAATCCCTCAGTGGTGATCCAGATTAACAGCGCGAGGAAGGGAGAAAGAAAGATGAACGAAGGAGAAAGGAATGGTCCCTGGATCAATGCACAGACATAAGCTGCCTAGCAGCGGCCATTCAACCTGGTCAAGATAAATTGACGAGGTTGTTTGGAATCCGGCAAGAAATATCGGCCCGCGAGGGTTAAGGTTGTGAGGGGGTTGGTTCCTACGATGTAAAGGAAGGTAAGGGGGAGGCCGAGTTATTAGGTAATAATATAATATTAGAACCGCGTCTTACTACTCTTTCGAGTTATACGCTTTAAGTACTAATTACGCTAATGGGTAGAATTAGAGGAAGTGAAACCCGAACTTGCGTGGAAGGATAGTGTAAAACCATTTAGGAAAAACCACCCCCAGTTCACACGACTAGCGCGTTAGCAACTACGCCGCCGAGGCGGGTAGTTATTAGTTAAACATCACAAAACCAAGGTAATCGAGATTATTTTTGGTACCTCGTGTTACTAACCGTTCGGGTAATGCGCTTAAGTATTAATCACGCTAGTTTTATTAGGGATTAGGAAGGTATATATAATAAGTGTGCCCGCATTTGCGTGCAGGGAGAGTGGAAAAATCACCCTCAGTATACCCGGCCGAGATTTGAACGTTTGAATTCCCCGTCATCGGCAGTCTAGTTTACTGAAAGAGTTACACTTTAGACCACGTGGCCACCGATGCGGGTGAACCCTAGCTATTGTACGATAATATACTAAACGTTAAACTGTTGATGAACTGTTGAGTGGGTAACATAGTTAAGGGGGGCAAGTTTCCTATGAACTCCCAGGTATCGTATTGTGTCTGTCTGTCTCTCTTTCTCTCAACCAAAGTATAAAATTATATAAATATAATATATAAAGAGAAATATAAGTAAAGTGTGATCATATCACGTAGAATTTACAGTTTAAATAAATATATATGTATATATAATGACATAAATACATATGATCTGCTTCGTTGGTCTCATGGTCTAAGGCGTCACTCTCGTAATAGACTAAACTACCTATGACAGGGTTGGGTGCACTGAGAGTGGTTTTTATACAAGGGTTTACCACTCAAATGAGGATGCATTTCCTTTAAATTCAACCTTCCTCATCCTTAACTAATTTGCCAAATTATTTGGCCTGAACAGGTAGTAAGATGCAGTGATAATAAAAATAACTGCCACGCTGATGGTCACAAGACCTAAGATCAGTGGCGCACTCACGGGGAGTGGGTGTTTAAGGGGGCTCAAGCCCCCAAACCTACAAGATAAAGAAAGGAAGAACAACTTTATAAAATCATTGGGGTGTCTGTGTTCTATCATTTTAGAAAATGATATATGAAACTATTAATTTATAAATAGGCCTAAATGTAAATGGGCTCTTTACAACATTATATAATAGTTTTTAAAAAATCTGGAAATTTTGAGAAAGTTCTGTACCTCTCATATTCGGAGCGCCTACGCCCACCGACAAATCATTGGTCCATGCTTCTCAAACACCACAGATAACCAATCACGTAGCGCTTTCCGGCTTTGGCTTTTAGATATTTCATGTGAATTATTGGTCTCCTTATAAACGATCGCTGTTTAACAGGGCATAATAGCTCCTGGGATTTTTTTAACTGTAAAAGGACTGGTTGAAATCGTGAACTTGTTGGCGATGTGTTACTGTTAGTTTGTTCTTTATTTAAAAAAAAGCGGGTGTCGGCACAAACACTCATCTATTTGATCTTTTATATTTTTTAAATATAACTACTTCCTCAAGTAAAGTTTCAAATAGCCCCCCACCCCAAACAATAATCCTGAGTACGCCACTGCTTAAGATGTCATCTCGAAATAGAACTAGATTTCTGGCGAAGAGGAAGATGATGTTCCAATCTAAGCCAGGTACATTAGAGACTTTATTTATTCCTACGGTTTTTAACTGCCCTCTCTCTAATCTAATGCGGGTGCACTTACCTACCCTCCGATTGAACAACATATTGACATCTAATAAGGGTTGTCGGGCGGTCCTTTTGTAAGGACAGTGTTTGAGTGAATAGGACTGATTTCCCCTGAGGGTTCAACTTGACCATTCGGAGGGCGCCATATGTCTTGGCGCCTTGGCGCTTTTCGACGGCGACGCTAGTGGGAGGGGACTGATTTAGAGAAGTTCTCTCTAAGCCAGAGAGTCTCTCTTCCTATGAGTTGAAACATTTGAACTGTAGTTTTATCCAATAACATACTTTAGTCAGTTTTTACATTTGTTTTATTTTCAAGAGCGAGGTTTTAGGGGTGCAACATGAGGTACTCTGAGAAGAGTTGAACATGTTTAGTAATACCCGATTATTTATGGAGTGGTTTAATGTTTTTCTAAATAATGTTTTCACCAAAATATAGGCAAAGGCTCCGAAAAGCTAAAAAGTTTAAAGTGTTTAAAAAAGTGCGATAGCTTACATAAGAGCCTATACAACAATCCCACTCTTTTTTTTTTAGCAAAGTGTCTTACTACCCGTTAGGATTATACGCTTAGGTACCTACTAATCACGCTTAAGGTTTTAAAGATGAGGAAGGTTATATTTATAGGAAGTGTAGATGCATTTGCGTGGAGGGAAAGTGGAAAACCATTTTGGAAATACCATCTTTAGTTAACCCGACCGAGATTCAAAATTTGATATCCTCAATCATTGGCAGTCTAGTCTACCACGAGAGTAGTGCGCTAGAACACGTGACCACCAAAGTGAATAACATTATCTTATAATTGTGTTGTGATCCTATCAAAAGAGTACTTTATTTAATAAATGCTAGGAATGGGTTTCTAAACTTTTGGTTTAACTCAGGGGCACAAATTTTCACGTAAAGCATTGTCGAACTAAAAAAAAATCCTTTAGCCTCAAAATTTAAACTTTATAAATGGTCAGAAACCTACTGATAACTTTCGCCTACGCCCTTATTGAAAAGGATATTAAAAACTATCAACAACTTCTTAAATAATACGGGATTTCTATACGTCTGCAACGCGTCAAAGTGTTCTACCAAGTAGAATTGAAGCATCCTTAAAACCAAAGACTTCAAACTTACGGCACACTGAAAAATACAATAGAATTGTCAAGGACGCCATCAGTTCTTTTTAGAAAAGATTTAATGATTAAAATAACCAGTACTAAGAGTGTTTTTAAGAGTTCAATAACTACAATTTTAATAATCGTGTTAATTTAAAAAATAATGTTAGTGATCATGGATTTAAAAAGTTTTTTTAAGACACGAATTTTCTCTCATCTCTTTTTGATCTTCACCCAAATTCCAGCGGCACACCCGCTCACCCTTCGCGGCACACCGGTAGAAAAACTCTGGTTTGAGCAAATTTAAGCCCTCGATGCTTCATTTAAACATTATTTTTTATTTTAAAATAAGAACTTGATTATTAAATATTTTTTTTCGTTTTTTCTGTCCCTGCTTACTACTGCCCGTTAAAGTTATACGCATATTAATTAATTATGATTCGCTTCAGTGGCCGCATGGTCTAATGCGTCACTATCGTAATGGACTAGATTTCTGATGGCGTAGAGCTCTGTGTTCTAATCCCAGTTTAGTGTTAAGTTGGTAGTTTTATTCCCTATATGTTTTTTTCACTCAACCACAACAAAAATATGTATACATTTGCTCAAATTTCCACCTTCCTCATCCCTAAAATCACTATCGTAATTAGAGCATATGCGTACAGCCCGACATGGTTGTATGATATGGTACTGAAAAAAATATGTTGATGTGTTGGGGTTGATTATGGTTAAATTTAGAGGAAGTGTAACCGCATTTGGGTGGAATAAAAGTAGAGACCCATTTTATAAAAAAAATAACTCTCAGTACACCCTACTGGGATTAGAACTCTGATCTACCCATCATAGACGTTTAAATATATTGTTACAGTTACGCCTTAGACCATTCGACCACCAAAGCAAATGTATTTTGCTAAAAATAAATCAATTTTACGACATATTCATACACACTTTCTCATATAAAATGCTATAAGTTTGATCCGTTCTCCGCACGGTTAAGCCGCATCTAGCTATATGAAATTAATAATAATAATATTTAGCACCGCGTCTTACTACCCGTTCGGGTTATACGCTTTAAGTACTAATTACGCTAATGGATTAGGAATTGGGAAGGTTGAAATAGAGGAAGTGAACCCGCATTTGCGTGGAGGGAGAGTGGAAAACCATTTAGGAAAAACCACCCCCAGTTCACCCGACCGAGATTCGAACCTTGATCTCCCTGTCCTCAGCAGTCAAGCTAAACACGACAAACGCATTAGCCAACTACGCCACCGAGGCGGGTTATATGAAATTAGAACGTTCAACATCCGGCTTTCATCATATAATATAATATAGATAGTTTCTCCACGTACACTCCTCAGCTAATTATGACAATCATAAAACCAACTATGCAAAAAAAAACCTTTAAAAGAAAACCTTACCTAGTCCACAAACTGAGTGCACAAACGAACACAATACATTGGCAACGCAATATTTCCCTTAAGCACGATCATAATATAAGTGAAACGATATAATATACATTGTTATAGAAACATGTTGGAAAAAAAGACCATCATATTTAACCAAAGAGCAAAGAGTATACATTAAATGATAGACAATAACAGAAACATAATTATTTCCAGATTTACCAAAGAGAATAATGGTTCTAATCAAAGTCGCCAGAATGTGTTTGTTTTTAATTATTGTTATGTAACTAATGTTAAATAAATTGTTATTTATAATGTAATGGATATTCCCCAGATGAAAATGTTAAACAAAATCGTCAAAGCTCTTTGTTTTCAGGTACAGGTAGACAAGGGAGCAGACAACATTGTAAGACTAGTTTTTTTATGGGCCCTGGGGCACATAAAGACGTTAATGTATCTCATAATCTTGAACCAGAAAATGTTCATGGTTTCAATACTTATCCAACACAGAAAGTTAAGAGGATTAAAACTCAACCTTGACCCGGCAACATTGTTTCAATCCATACAGAGATCTCTTAAGGTAGAATGGAAGGGTACGCGAAAACAGGCCAAGGTTTTTGCAGTTTTTATTGAAATCATTATTTTGGCCAAAATAAATAAAATATTGCTCCAATACAAACATAGAGTTTAATTTTCTTCACATGTTGATATCAACGGTTGTTGAATATCTCTCTTGAGCATGGCGGAGTTTTCTAACAAACTTTTTAAATGGAGAGAAAAAGTTGTAATTAAATTCCAGGGCACTCTTGAAATATATTTAAAAAAATATTGAGATCAACATTTGAAGAAAATTAAATTCTATATTTGTACTGAAGAAATATTTTATTTATTTGTTCCAAAAAAATATGTTGCCATAAAAACTACAAAAACACTGTCTTTCTCTTGCGTCTCCATCCATTCCGCCTTAAATATTCCTACAGCGTTAGTTGACACAAAATGGCTACACTGCGCATACCTAAGCACTTGCAAACTAAACATAACTCGGCGCGTGTTTATTCAATTTCAGGCGAATACCCATCAGGGAGTAGGTAACCCCTCACCCCTCCCTCCATCCTAACTGCGTCTATCCATCCACCAACCCGTATAATCCGGTAATTACTCCACCTATGCATTGTAGGATTCGTAGCACAAGTCACATTCATTGTTGCTGAAGCTTATAAAAGGATGGGTTAACAGATATTCAATTCCATCTCTCATGACTCAAAAGTGAATTTATTTACCGACTTGTAAGAGTTCTTTCACAGGAATCTTTATTTATAACAATAAATCCTGTAAACCGCTTCAGTGGTCGAATGACCTAAAGTGTCATTCTCGTGTTAAACTGGCCCGCTGAAGACAGGGAGACCGGGGTTCAGTGGTGGGTCGTGTATAGGCACTGCTGAACTGCAGCACCCCCTATTTACATTTGATAATATCGATAACATTTAATATAATGAGTCTTTTTTTTCTTTAATTCTATCTTTATTTTGTAGTAAAATATATATTCCTTAAGCTTAATGTCAGTACTTCAGTAGCCATTCCCTATTTTATGAAAAATATACAAACATCTTTGTATGGAACTGTGCGCTTCACAGTGCCAGTGACGTGGTGTTTGACTGTTGTTCGCATGCTCACATAGTAGGGGGTGGGGATGAAGGTGGGACTGCCAAGTAGAGAGAGCACTGTTGCTTTCGCAGTGCTGGCTCTGGCGTGATGGTGGAAGGAAGTTTTTTTTTACTCAGCGTGTGTTGTGCTTAAAAACCGTGTACCATATTCTTGAATGTAATAAAGTGTAGAATAGAGTAAAATTAGATTATTATTCTGCTTCCAGCTATTATATTTGATTCACTTTTTTTCGGTTCTTTTATTTAACAAAAAGACTAAATGCGCTTGCAGTACTTTCAATGGAGAAAAATTTCCTCAATTGTCATCCAGAGATCAAGGAGAAAATTATTGAATTTTTTGCTCAAATTAAAACAAGAAGAATGGATTTCATTGTTAAATGAATAGATCAAGATTGAACTGTAACAATTTAAGTTAAAGTAAGTAAAAAAGGTTGTTTTTTTTGTTAAGATTTTATCAAGTTCCTGAATAGATTTTCTTTTTATACATGTTTTTTTCCTTTTACACAATTTTAAAACAAAGGCTAAACATTTTCTGGAGCACCACCAACACTAATTCTAGCTACGAGCCACCACTGCTGGGGTTCGAATCCTGATCGGGTCTACTGAACGTGGTTTTTCATAAACTGTTTTCCACTCTTCTTCCATACAAATGCGGGTATATTACCTCTAAAATGCTTCCTTCCTCATCCCTACTCCATTCGAATACTTATTTATGCCGATAACCTGAACAGGTGGTAAGAAGTGGCGATAATAAAAATATTGTTTTTATTATTATTTAGTACCGCGTCCTACTAACCGTTCGGGTTATACGCTTTAAGTACTAATTACGCTAATAGATTAGGAATTGGGAAGGGTGAATTAAAAGAAGTAAACCCGCATTTGCGTGGAGGAATAGTGGAAAACCATTTAGGAAAAGCCACCCCCAGTTCACCCGACCGAGATTCGAACCTCAATCTCCCCGTCCTCAGCAGTCGAGCTCAACGCGACAAGCGTTTTAGCCAAACTACGACACCGAGGGGGTTAAGAATATAGTTAATTTATAATGGACATGTTTTGATATAGCGATATGGTAAGTAGTCCTATGTTTTGCAAACAATATAAATATTCGTCATTGTTACCTATATTTTTTATTGTACTGCATGTGATTTCCTCAGGGGATGACCGTCTAGGGGGAATAAAACACATTCAATCTAGATGGAACTTCCTCTACTTTCTTACAACTGTTGAAAAAACAACAAATAAACGCTACAACATTTCCCAGTATGATATATCGACTTCTGTTCCCTTGACCTCACGAGACAAGAAAAGAATTTAAAAAAATACCTTCCCTTGGAGGACATTGTTTTGTAGGAAATATCACCGTCCCCACATAGACCCGAGGAGGGTTAGATTAAATACCGAGGGAGGCTTCTAGACATACCAACATCTCGTCTAGGGGCAGCGCGGGTGGATTTCAAACTGCGCGCTTTGCTGGGATCAACAGCATGTTGGCATTTATTTTTATTTTTTAGCACCGCGTCTTACTACCCGTTCGTTTTATACGCTTATTTACTAATCACGCTAATAGTTTTATGGATTAAGGAGGCTATATTTATAGGAAGTGCATCCACATTTGTATGGAGGCAGATTGGAAAACCATTTTGTAAAAAAAACCTACCTCAGTACATCCCATCAAGATTCAAGCCTCAAGCTCCCCTTCATCGGTAGTCTAGTCTACTCTGATAGTAGCGCGTTAGAACCATGCGGACAGAGAAGAGGGTTTTTGGCATCAAGAACCTCGGCTAACAAAAGGGTTTTATGCGCCCTAGGAGATACTTATAAGATTTGGCGCACCATTTGTATTCTTTTTAATTTAAATAAAACGTCCCTCCTCCACCCCTTTACGTGACGTAATATAATAGTTATTATATTATTATTATTATTATATTATTATTATTAATAGCACCGCGTCTTAGTACCCATTCGAGTTATACGCACTTACGCTAATGTGTAATGGTAGGGTGATTGTGAGATGAAATGAAGGACCTACAGTTTAACGTGGGATCCGAACCACGGTGGAGGCCTGGAATTCCCCACATTCACAAGATGTCTTGTCAGAGGTGAAGGAAGGGTTTGGTAATCAGATAAATCTGTGCCGGGACCGAGGATTGAACCCCGGCCGCCAGCACAGAAGTCTGACACCTTACCCCTAGACCACCAGGTCACCAATATAATAGTAATATTGTGCCAAAACAGAGGACATAAAACAAAGATCAACATGTGGAAAAACACTATCCCTTATTCCAATAATATTAATATTGCGCGTCTGGCCTACATCCTTCGCAGACCAGTTTGTGTAAATATCAGTCAGAACTAATGTACTGTTGCCCAGGGGACGCCCGAATGTACTAATCTTACATCCTTTCCATGGAGGATATTTCCATGTCCCTATGAGGTGATGGTGATAGTGAGTATGAGGGTGTGGAACCAGTGGAGCCACTTAAACCTGACTGAAGCCTAACTAACCAAACCATAGTGAGGGTTAGGATAGTTCCCTTTTCGGGAAAAATACCCACGGTATCAGCCGGGAATCCAACCCGGGACCCTTAGCTCAGTATCCAGACACTCTAATGACTGAGCTAAGGTGTCGGATCCAAGGAATAAAATATCTCACCCTAATTTGGTGACACACTTTTCTACGAGATATTATAAATAAATAATTCGTACGACTGTGTGTGTAAGTTTCTTTACCCCTGGCGTATATCAGCTGATCAATATTTTCCCTCCCCTCTCCCCCCCTACAATCTTCCCCGTCTCACACCTTGCCTGGAGTGCTAGACGAACCTGTAGAATATCTCAGACCGGGTCTACAGTCCAATTTACATAAGAAAGCTCTTTTAGAAAATGCAAACATATTATTTTGGTCAACCTTGATAATATACTTCTATAGGCTTATTTTAGCATCGCGTCTTACACTTATGAGCTAGAGATGACGAAGGTTGCGTTTTAGAGGAAGTGTATCCGAATTTTCATGGAGGAAAAAGTGTAAAACCATTTAAGAAAAAAAAATCACAACCGTTACATCTGAACGGTATTCGAATCCCGATCTTCCCGTCATCGGCAAACCTGTCTATTGCAAGAATGTCGCCGTAAACCATGCAGCCAACGAAGCAGGCTATAGTTTTTAATCATATCTATCAAAGTGACAGCTGAAGATCACATTACTTGGAGTATACTTATATTACACTTGCATTAGTAAATTTTATAGCCGTCAAAAAAAAGTATGTTCCTATTTAAATTGGGTTGTAACTAACAGTCCGGTAGTGTTATGTGGGTGTGTATAACCCACAGGGATAGATAAAGCCATCTTGTGACTGTCAATATGTGAGGTATGTACTGTGTTAATATATCATCATGATATGACAATGTTCCATCAGCCTATATATCTCTCTCTCTCTTCACTCTATGTCAACACTGATTTACATTGGGTGGTAAGTACATATGTACCAGTACTCATTTTTATTTGTTTATAAAACAGGGGGGCATTGATGTGTTCTGCCTATTGGAGCAGAAATTTCAGTGAGCTTTAATTATAACTGTTTGTTATAAATATCGTAAACATAATTTTATCGGAGTAGATCATTAATTAAAATGTGTACTTAAAAATGTGTATATGAAATTTCATTGAAGTGGAAAATTCATTAAAATATGTCCTTAAAAATTAATTGTATAGGCCTACATAATTTAATTGAAAGAGGGCATTAGTTAAAACGTGTTCGTAAAAATCGTCTACTTAACTATTATTTTTGTATTTTTGGGTTGAAAGATCCCTCTTGGAGCCGGGTATTGTACCCTTGTTGACTGGTAGTCGGTAGCAGAGCATTGGTACGCTAGGTATCAGGTTCACTAATCGATTCCCGTGCCCAGATGTTATTTTTAAATTTCAAATATAAAACTTCCCGACCAATACATAGTTTCCATCTCTAAGCTTAGCTATTTCTGTACAATTAGCTGTACAAGCTTTTGATCATCTACTTATTATTATTCGTTTAAAAAATAAATGACATGTATATTTATCACAAAACTATTTTACATAGTTTTAATACCTCATAGTTTAATGTCTTGGTTTGGTAAAACCTATATTATTGGGACTTAGACCATTACTACCCCATATTAAGATTTACCTACCTTTAATCTCGGGACAAATTGTTTTCAACCTAATTACAGCTAAGTAAAACCTCATTCATAAACACTTATCTAAATTACCTTACGAGTTAAATTTTCAAAATAGATAAAAAGAGAAATTAAAAACCTTATCTCTAGTCGTGGTAGTATTTTTTTTTTTAAATTTAAACGAGGGAACACTTCATCTTCCTAATCCATAATGCATTATCGTAATTAGCCCATATGAGTATGAACTGGTAGTAAGAAAAGCATGGTACTAAAAAAAACAATAACCTGTACTATACATGTTTTATATAAAAAAAAGGGCTAATACGACACATGTAGTTCTTGGTAGGTCCATAAGCTGCTTAGTA
This sequence comes from Timema cristinae, assembly GCA_039000515.1. Lineage (NCBI taxonomy): Eukaryota > Metazoa > Arthropoda > Insecta > Phasmatodea > Timematidae > Timema > Timema cristinae. The sequence continues at coordinate 66,908,416 of JBCFYV010000003.1, read as the reverse complement.
ACCGCAAAACTGTTTAAGATAAAAGAGAAAAAAGCTGGTGGTAATGCCTTTTTAAATCTGTGCACTTCAGCGGAAGCTCTAACGATGTGCAGACTTTTTTTTACTTGATCCTCTTTCTTTTTTTCTTAAAAAAAAGTAATATATGTTTAAGGGTGTAGAGAATATTTAAAGGGAAAATATATTTCTCCTGTGAAAATATCTTCTCCAGCCTTTGTTAGCGACTACCCGCGTCACATGGATTCCGAGAGAAGAAAGTGGAGAAGTGGTTGGGGGGGGGGGGGGGGGGGGTGAGAGTCTGTTTGTCAGTGGTGGAGGATCCGATCAAATTGTTATCGACATCGTAACGACCTCGTCCGCGGATTCCCGAGACTGACCAACCCTTACTACGTCCGAACAAAACACGGTCAAGGGGGAGGTGAAAAAAAAAAAGGTTAATCTTGAGTCGTTGGAAATAGAGTCTCAATTTCGAGTGGGTGGTGGCGAATTAAAAAGGTGATGGTTTGGAGGAGAAGGGAGAAAATATAATAGAGAGAAGGATAAAGAAAGGGATATAGAAGTATAAAGGTATGGAGAAGGAAAATGGTTAAGCAAAGTTAGAGATAAAGAGAAGATAAAGAAGGCAAGAAAAGGTATAGAAAAGGAAAAAGGGATAAAAAAATAATTAAATATAGAAGGATAAAGGGAAATATAAAGAGAGAGAGCGAGTAATAGATAAAGATGAATATAGAGACTTGATGGGAGTGAGAGAAAAATTTAAAGGTTATATAGCGAAGGCCGGAAAAAAGGAATAAAGAAAGAGAGAGAGGTAGAGAAAGAGATATGGAAGTAGAGAGGAAGTGAGTGGAATATATGAAGAGTGAGAAAGATATTGACAGAGAGAAAAGTTAAGTTAGGTAGAAATAGAAAGATATATATAGAAGATAAGATAGGTGGGTGAAATATCGAGAGAGAGTAAGAGAGATAAAGATAAATGTAGATTGATAAAATAAGAGACAGAATAGAAAAGTAGATACAAAGGACAAGAGATAGATAAAGATACAGAAGGTAAGAGGTAAGCGAAGGAGCTAGAAAGAATTCTAAAGAAGACGAGCATGGAGGAACATTCTGAAAAAAAAAAAAAGATAAGATAATCTCACGTATCAGAGAAAAGTCGGGGTCAACGACGTCTTCACCTTCTCCTTGAAAGACGAGACTTCGTCTTGTTCTGTGGCCGAGCTTCTAGAAAAAACAACAAAAAAAACTCGCATTAATGGGAAGACATCTCTAAAAAGTACTTTTTGCTAAGAACTTAAGGCAGCCACCTCGGTCGACGAGAAAGTATCAATCACTGTCAGACTACAAGGTTTAAAATACAGTGGTCTGTGTCGTTTACTGTAACTACCTTTCTATTCTGTCTAAGCTTATGTTCTCTTTTGTCCTTTACTTACAAGTACCCTTTGTCCTGTCGATAATAAATAGGGAAAAGATAAATACGATATTTATTATCTCAAGGTAAAGAGAAAATCTCGCTGCTAGTTTTAAAATATCTTAAAATTCTCTGTTGTGAGTCTATCAAAAAATTAATGCATTTATTAGAGGAAGGCTAAGTCTAGAGCCCTTTTTCATCAAACCAAGTCTCATATCTCCACAAATATAATTAAATTGTCGTTGAAAATGAGCTAATATAACATTTTAACATTTTTTTCTATTAATAAAACTCAAACTATAAAGTTGTAGGGTAAAAAACAACCGGTTGGAATTTTTCGACTTTATTTTGGAATGAGCCATATTTTAAAATAAGCCTAAATCTTACGAGTATAAAAAAAACACTTCTAGATCAAAACTATTAATTTTGTAACAATGTAAGAATATTTTAAGAAATATTTAAGAATTTATGGTATAATTCTTCTGCCATAAATCAAGGTCACAAAAGCAACGGGATATCCTTTTACAACCGCAATATATCGTTCGTTGCAAATATTAACCAAGGAGGGTATAGCTCTGCTTAAGGGTAGATTACGTCTTTGGGTAGGTAGGATCCAATAAAAGAGGTCGATGTTTCAGGTGCAAGTGGTTTTGGACCCGTGCGTTGAATTTAATAACTAACCTAAAGTCAATTTAGAAGACAGTCACTTGCGATAAGATCTAGTGCCCTTCCCAACTTTCGGTCATCACAACCCAACACGGCTATGAAACGGCTTCGATCTTCCACACACATTTTAAATATTACGTTCTGGAATATGAACTGGTGGTAATGCGGATTTAGGCGTAAACCTAGTCTAGTGTGGATGGTTTTTTTTCAGTGGCGGGAAGGTTGGTTTTTGAATTAATCTCCGATGTCTTGTAGTGGTTTTTCTTAAATGGTCCCCCCCCCCTTTTTCGTCAAAGAAAATGTGGATATATTTCCTTTAAATTCTCCTTCATACTCCACTATATCCATTTGCTATATTTTAAGCGCCACATCTTACTACCCGTTCGGCTTATACGCTTCTGTACTAAATAAGCTATTGGTTTTAAGGATTAGGAAGGTTATTTATAGAAAGTGCACCCGCATTTGTGGGGAAAAAAGTGCAAAACCATTTATAAAACACCCTCAATACACCCGACAGAGATTCTAACTTTGATCTCTCCATCATTGAAAGTCTATTATATTGCAAGAGTAGCGCGTTAGACCAAGTTACCACCGAAGCTGGTATTTTCTAATTTAACCTATTCTTTAGTTTTAAATGGTTTTCTTATGTTATCAATATTACTTCGTTTTCTTTATTAGATTGTGCTTTTCAGTGCAGGCATGTTAAAGCTTTTGTGGAAGTTTCTCAATACTATATTAAAGGCAATTTAAATTTAAATATAATTTTAGTAAGAGTTTAATAATTATTAGAATAGAAAAATATCGTTATTACTTTTCTAAAATAAAGTCATTAGCATAAAAAATCAAATAAATGTCTATAATGTGTTCAGTTTGGCACGGGTCTATAAAGGGTTACATTTAATGCTGAATCATGTTACCGCTTCCTCATAGTTTCCGGCGGCGTATTTTCCAGATCCTCAACATCGGTGACGTGTCCTCGTGGATGAGTCAGGAGGAACGTGAGGACGAAGACGGTTTCCTGACCCGGAGTATCTTGAGTATGCCCATCGTGAACGGTCAGAAGACAGTGATAGGAGTCGCCCAACTCATCAACAAGGTGTGTCCCTTGTCTGGAGGGATGTTCGAGTCGACGACCAACAACCCTTGTCTTCTAGAGAGGGGGTTGGGCCATCCCAGGCACAACAACTCTTCCTGTCTGCAAGGGATGGCAAGTCTCCGTTAGGGCATCCTTGCATTCAGGAACTAACCAGTGGCGTTCGATGTGTATAGATCCAAAAAGTGATATTTTTTTTCTTTTAAAGGGAATTCTTAGTTTCAGTTATCGAAACAAGTTTACATATTTTCTCAGTTGTGAGACGATGGGATCAATCCCTGATAACGAGACCTAAAGGTTATAACCAAGAGTAACCATAGGCCCTAAACTAATAACTAGACGGAAAGTTTGGAAGATCTAGGGCGAACTTTGTTTGATTACACTATGGCCCTAACTGCGCCATAGTAGAATCATGCAAGATAAGTGTGATATCTTTCAGATGAACCTAATTATAATATTATGTTTCCTTGGTAAGACTGGCATGTTCTTGGATCCATACACATTCCAACCCCGCAACCACACAGGGGTACTTTGACTAATGGGGCAATCACCAACTGATGATACAAGGGAGCCACTCCAGCGCAACCGATATGAAGAAATGGATTTCCAAGCCATAGCTTAAAGCTGCAGATTGTCTCTAAGGGATGGACACATGTTAGAATATTAACAAACTAAGCGCATGTAAGTAATCTTAAGCTGCAGCCAAAAGGTGTCTAAGAACCTTGTGTTTAAACCTTTACGAATGCAGCGATAGTAAGTAGAGCTATATTCAGAATAGCCCCATGGCTTCTTTGGTGCTGACTGACAGCTCACAGCTGACTTCTGAAGTCAACATTTCGGTATAATGCCTAAATTTTGACTGTCAGAAGTGACAGCTACTAAACACATATTTTTGCAGATCATATGGTTCGGCGTAGGGTTACATAATTTGGTCTGGTAATTTTTCAAAGCTTTTAGCTGTGAGCTGTTAGACAGCACCAAAGAAGCCATGGGGCTACTGTAGGAACCTCGTGTTTGAACCTTGACAAATTCAGCGATAATATGGAGTGTTATCGTTACTTTGTTTATTCTTTTTTAAACTTATGCTTGAATAACATACTCATATATCTATTTCAGGGAAATGGACACCCTTTCTCCGATTGCGATGTGTCCATTTTCGAAGCCTTCGCAATATTTTGTGGACTAGGAATCCACAACACACAGATGTACGAAAACGCGTGTAAGTATGAGTTCTAAACCCATCTTGAAAAAAAAGAGTTTTTATTGCGGAAATGATTTCCTTAGTGTTCTATGGTCAGAGTCCCTGGATACAGATCCTAAAGACTTGGATTCGATCCCCGCCGCTTCCAGTTTTTTTTTAGACAGTGGGTCTGGAACGGGGTGACTTACTGGGCGAGCGACTAAACAATAAGATAGAACACATGTGTTGTAATGAGAGTTGGCCAGACTGGAGGGAGCACGCTCGAGCCGGAACAGTCTAGTTTACAGGCGCTAGGCAATATTATTGTATTATTGGTTCATTGAATACCAGGAAAACATTTTGTTTTGACATGATACTTGACCTTTCTATTACTATCGATAGCCTTATCACATTTACTACCTAAAGGCCTAATTTAATTTGTAAGACCATAAACTAATATATATGTAAAAGTGATATGTTAAAATACTTCAATATTATAATCAAAGTAGGCCTTTGCAAATAAGGATCACCATTAGCGTTGAGAAAGGATGGGAAAACTACAACAATAAATCAGTTGTTAAAAACCACCCTCAATTCACTGAACCAAGATTCTAACCCTTGCTTCCTTGTCAACAACTATCGAGAGCTATTTGCTAATCACGCGCTCGCTCGCACGCTTGTCAGTTTTGGCCGAACCCTTAGCCTCGTGAGGACAACTGGGGAACTATTGGAATGAAAATGTAGCAGCTATAGTCTAGAAAACTGAGATTATCAGCCAGAGGGTTCGTTGTGTTGACCATATGACACCCTATATCCATAGCAGCATATTTCTCAAACAGACAGACGCCGCTCACTTGGTATGGCGTGATTGCGGTTTGACGCCATGAATTTTTTATTACAAATATAATAAACATTTTAAAGGTGAAGTTAAATAATTGTAAACAATGAAAGGACTAAAATATCTTTATAATTATATTTTCCTCGACACATGATGGCGGTTCTTAGACTCATGACGTAAGGAAGAGACGTGATTGATAGGATGTGCGCCGTGAGATAGATCACGTAGGCAACTCCTCATACATATCGGTATTGAGTAAAGCGTAAAGAGAGAGGATACAGAAGCTAGTAGCAGAGCCACATATAAACCATTATTTATAGAATATCGAACTTGATGCGCTAGCTGAACATCTTATGAAGGAAAGATATTATTTTATTTTAGCACCAGTCTGCACCGTTCAGTTACCGCTATGTACTACTACCCATTGTGTATTATTATATATTTTTTTTAGCACGGTGTATACCGTTTGGGTACGCTTTAAGTACTAATTACGCTAATGGATTAGGAATTGGGAGGGTTGAATTAGAGGAAGTGAACCCGCATTTGCGTGGAGGGAGAGTGGAAAACCATTTAGGAAAAACCACCCCAGTTCACCCGACCGAGATTCGAACCTCTATTCTCCCCGTCCTCAACACGACTAGCGCGTTAGCCAACTACGCCACCGAGGCGCGTTCATTGTGCTATAGATTAGGAAGGTTGAATTTAGAAGAAGTGTATTTATATTTGGTGGAGGGAAAGTGGAAAACCATTTAGAAAAAACCCACCCACAGTACACCCGATTGGGATATAATCCCGATCTTTCCCCTCTTCGGCAGTCTAGTATATTGCGAGAGTGAAGCTTTAAACCATGCGGCCACCGAAGTGGCTGTCAACACTATTGAAAGGTTTTAATGAATATAAGGATGTTTTCAGTGTATTTTACGTAGGGATGAGAATCACAGACTCTTTCTTAAAATATGAGTGAAGAGTTAATCCAAAGGTCCCGGGTTTGATTCATGCGTGCAGCTGTCATTTTTCAATGTATTTGAACACATATCTTGTGTTTTCTTATATTTATCTATCTTCTAATAATAAAAATAAGTGTTTATGTGTGTGTGTGTGTTTGTTTGTGTGAAATGTCCAGCCAAATATACGGAACTCAGAGAGCTGAAATTTTTAAAATAGGTGGATGGAAGGGGGTCCAAATGCACCAAGAAGCCGGATTTTTAAATTTTTAATATAGGTGGACGGAAGGGAGTCCGAATGCACCTCGAAGCCGGATTTTTAAATTTTTAATTAGCTTTTTAATTAGGCTATTTTTAATCAATTTTAGAAGAACATATTTTTATCTGATTTAGAATAATTACGTTTTAGAGATACGGGCACCATGGGGGGGGGGGGAGGTGTGCGGGGGATCTTATATAATTCTTATACCACAGTGGGTCACGGGCGACGCCGTATGGGACTGCTAGTTTATAAAATCTATGACTTGACGCATGAATACGTGAAAGTAATCTTAACAACTCTTGCGACTGTGAGTTAAAGTCTATCCTACAAGGATTGTCGCAACTATTCCAAGGTTCCTAGTTCAATCCTCGTTGTCAAGATGTAAACGTGCCGTGTTGATGTTAATTGACAGGTAAGCTGATGGCTAAACAGAAGGTCGCTCTGGAGTGTCTCTCGTACCACGCGACCGCCTCGGCTGACGATACCACCAGACTGTACCACGAAACCATCCCGTCCGTGGAGTGCTACAATCTTTACAGGTGCGTAAATTAGACACACTTTGACCTTTGACCTGATTTCATGTTTAATTTCCTCCTCTTCTTTTCCCCGGTTCATATCCTTTAGTTCCATCCTTTCCGAGGTTTGTTCTTCTATTGAAAGCATTTTTTAGTATGGCTTGCTACAGTAGCCCCATGGCTTCTTCGGTGCTGACTGACAACTAAAAGCTTTGAGAAGTTACCAGACCAAATTATGTATCCCTACGCCGAACAATATGATCTGTAAAAAATGTGTTTAGCAGCTGTCACTTCTGACGGTCAAAATTTAGGTATATACCTAAATGTTGACTGTCAGAAGTCAGCTGTGAGCTGTCAGTCATCATCAAAGAAGCCATAGGCTACTGTAGACCCATCATAGCTTCACCAAGCCCTGTCAGCCGTCACAGCTCCGGTATCTGTCCCTGGATACGCGTGGTCCCCACTGTCCACTTACCCCCCACATGAAATCCCCTACTTCATGCTATTATTACCCATCTCTCACGACGTGGACGTGGGGTTGGACTTTGTTAAATAGTGGTACAGTGGTAAAATGACGAAATAAAGTGTTCTTTACACAGAAACAAGTTGGATTCAAAGATCTAATATGCACCTACTCTTGGTTTAGTTGATTTTTATTAAACCATTTGAAAAGATGCAATAGTTGAATATGTTTTCTCTCTGAGACTATGCAGTTTATCTTTAACTTTTCTTGGATTTAACTACCTACCACAAATATTCGTCAAGGGTGTTACATGGTAGATCATCAAGAGGCAGTGCAGACGTTTAGAAATCCCGGTTTATTTATGAAGTGGTTTTGATATTTTTAATATTGTTTTCATTAAAATGTAGAAGAAAGTTCCGACCAGATAAAAAGTTTAATTTTAAATATTTAGAAAAAAAATGTGTCAACTTAAATAAAACCTAATAAATAATCCCACATTATCTTTCAATTTTCTGTTGTGGCCCTATAAAAACCTTACTTTATTTGATAGAGGGAGGATAGATAACTTTTTGCTTAAATCTCAGAAGTGCAAATTTTCACGTAGAGCATGGTTGAATTTTTTTTTTAAACTTTAAACTCTAAATTTAATATTTTTAACTGTTCAGAAACCTGCTGATAATTTTTGCCTACATTTTGATGAAAAGGATATTCAAACATATCAGAAAACTTCTTAAATAATTCTGTATTTCTAAACGTCTGTGATGCGTCTCAATTCTCCACCATGTATAGAACCTTTAAGGAAGTATGGAGTTCTGCACTGACATGCTCTCAGGAGATTATTCTTTTTATTTGATATGAAGTGTTTCACTGGCTCTAGGTGGAACAATATTAGTTATTGGCTATGCATTACAAATATTTGTATAATAATATTTTATGCATACTTGGTGATTCACAATGAATATTGCATAGACGTGAATGACTAACACGTGTGTGGATCCACCTCATGGTCTAGCGTCCTGATTTTCTGTGATTGGTCGATGTTCCAGCTTCAAGTTTGTTGATTTCGACCTTTCGGATGATGACACGTGTCGAGCGACAGTGAGAATGTTTCTGCAGTGCAACCTAGTCAAACAGTTTCACATACCGTATGACGTGAGTAACACACGCACACATATGATTAAACAGTTCCACATACCGTATGACTTGATTAACACACCTACACATATGGTCAAACAGTTTCACGATGTGAGTAACACATGCACACATATGGTCAAAAAATTAAACATACCGTATGATGTATCATAGCCACACATGTGGTCAAACGGTTTCACATACCGTGTGACGTGAATAACACACGTAAACATATGGTCAAAGGGTCACACATACCGTACGACGTAAGACCGAAACGTAAATACATTGACATGGGAGATCGGTCTGAATTTCTAGCGCAGTCGGTAGCTTATCTGCCTACTAAGCTAGAGGTCCAGGTTTGATTCCCCGTTGTAAGCGGAAAACATTAGTCCAGGATATTATTAGTCTGAATGCAAGAAGGACTATAGTGAAGCATCGACACCCACTCAAAAGAACGGCAACTCTTTGACACCCAACACTGGCCTAATAATCTTAACGTTGACCAGGAAATTCGTGTTCAAGGATTATTCAAGCTCTCACACCTTATCTATTTAGCGAAGCGTTCACCGCATCAACACCAGTGTATTTTTAATCCTATCTTTAGAAAGAAAAGAGAAATAAAATAATTATTATTAGCACCGCCTCTTACTACCCGTTCGGTTTGTACGCACTTACGCTAACGTGTAATGGTAGGGTGATTGTGAGATGTAATGGAGGACCTATAGTTTAACGTGGGATCCGAACCACGGTGGAGGCCTGGCATTCCCCACATTCACAAGTTGTGATTAATACACGTCTTGTCAGAGGTGAAGGAAGGGTTTGGCAATCAGATAAATTTGTGCTGGGACCGAGGATTGAACCTCGGACCCCAGCACAGAAGTTCGACATCTTACCTCTGGACTGCCTGGTCACCAGAAATACAATTAATTAGCATATTATTATGTAAAAAGCCTTTAAATATTTAGATGGGCCTATATTTAACCTGGTTTGAGCTAATGGCGTACTTGAATACTTGACACCTAACCTAACCTAATCAAACCTAATATATGCAATCAAATTAATTAACGTCTGAAAAGATATACTAACCAATGAGTTCTGATTTGTTCTGAGGTTTGACTTTTGTCCACACACACGCACACACATAATTACTAAGGGCGGCATTAACAAAGAATCACAACCTAAAAATTTCCTAGTCTAAATATGTCCTGCCACACCGGCATGGCCTAAGAAAACTTAATTGGTCAAATTGATATTTTTCCTTTCACAGTGATGAATTTATGACTGGGGTCCGGATTTGTGGTCTGTTTTGGACTAAAGTTTGTTTTTAAAGTATATTGATAGAAATAGTCAGTTTAGAAAGTTCATTAAGTCCCTAAAATAGTAATAAACATGTGGAATTATATCTTGAACTGCCGCTACGTCAAAAGTAGATAACACTAGAAGTGTAGGGAACGCGAGAAAAGATCAATATTTTTGCAGTTTTTATAGAAAAACAATTTTTTGGGCAAAATAAATCAAATCATTCTCAAGTAGAAACATATAGTTTAATTTTATCCAAACGGTGACTTCAACAATTCCTAAATAGCTGTCGAGTGTGATCTGGAATTTAATGGATGAAAACTTTTGATCTTAATTTAAAAAGTTTGTCACCCGCCTCGGTGGCTAGGTTATCTAACGCACTAGTTTCGTGTTGAGCTAGACTGCCGAAGACGGGGAGATCAAGGTTCGAATCTCGGTTGGGAGAACAGTTTTTTCCCTCCCTAAAGGGTTTTAAATTCTCCATTCACGAAAATGTGGGTTCACTTCCCCTATATTCAACCTTCCCAATTCCTAACACATTAGCGTAATTAGTACCCAGGCGTATAACACGAACGGGCAGCAAGACGCGGTGCCAAATAATAATATTAGTAATAATAATAATAATAATAATAATAATAAAGTTTGTCATCTAACATCACTCTACTCGTGATATATATTCAACAACAGTTGATCTAGGGGGGACCTGACGGTCTAGGGGTAAGGTGTTGGACTTCTGAGCTGGGGTCCGGGGTTCAATCCTCGGTCCCGGCACAGATTTATCCGATTGCCAAACCCTTCCTTCACCTCTGACAATACGTGTATTAATCACATCTTGTGAACGTGTGGAATGCCAGGCCTCCACCGTGGTTCGGATCCCACGTTAAACTGTAGGTCCTCCATTTCATCTCACAATCACCCTACCATTACACATTAGCGTAAGTGCGTATAACCCGAACGGTAGTAAGACGCGGTGCTAATAATAATAATAATAACTGTTGAGATCACCGTGTGAAGAAACTTAAACTTTGTTCCTAATGGAGAATTATGTATTTGATTTATTTTGGCTGGAAAAAATGTTTTTCTATAAAAACTTCAAAAACACTTGGTCTAAGCTCACATTCCCTAAATCTCTACCTTTAAAAAATAGCATGTCAATCCCCCTATGTGTACCATATCCACGCCACTGCTTATAGGTGCTGTGCCGGTGGGTGCTGAGTGTCAAGAAGAACTACAGACCGGTCAAGTATCACAACTGGAGACACGCTCTCAACGTCGCCCAGACCATGTTTGCCATGCTGAAAACCGGCAAGATGGAGCGCTTCATGACCGACCTGGAGGTGACGTCACTACACTGGATATCATCTCTGAGGGAACTAACTGCATGGTTACTATTGGGGAAACAGCGTTGTCATTCTCTAGTTTTTTTGTGTGTGGTCAATCTATTCTCACATGTAAAACAAGTCTGGCAACGTTGGTCAGTCGAGGTTGCCAGTAGCTCCTTCTTACCCCCAACACACCACCTTCAGACATAACTAAGAACGAGGAGATTTGGCAACAGTTAACCGAGAGATAGAGAGAAGATAAATAATTTCTCCATAAGACTGCAGTACCTTCAGCGATGATATTGAGTGTACCATAAGCGCAGATATTAGGGGGTTGGCGGGGAGGGAGGCACTGTTACATAATCCCCTCTCCCAATCTCTTTCTTGGGGAGGGAGGACAGGAAAGGCGAGTTTAAAAAAAAATTGCACAGTGATTTAATCATGATTCCTGTGACCAGTCTCATTCTTTATTTGCAGGTTTTAATAATTCTTAAAATCTAATCATGAGTCCAACGAGTCCTCAATATATTGTTTTGTAGCTATTTAGGAACATGGCTGTAGCCAGGAAGAGGGTTTGGGGTTCAAACCGTTCTTAGATAGTTGACCAAAAAAACCCCTAGGTTTTACAAACAAAAGATGAACATTTATCTTGTTACCAACATTCTCATGTGTTAAGTTCGTTTAGAATAATAGCTTGTGATTGTGGTCCGACACCTTAGCTCAGTTGCTAGAGGGTTTGTCCATTGAGTTAAAGGTCACGGGTCCTATTCCCGACGCGACCGAAAATTTATCATTGGTAAAAGTATGGGTTTATCCTTTAACATTGGTAAATTAACGGCCGGGGACTGGATGTTGTGCCTGTATCAGTCTTTTGTTAGATTATAAGGCATATGAAGCTATGACAGGATAGGCAAGCCGGTGGTTGAAAATATATGGCTTGAATAAAAAACTGACCCAGGCTGGAAACAGTAATGGATGTATAAGTGTTCATTAGTCAATCAACTAAGCTGGGTAGACTATTTCGGGGTAAAAATTGATCACCAATGATAAATTTGTTGGGCATGCCGAGAATTGAACCCGGGCCCTTAGCTTAGTAGACACGCTATTGACTGAACTAAGTTGTCGGATATTTATTTTATCTATATATTTTTTTTTATATATATTTTAATTTTATATATTTGAAGAAGAAGTGGATTTTAAGGAATATATATATAAAGAATACCGGTATACATAAAAAATAAGGCGCGAGTGTAGAAACGATAGGTGACCGTAGAACCTTTGATTTTATAATTTGATCGAGGACCCCCCAAAAAAAAGAAGGTTTCCGACCCTCGATGAAGGTTTGCAGATATTTTTAGACTATATAACTGCACAGTTGTCATCTTGCACACTCCCTTTGTATGGTTTCGAGTGACTCACAGGAGGGTGTCTTTCTCCGTTCTTCAGGTGCTAGGTCTGTTGGTGGCCTGTCTGTGTCACGACTTGGACCACAGGGGGACCAACAACGCCTTCCAGACCAAGACAGAGTCTCCTCTCGCCATCTTGTATTCCACGAGCACCATGGAACACCATCACTTCGACCAGTGTGTCATGATCCTCAACAGTGAAGGGAACAACATCTTCCAGGTGCGCGTCAGAACATTTTCTGGGGGAGAAACTATCGATACGTCACTAATATAGAGAGTTTTTATTTACAACCACGTCCCACAGGGGGGTTCAGAAACAACATTTTTTGGGAAAACCAAACACAGTCTTGTAGATTTATGAACATTGATCGAATTTGTCTGGTTCAAGAGGTATGTGCACACTCCATTTATCCCGAAAGCTTACCTTGATGGATTATACTATGGTCAAATTATAAGATAACGCCATAGTATAATTGGTAAAGGTATGGCTTCTACCTTTCAGGTTGAATGGAGTATACGTCTATGACTACCCCATGTTTCAGTCATTGTCGATACAGGACTACAGGTCTACGACGGTCACCTCGATGTATGTCTATGACTATCCTTATTTCAGTCGTCGACAGAATACTACAGGTCCATGATGGTCCTTGTTTCAGTCGTTGTCGACAGAGGACTACAGGTCAGTGATGAAGACTGTGGAGAACGCCATCATCTCGACAGACCTCGCCATGTATTTCAAGAAGAAGAGCAGCTTCATGGAGGTCGTCGAGAACGGAGAGTTCGACTGGCAGAGCGAGCCTCAGAAAGAACGTGAGTGTCTACCGATCCATTTTACTGTAGACCTTGCAGGGGTATAGTCCGATTTTCGTTAGAAGAGCGTTATCTGATACTTATACAATTTACTAGAGCTACTTTCACGTATTCATACATCATTTCATATAATTGAAGCTGTCACTTTTGATAGAGATTAATGATCATTATTACACATCAACTTAAAGGAATAATGTAGTTATAACGCAAGTTTATTAGATATGAGGCAAGTTGAATTTATAGGACGAAAACCCCCTTTTGCTTGGAAGAAAATAACTTATTGAAACTCACCCTCCTGACCGAGATTTGAACCCCGATATCCATGTCATCGATAGTCCAAAATATTGAGAGAGTGACTTCTTAGAGTAGACCATTTCAACTGGTGGATGAATACTTTAAATTCGATCTAGGTAACATTATATTTTTTTTTTTTTAGCGTCAGATAATGAAGGCCTTTCCCATAAAAATTCAGTCGAGTAGAAAAGTGTGTTGACGGATCTCTCTAAATCCCTTACCATTTGTTCCAGTGCTCTGCGGGATGATGATGACGGCCTGTGACGTCAGCGCCATCGCCAAGCCTTGGGAGGTCCAGCACAAGATCGCCAAACTGGTAGCTGACGAGTTCTTCGACCAGGGAGACCTCGAGAAACTGCAGCTAAACCAACAACCTGTGGTGGGTTGGTTGATGGATCGTTCTCTCCTTCTGGTCACCTCTCTATATACACTACCGCACGCTCTGTTAGGAGATCAATGGTTTTATTTACCCACTTCGGTGGTTGAATGGTCGAAAGGAGTCGGTAACTAGTTGATCTCACGTGCATTTTCATTCAATAGCGCTAAAAAATAATATTATCATTAAAAAGAAGGGACTTGCGTTGATGGCTTCATGGTCTAACGCGCTACACTCGTGTTGGATTAGACTGCCGAAGACGGGGATATCGGGGTTCCAACTAGGTCGGGTGCACTGAAGGTTTTTCCCCTCCTAAATGGTTTTTCACTCTCCTTCCATGCAAAGGCGGGTGAATTACATCTGAATTAAAACTTTCTAATATCTTACACATTGATGTAATTAGTATAACCCAAACGGTTAGTAATACGGGGTTTGTCTAAAGTCTGAATCGAGACTAGAAATATGGCCCTTAATCTCATCTACCACATAAACCTAAATAAGTTGGTTAATGAATTTCAGGCGATGATGGACAGAGAGAGGAAGGACGAGCTTCCTCAGATGCAGGTGGGCTTCATTGACGTCATTTGTCTTCCTCTGTATAAGGTAAGTGGAAAGTGGTACACCTGTAAATATAACCCTCTTCGGTGGCCGCGTGGTCTGACGCGCTACTCTTGAAATATACTATACCGTCAATGACAGGGAGATAAAGGTTCGAATCTCGGTCGGGTGTACAGAGGGTGGTTTTCCACTCTCTCTCCACGCAAATACAGGTACACTTCCTATTAATATAAACTTCCTATTCCCTAAAACCATTAGCATAGTTAGTACATAAGTGTATAACTTGAATGTGTAGTAAGACACGTTGCAAAAAAAATAATAATAAGAAAATAGTAATGTAGCTCACTCCTGTGGTCAAATGGTTTTAGGCACTGTACTCACAACATCTGAACTGCCGATAATGGAGAAATCAGTATTTGAATCTTAATCCAGTGCATTGAAAGTGTTTTTTACAAAATGGCCTTCCCCTTTTACCTCTACGCAAATTCGGGTACACTTCCTCTAAATTTAACATTCGGGTTCATCAGTTACAATGGCCTACTGATGACGGGGATATGGGGGTTTGAATACTGATCGAGTCTATTGAGAGTAATTTTCCTTTCGGCACGAAGTAAGTTTTTCTCCAAGAGTTCAAAACTCAACGCTCTTTCCACCATTTATGGTCACGAGGGACGTCATGAATGAATTGTGTGTTGTGCAGGTGCTGTCTGAGACGTTCCCATGGATCAAGGCCTTGTACGACGGCTGTGTGGAGAACAGGAAACATTGGCAGGACCTGGCTGAGAAGGTGGAGATGGGGCTGACCTGGATCGACCACGATACTATCGACAAACCTGTCGAGGAGTTTACAGGTGGGACTGACAATACAGTTGCTTATCGACAAACCTGTCGAGGAGTTTACAGGTGGGACTGACAATACAGTTGCGTATCGACAAACCTGTCGAGGAGTTCACAGGTGGGACTGACATATAGTTGCATATCGACAAACCTGTAGAGGAGTTTACAGGTGGGACTGACAATACAGTTGCGTATCGACAAACCTGTCGAGGAGTTTACAGGTGGGACTGACAATACAGTTGCATATCGACAAACCTGTAGAGGAGTTTACAGGTGGGACTGACAATACAGTTGCATATCGACAAACCTGTCGAGGAGTTTACAGGTGGGACTGACAATACAGTTACTTATCGACAAACCTGTCGAGGAGTTTACAGGTGGGACTGACAATACAGTTGCATATCGACAAACCTGTCGAGGAGTTTACAGGTGGGACTGACAATACAGTTGCATATCGACAAACCTGTCTAGAGTTTACAGGTGGGACTGACAATACAGTTACTTATCGACAAACCTGTCGAGGAGTTTACAGGTGGGACTGACTACAGTTTGCGTATCGACAAACCTGTCGAGAGAGATTCACAGGTTGGACAAACCTGTCGAGAGTGCATATCGATGAACCTGTCAAGTTCACAATTTGGACCGACAATACAGTTGCGTATCGACAAAACTGTCGAGGAGTTTACAGGTGCGACTGACACTACATTTTGTGTATCGACAAACTGATATTTAACCATGTCTTCAGCAAGGGAAGGACTAGAGAGTCTAATTAAGGGGTCCATCTTCTAGTGTTGTGTATACTACAACTACCTGATGCATGATCAGTCTGTAAGAATATTCTGAGTGAGGCAGTTCCTGCATTATACAAAGGGGGGTAGATTGGGCCCACCAAACCTCTCAAGAGCCTAGCTGAGCCTTGAGTCGCAGTATAGTCTAAGCGTTGTTGTAAGCCATCATTACGAGTTAGAGACATACTAACACAAAGGCTAGGTAAGGAAGTGGACTGTTGTATGTAAGGACACTCACAGTAGCTAGGACCTTTCTCAAGTACGCTAACCTAATTTCCACTTATTTTTTTACATATTAACTCAACTTGACCTGAAATAAATTTTAATCAAAATAATGAATACTAAAATTTAATAATTTGATGTGTGACATTATTTAATCTTTTTATAGGTTATTAAACGTGGGCATTTAAAATATATTATTATATTTTATTACATGCCTTAAAAACTTTCCTAACTAAGCTATACTAAACAGGAATATATCTAAACAACAAGAGTGACACATAGACAAATAGTAACATTCTTTAAAAATGGATTAGGAGATAATAAAATATGAGTACTTAAGAAATGCAACATTGGTTGAGGGATTTATGTATTAAGATTCTCATTGTAGTTGACGAGGAAGTCAGAGATTCAAATCCCGGTCACACACACTAGAGTTAATTTTTCAGATGTGATTTTTAATGTGTTTTTTTTTTCCATCCTCTTTCAATAATGGGGGTTGCATTTCTTTTAAGCCCTTCTCATCTCTACTATTTATCTTAAGTAGTCAATCTCTGGTCAGAGGTTGCTGGTATACTTGAGAAAAATAATTAATGGTAAATTAAACCAATCAGGTGCCTTGTTTGGTATCCACATGCCCTCGTGTCTCTATTTTTAACGTCTATGTTTGTCTATGACTGTTCACAGCCAACTCTGAGGCAGAGGATATAGAATTCACGGTGACGACCTTGAACTGTGTCCACAGCTCGGATAAAAAAGTAAGTTGTTTAAAGTTTACCCTTATTTTGTAATCGTTGGATACAGCTATATAATTTTGCTATCCAATTTAATCAATTTAACATTGACTCAATGTAAGTATGTTATAAGGAATGCATTATAACAACAATATTTAAACATTTAATAAATTTATCATCACCATCATTGTTTCAAGCTGTGGCCGAGTCAGTTTAGTAAAATGCCTCTATCTCTTTCTGTCCTTCAAGTGTTCTTCTCCTTTCACTTTAACACTTGCTGTTATCTGCTCCTCCCATCTCTTCCTTGCTTTCCTTTGCGTTATTCTACCTTCAGACTTTCCCCTTCACTCTCCTAGGGATTCTTTCCTAATCTATCCTCATTACATGTATGTTCTACCTCTCTGCCATATTTTTATTCCCTCTTATGTTCATTATTTTTTACAAGACTTGGATTGGAGCTCAAAATTTGTAAAATGGTTTATTTGACGCAACCATACTCAAAACATGTGTCTTACTACCCAGTCGAGTTATATGCATATGTACTAATTACACTAATGTGTTAGGGATTAGGAAGGGTGGATTTAGAGGAAGTGTACTCGCATTAGCATGGAGAGAGAGTGGAAAACCTGTAGGAAAAACTTCCATCAGTACTCTGATCTCCCCATCTTTGGCAGTCTAGTCTAGTGCGAGAGTAGCGCCTTCTGATCATGTGAGGGCAACCAAAGCGGATCATTTCCTGTTCTTACGATCATTTCCAGACTGGGGCAGACCAGACAAGCCTCACGGGGCCCCTGTCACGGGTGACCCGCCGAGCAAATGGTTCAACCAGCTCGGCGGCCGGCGTGGTGATGAGGAGGTTCACCAGCCTGCGGAGAGGAGGGACCATCAGCAAGACCATGAGGGAGCGGCTGAGCAGTTCTCTGTACAGCAGTAGCAGTAGCAGCAGCAAGGGGGGAGGAGGAGGGGGAGGAGGGTTAGGGGGCATGCCGAGGGACACCGGGGTGCTCCCGGAACTGCCGGAGTTGAAGAGGCCGCAGCCCGCGCCGGAAGGGAGGAAAGCAAAGCAGAACAAAACCAGAAGTAAATTGTGTTCGATCATATGAGCGCAGCGTGAGGAACCTTGAACAAAGGAGTTGTAGTGTAAAAAAACAACAATAAAAAATAATAATTTCCAGAAATATCGATAGATATGAAAATAAATCTACTCTCGATGGTATGATAATAAGTAATGGTGGCAGTACTCGGTTATTATTAGGTGTTCTGTCTTACGACAGGTCCATTCCTTTTGTCAATGAACTTAGACCGCCAATGCGCCCTGTCCTCTACCTCCTCTTTGAGCTCCCAGAATTTTCTTTTCCTTCAAGTCATCCAATATTCGGCCTCCATCTTAAGCTCCTCTTTCCCTCGACCTTTCCTTCTATGACGTTGGGCAGAAGACAGTTTCTCCTAAGGCTGTGTCTGATCCAATTTGTTGTGTATCAAAGAATCACACCCAAGATGGTTTTGTTATCACCCATTCATTTTAGAAAGAAGTACTCGGTGGATATTAGTAAATATTGCTCTTGGTATTTTTCACTGAGTTTTATTTTGAATGACAAGATATGAAGAATAAAATCACGTCTTTGTTTAAAAGATACTTGTTTTCTCTGTTATTAAAGACCCGAGATATTAAGAATAGAAAAACAATAGTAGATGTGATGTGAAAATTATTTCAAAATTAATATAATTCTAGTTATAATAACCTTATAAATTGCAGTGTTAGTTAAAAAAAAATGAAAAAAAATCTTTAGAAAACGTGAAGTTTGCTATTAGATTGTTCTAACACTTTAATAATAAAATTAAAATATTTCCCTCTCAATGTCAAATATGGGCATCATTTACTTGCATCAAGTCGTGCAATGTAATTAAATACATCCCATTATCAGTGTCTTCCAAAGTAGAAAATGGTTGAGCATTAGTAACTTAACCACAAACAAATCTTTAACAAAAATGATTTAACTTTTGGTGGTGGACATTTAAAATGATCGAGAAAAGGGGGCCAGAGTTTAAAACGGTACCAGATATTTGAAAATAATATAATGTATATCACAGCCATGACTCATTAATTATATTATGTAATGAAATACCCAAAAGCGAAAACTACCAGTACCGTAGCCTACACATTTAATTGGATGAAACTATATTTAACTAGAGCAAAAACTACCAGTAGTTTATACATTAAATTGAATGATATAATGTTTTAAACTAGAGCGAAAACTTAACCAAAGAAATATACTTAAATGTTCAATCATGTGATAAAGAATTTTTAAAATAAAGATTGCACAATATTTACATGACTATAAATTTCAAACAAGAACACTTTTGAAACTATCAGAAATAGTTGAAAATTTTAATATGGTTTTATGAATATCTTTGGTGATTGTAATAAAGAGAGAATTATTATTATTCTAATTTTTTTATCATTTACTTATATAATATATTTTAAAATCATAATGGACAACATTTCATGACATTTAACCTTTTAAAATTGTAAATAATAACATTTCAAGCACAAAACATGACAGATAGTCAACATATTGATGTTATTATTATCTCTTCTAGTATTTTATGTGTGTACAAAAAACAATTTGAAAATAAATGTTTGTATGTAATGGATGAGTAATCATGCAGCTCTTATGAATAAAAGTGATATTTATATTATAATTATATCAATATATATAATGTTTATGAAAACTTGGTTTAACAATTTGTGATTGGGTGATGTGCTGTGTTTTATTTTTTCTGTGAAGCAATAATTAGAAAACAAAATATAACTAACAAAATGAGTGATTTCTAAGTCAATGTTGAATTCAGTGATACATGATGAATATATGTTTCACCAGCAGGAGTATAATTTTTGTTTTAACCATAGCAATGATCACAAGAACATAATGTCAAAAATTGTAAAAGTTTGGAATATTCTAATCAAACTGAAATAGTACTTACTAAAAAAAAATAATGAGACTTTGGTTATGGTATAACTATTATAACTTATATGATTAACAATTTTTCAGAAGTATTATCAATGAATATTGTTGTTCTAAATATTCAATAAAATAGGTTTTTTTTTTAAAAAAAGTTTCACTATTAGCCTATATGTTTGAGTATGGACACACTGCATTAGACTTATTTGGAGGTTTTTAGGTAAGACAGTCCCCAAAATAAGACTCTTGTCAAGGAGTGATTATGTCCACCATTTTGTTAAATAAATTAATTCGAATGTAAATGGATTAGATAAACATATTTTAATCTAGTCAATTTCTAAAGAATTTAAATGTAAAATAACTCAACAGTGCAAATCATCATATACAAAGACGAGTTTTATTCACTCAATCTTTTTAATTTTGTCTTGACTCTTGGCTCAAACTGCGAGTAGACTAATAATTCCTGGTTTTGTGTTCCAAATTCCATTAATATTGTTTCTACACTAATCTAAAGCCATTTGGTATCCCTGCCACACATGTAAGTTAGGCATCACTAATTACTAATAATTAGTCACCTGGAAATTGCCTATTTTTAAAATCAATAACATAATATTCAGTAATCTCATACTCACTGCCGGCTTGTGAAGTAAAAAATAGTGGTTTACAAAATGTGAATTTTTGTGTTTTTAATTTTTCTCTCTTATATGAAAGAGTCTGATTAGCCATTCTTTGTTCATTTATTTATCTCCTTATAAAACAGCAAACAAGGTAAACAATACAAATAATTGATTGGCCGCATAGTTAAGAATATTTTTAGACAATGTTCCATTAGAATTTGAGTTTGTAATCACATTTTTTGTTCTGAAAAACTTTTTCAATTTAAATTTGGTTTATCAGATTTTAGCCTTTTAATTATTATACTATAATGATAAATAAATTTATCATTATATAGAATCTATTGCATTGTATTCATCTTTAAAGAAATATTATACACAATAAACCCTTATGTTATGTCTATTTAAACTCTCAATAAACTAATATACATAATTACATTCTATATAATGGTGACACAAGGTTTAAACAGTATCTTTAGATATTTTTTTAAAATTTCATTCACAGACTACCAATCAAAAGAAAGACAGTTAATTAAAATGAGTTGTCCAAACTGCTCAACTGAATAATGATTGGACTCAAGAGGTTCACAAATGTCCCAGTTTGCTTGGAACAGTTCAAATGGCTTGACTCTTGACGGTTGTGATAAAGAGGAGATAGACAAAACATTAAAATGTTCACAGCAATAGAGCACACATTTACCAGATAAATCTTCATAAGAGCTATGTAATTCTGTCGTGTGCATGCACATTGGCACTTCAACTGTAAGAAATAATTATAGCGCTCACATCGTACCTCTAAACTGCCTAAAAGACCTTATCTCCCTTGCTCACACATATGACACAGTTGCCAACATTATACCAGAAAAGTGCTAATCATAGTAAAAGCACATGATTGTTTAGGGTAATAAACCATCACATAGATTGAGATAGAATAATTACATTATTTAAAATTAAAATAGTACATAATTATAATCAAAATACTGCATGTTTACATGCACATGTGATCATATACACGAGTCGCCACTGCTTATACATATGACTCTAATTTATTCACAATAACGTTGAGGGTTTATGACTGTTGAAAAGTTATCAACAAGCGTATTAAGTTAACCTTTAACTATAAAAGTATAATTGTGTCCACAGTCATTTTGTATTTTTCTGACATTTGATAGGTTAACAAAACTTTAAATATTTATCTGTATGTTGTTGTTATAAACAGACTACAATATTAAAATTTTATATGGACAGGAAGCTTATGTTAAAACTTCTAGGAACCCAAGCTAGTTCCAGTTCTTAGGGTGGTAGGCAAGAGGATCTGATAAAAAAAAAGCCAGTATTTTTGCGGTTTGTATGGAAAAACTTTTTTTTTAGGCTATGGTAAATAAAATATTGCTCCAGTATAAGAAGAGAATTAAATTTTCTTCACGTGATGACCTCAATTTTTTTTAATATCTGTCAAGGGTGTTCTGAAATTTAATGACAACTTATGTCTTCATTTAAAAAGTTTGTTAGTAATGCCACCATGTTCATGACAGATATTCAGGAACTGTTGATATAAACATGTGGAGAAAATTAATCTCTATGTTTATACTGGAGCAATATTTTATTTATTTTGGTCAAAAAAAGTTTTACCATAAAAACTGCAAAAACAATGGCATTTACTCGCGTCTCCTTGGATCATGGATTCCAACTTACAGGCGTAAGCGAAATACATTTGTACACTTTAAAAAAAAAATGACACCATTACACTGACTAGCTTCATACTGATTTTCATCCTTCCTCCCCTCATCTACCCTCCAAATGATTTGATTGCAGTTTGGCCATACTTTTAAAATAGTTTATTTTTGTGAATGATGTAAATAAATACATGTTTTAACTAAGGATGAGAAAAAAAAAATGTAATCTGTAATCTCTCCAGTTTTGTTCGACAATTTAGTGCAGCAATGAATATACATATTTTAATAGCTAATTACCAAGCAATTTTCCACAATTTACTTCTAATTAACCTTTTACCTTTCAGACTAAGATATTAGATTTATTTTTATCCCAAATAATGGTGCTAATGAGCCAGTTTTAGTTCATATTGTAATATATAATTTTTATAATGTGTATTGAAAGGAGAATTTTGAGCAAGTTTTATGTGTATTACATTAGTTTTTTTTTATAAGAATGTATAGTTTTCAAAAGTGTCCAGTGGCTTGAACCAGGTTCATGAATAATAATAACAATAATACATTTTAAAATAAATCTAATTTAAATTTAGATCTTCATCAAGCTGCTTTATTATATCATTTTATCTAGAGAAACAATTTCAGTTGATTTTATAGCTAAAATGGTGAAGTAACAGGTACCGTATGAATTAATTACTCAACAAACATAACAACCCGTGTCTAAACTGTTAATATCTCCATACAAAAGAAAGCCAATCTCATTTTGAAGTGATACTTTTTTATTCCTTCCATAAATCGAACCTAGTACTTTTAAATTGATGCTAAGTTTTCAAGCTTTTATTTAATTAAAAGAAAAATAATAATTGAATACTCACTTTAAAGTGACTCTGGTCAATGCCAACCAGGGGCAGATCCACTCTTATTGGGGAGTCTTGGATACGGAATATGAAACACTCCCAATTTTATGGGAGTGTTTATTATTTTTTTAAATTTAGCCCTCAAAAGGTCATCCTGGACTCCTGGAAATAAGATAGAAATAAACAGAAATATAAATAAAACAATTATTTATAATATTTTTAATAGTATTTCTTAAATGTATGTTAAATGTCGTTACTTATATGACCATTTTATGTTTGCTTGTTTTGGAAAACAGCTCTTTGGGTCTAAAATGATATAATTGTGGGAATGGCAAGCCAACAAGTCTGATTTCCGCCTTAGTTTAGCCATGTCTTAATCATACGCAACGATGACACTGTCCCCTAGTTGCAATTAACAATCTTTACTAGGCTGTATCTCAATTTGGATTTTCTAGCTATATTATAAATTCTTGTCCATTCGCCTGGCTCTTTTCATTTCCTTTTTTTCCGTTTATCCTCTAAGATGCGTTCATTTCAGCTTGATTACAATTTTTTCATCTGTTACTTGACCATTTGAGGAGGGGGGGATTTCCCCCTTTGCCCCTCTCACCATAGATCCACCCCTGTTGCTGCACACAATACACTGGATTTTTAATAAAAATAAGGCCGGATTTTTAACTAATTTATTTAAAGTATTCATATTTAATATTAATATTTAAAGAAATCAATAAAAAAAAGTGTTACTAAATAACGGTTTTAGATTGAATTAATTAGAATATAGTTTTTAAAGAAAATGTTATGTTTCGACAAATATTTCACTTTGAAGCAGAGATAAGTGAAGTGATCTACTATCTTATTTTACCGAAAAGGCCTAATATAAATACATCTAAATAATATAAAGTAGTTTTTAGACTAATATTTAAACTATTGTAATAAAACATACTTGTTAGATAGATTTTTATTTTTAACTCTCGAGTTAATTTATATGAAGTTCTGAAATAAATATAGCTTTATATGAAGTTTTGACATAAATATAGCTTGATTATACTGTTCTATATAGTACCCCTTTCCCCTCATCTCTTACATGTCTAAACTATTGACAGTCACAATTTTGAGTAACACTTGTTTGAAACCATAAATATTTGAAAATATATTATCTTGAATTTATTATTTCAAGAATACAAATATTTGTTTAAGAAAAAATATTCCGAGGCTATTTTTCAGCCCGATTTGTGTTTTTATGGAAAATTGTGAGTTCTAAATAATATATAGTCCTTAAAATGTTATTTCAAAGATAACCTAAACCAAACTAAATAAATAAACAAAATATTAATTTGTACATCAATTTACATAATATGTAAATATTGTCAACTCTCAAGTGGCCAAATTGAACTAAACCCAACTGTTGTTAAAATAGTAAAAGTGGATCTGGTATTGTTAACCATTTATGTATTAAAGTTAATTTGTCAATGAAACAAGTTTGATATATTTTCCTTATTGTTGATAGATAGTATAAATATGTACCAAAAACATTTATTGGAGGAGATGTAAACTTTATAGACAACATACTTTCAGAAGCCATTATAAATAGAGTTAAACAAAAAGACATAAAACAAGTTTAAAATAAATAATTTATATAGCTAATATCATATTTCCCTTAATTTTGCTACCAAATATGTAAGTATTAAGTATTAATTATTTTAATATATCATACATACTACTAATTCTAAATGAGGCTATTTATTAAACTATCTTAATATTATAATAGTATGAATAAATATATCTCTTCACTAATTTTTATTTTAAATAGACAATCGTTTTGAATAAATTGTTTATATGTTGTTTGTATAACTTACATGTGGTATGACCAATTTGGACTTTTTTTTTTAAAGGTTTTAACGATTTAATTTGGCTATGTTGTTCTGAATATGGTCCAAATGTCATAGTTTTAGAAAAACAAAATCAGATATAATATATTTGATAACATTAATTTTTTTTAAAATGAATTGTGTATCAACATGTTAAAAGATTTAGAGAACAATGCATTAATTATTTTAATTTATGTATATATACCTGTAGTTTATTAAAAATTATGCATGTACTGTAATTTATGAAATTCTGTAAAAATAATAATCGAGATTAGACTGCACTGTGAAAATAAAAAAAAAATGTTCACAAATTTGTAAATGAAAAATGATAGCAGTGGTCGTTCATGATATATTTTTAAAATCTTTGTTTCCTGTTCACACTCTACACATATGTACTAATTATGTTAGTGAACTAGGGATGAGGAAAGTTGAATTTTAGAGGAAGGGTATATGCATTTGCTTTAAGGTAGAGTGGAAAACCATTATGGAAAACCCGCCCTAAGCACACTGGATCAGGATTCGAACCCCGATCTCCCGGTTATTTGGCAATTAATGAAATTAAATTTTACTGAAGTCATCAATATTTTAGGGGAAATGGGAGTTATAATCTTAATAAAAGTAAAAATGTTGATACTCATCCTTATCTATTTGGTTTGGAGAAGTTGGTCAACTACTGTGATACATTAAATGTTATAAGGCTTCTTAATATTGGTAATATCTAAATTAAATTTTTTATTAAATTTAATGGCAGAAAATTGATATTAAAAAAATCAAAACATTTTGTATTAAATTAAAAAGTAAATGGTTGTGAAGAGTTTTTTTCAAAATGTGCATCTTACTACCCATCTGAGCTATACACACCGGTGAAGTTATATATTTTGGAACTCTCGTCCCCTCCTTCAAATAAGTCAAAGAGCCGCCACTGCTATATAAGCTCAATTGAACAAGACGGCTGTCAAACTTTTCGTAACTCTATCTAAACAGGGATCCAGTCATAACATTTTGGAAAAAGTGTTTTCCATAAACCATGTAACACTTTTTTTTTTACCTTACTCCCTTACATGTAACACCAAGTAGACATTTAGCCCCTCCCCGCTCCTTCCTGTTTTACGTAACTTTTCACATCAAGAGTGAATGTCATTTTATCATAAAAAATCTTCTGTGCACTAAAAGAGCGACTCAGATTTAATAAAACTCAGAATCAAAACAAAGTGAAGTACGCATGAAAGCCATCTAAAACCTAACTTTGATATGAAAAGGTAAAATTAAGTTGTAATAAGAGAAATTTTTATTTTTTGGGAAGGGGGTAGAGAGGGGGTGCGACAACATGAAAATCATTATTAACTCATAGTTGTTTTATTTTTACATTCATAGAGGCCCTAAAAAAAACCAAGAAAAGATCATAATCAATTTATAGTTTTAACTTCAGAAGCTGACAAATTTTCACTAAAGTAAGGTTCTAAAAATTATTCTGAATCGGCTATGATCTCGGTGTAAGTTGACGGAGAGTTTAACAAGCCCTTGTCAAATAGAGCCTAAAGATTGACTTCCCGAAATTGTAAGTAGATATAATGTATATGTACATGTGTTTAAAATAGTGCACAATTCTCAAGTTATGTAATTCCGTTATTAGTCACAATGAAGGTTATTTAGAAATTGTAACTTAAAAATTCTACAATTCGCATCTTCCATATAAGTATATATTTTAAATAATTCATTCAAAAAGTCACAAATATAAATATTTGACAGTATTTTTCAATATTACAAATAAAATTTAACTGGTACAGCAATATTGTGTAATATTAATTCAATCAATTTATTCAAAGTTTTTAAAAAGTATAATATTTAAAAACTATTTATATACTAATTTATGAAAATATTTTGCATTGAAATAGATTTTAGACAGAACAAAAA
Source organism: Timema cristinae (assembly GCA_039000515.1). NCBI lineage: Eukaryota > Metazoa > Arthropoda > Insecta > Phasmatodea > Timematidae > Timema > Timema cristinae. Next base: position 66,881,390 of record JBCFYV010000003.1, on the reverse strand, counting down.
TGTACAGGTAGTGATGATATTGTTGAGTTACTTGTTTTATAATATTTAAAAAAATAATTTGTAAAGAATACCAATTAGGGTGTTATTGGGTGAACTAAAAACATTGAAAACTAAATGACAGTTATTAAAATGATTGCAAATTAAATGCTATAAAATTTGTCCAAAAATAAATTAAACTCCCTCTATCCACTAAAATAAAAATATAACCCAGTGGTTCTCAATTATTTTTCACCAAGGGACACAATTATATTTTATTTTCATGGACCAGACCAGAGGGTGGGAAAACTTAAGTTGGCAAATGTACATTTACTCAAAAGTTACCTTTTTACTGACTTATTAGTGCAATATGCGAGTGTGTCTGTTTGACCTTGCAGTGACTTCACCTTCCTTCTATTATATATATATATATATATATATATATATATATATATATAACACATAATATAAATTTTTAACTGGAAATTTGTGGAAATTGTGAAAATCAACTTGAAAATTACTGAGATTAGTAGCCAATATTTTGATTTATAAGTGGTAATGTAAAATGCTGGAATTGTTTGATATCACACTAAATAATGCACTTAATAAGTCGGAATTTTATACCAGTTTGCTTCATTAAATTCCATTGCGGAGTTAGTGTTGGATGTTAGCGAATGACATGATTCTATCCTGCATTTTACTTGCGATTTAATTAAAATCACTTTCCATATAATATAATTTATTTGGCGGAACTATTGTTAGAAGTTCTGTGAACAGTAGACCTCACTCCCTCCATGTTATTATCGTTACTACAGGATTAAAATTTCTCTTTGGATTTCAAGTTGAAATATTTCCTATATTTTCTCCTTTGATTTGAAGTTGATATATTTCCTTGACTCATAATATATGTCAAAATTTGAAAAAAAAAAAAAAAATACACCCTAGGCTTAAAATTTTAAATTCAAATAAGTTTAGATATACTATTAAAAGTAACCTCTTTAGAGCAGCAGCCATCTTGAAATGGGAGAACAGATTGAAAAACTAGGTACATACTTTTTCCTAAACTATGAGAGAATAATTACCCTGAGCACAGAACTAATTTAATGAATGAATGAATTCAAATTTATGAATAATTATACTAACCGACTATGGTCCATTCAACTTGTCTCTCTCAACTCATATGATAGCTCTTTTAGCACTGGTCAAAAGAGCGGAGGTTACTATTTCTTCAACACAGCTAAGAACAGAAATATTATTTTTAATTTGAATACTGGCCGCAAAATCCTTCAAAACAGATTTAATCCAAGCCAGTGTTTTAAGTGTCATTCAATAATGCCCTTAGTATTATGTAGGCTGTGAGAATCCAAGTGAAGGGGTTTTAAAGAGTAGTGTTTGTGTATAACCATCTATCTAAATAAAATACCAATGAGATAAGAACTATTTATAATGCTAATGAGGTGCATCATTTCTATTTGCTTTAGAGGGGGCCCTTGGTTTTTATTTTACATTGTTTGCTTGTCGGTTGTAATAGATTGTCTTAGTTGTGGCAACTGTTAATAACTTAATACTAACCTCTCCCTGTGAATCAAAAAATACTAGGGGTGTGTGATGGTTTTAAACTTCAATTTAAGGGGGGGGGGGGATATCAATTTTTATTTTATTTTGAAAAATTCTGGCTTTGACAGTTAAAAAAAATTCGGTAATCAAAATATTGTCAGCTAAAATACTCAATTTATGTTAAATTACTACCATTCGGAGCTGTTATATACGTTACGTTGAAAAAATATATTCATATGGAAAAACATTTGAAATAATTTAACTAAAGCTTGATTCATCAAATTTTTTTTTTTTGCAAACAATTGTGTAATAAACATTTTACAAGTGATTTTAGTGCATCAAGTTATATAAATAAACAGAATATTATGTTTTTCAAACTTAAAACAACTAGCAAAATATATTTAAACTTCGACTCAGTTTCAAGAATATTTCATAAATTTGATTTGAGTTTGCTTCGAATTGAAAAAGTGGACTTTGCACACCCCTAAAAAATATTTAAACACATTATGTTATATATCAATTATGTGCCGGCAAAATTCAAAGTCAAACTTAAATGACAACAATTTATCTCAAAACTAAAGATCTTAAAAATGTTTGAGCTATCACACACACATCATACATACCAAAGTGACAAAATATGGTAGTTTCAGGTGAGCAATGATAGTTGGTATTCTTGTTTTGCATTGACTTGTTAACAAAATCGAATTTGTTTGTTAGTGGGTTTTTTTAATCACTATTTTGTTATTTATTGAAGAAGGTTCAAGAAAGAGAGATGGAAACAAATACTTCTTTCTTTAGTTAAACAAAGGAAAAATGTCACCAAACAGCTGGTATTTTAGCACCATTTCCTACTACCCGTTTGAGATATACGCTTAAATATTAATTATGCTAATGAATTAGGAAGGTTGAATTCAGAGGAAGTGAACCCGCATTCACATGGAGGGAGAGTGAAAAAACCATTTAGTAAAAATCACCCCAGTTCACTCGACCGAGATTCGAACCTCAATCACCCTGTCCTTGGGGGTCTAGCTCAACAAGAAACTAGCGTGTTAGCTAACTGCGCCCAGAGGCAGGTAACGGCTGTATTAAATTAAACATTGAAATGAGGATGGAAGAATAAGGCTTACACAATTATCAGAAATCTGTAGGCCTCTAAGTCCACAATTAAAACACACTTAAACACATAATTATCTAATTTTTGGTGCACATCAGTGTTTTATTCTCTTCTGCTGAAGAGGGGGATTGATGTACCCCAAATTTACATAATTATGTGTGTAGGCCTTGTCCTCCCATCCTCATTTCAATGTTTAATTCTTTAATTTAATTTATTGATAGCATTCTCGGTTTACGAGGTAGTATTAAAACTTTGTGTTTCACTAAATCAAACAAATCTTATAAAAAATTATTCGATTATGATATTCAGCAGCTCTCTAACAAGATGCAGCGATATTTAAAAATAATACTGATATTGTCGAGCTGAAATTAGGACAAAGCACTGAAATTACGAAAAAAAAAAGGTGTTTAATAGGTACAGTACGATTGGTCGTTTTAAGCTGTAGCCTCTTCTTGGTGATTTCTCTACTATCAGCGTTTTAACAGTGAGAATAGTTTTAATACCACTTTAAGAACATCGCCTACCTGTGATGTTGCAACAGTTCAAGATAGAATTTTTATGTTAATGAATTTACATTTTATTCAGCAAGTTTTAAAAATATAATGTTGAAAAAAAAAATTATAGATTCTTAAATAGTTAAAAATAGTCCTACAGTGTCATAAAATCAATATTTTTATCTTTTATTATTTAGCACCGCGTCTTACTATCCACTCGGGTTATACGCTTTAAGTACTAGTTACGCTAATGGATTAGGAATTGGCAAGGTTGAATTAGAGGAAGTGAACCCACATTTGTGTGGCGGGAGAGTGGAAAACCATTTCAGAAAAACCACCCCCAGTTCACCCAACCGAGATTCAAACCACGATCTCCCGTCCTCAGGAGTCGAGCTCAACACGACTAGTACTTAGCCAACTACACCACGAGGCGGGTTATTTTTATCTTGAAGTAGTTTTTTTTTATAAACCATCAACAATTCAGTCTATTTGACTTAGTCATGAAAGTGGCTATAGGAATCTTCCTGCCAGGATGTAGTCAAAACGGTGGTTTAATACAAACATTACACCCTACGACTCATTGGATGGAGTAACAAAGATTGGTACTCGCATGGACTAAAATAAAATTGGTGTATTTTTTACTAAAAATACATTTTGTTGTAGAACATTTTGTCAGTAATAAATTTTATTAAATCATACTTCCTGCATTTGAGGTTTTTTTATTGTTACGTATAGACTGTACATTTAAAACACAAAGTGATTACAAGGATTCCCAGAGTTCTACCCAACTAATGTTCACAATTTATTTTAGTGAAAACTTATGCACCAAAACTGTGTCTAGAAATTATACATATATTTAAAGGGGAAACTTTTTAATTCAGGATTAAAATTTTACTAGGAATGTATATTTAACCTGTTATTTATTAGCACCGCTAATACACTACTAGTTACACTAATGTATTAGGGACTAGGAAGGTTGGATTTAGATGAAGAGTACCTGAATTTTCATGGTCAGAAAGTAGACAACCATTTAAGAATAACTGGCAATGGAAGCCCACCTTGTCATTGCCAGTCCAGTCGATTATGAGAGTTACCACTTTAGACCATCCGATCAACAAAGTGGGTTATGTATTAATTGCATTTCCAATTTACATTTCTAAGATCTAATGACCACAGTATAGAACCATCTTTGAAAAATTCATCACATGTGGTGTCAATGGGGCAGTTAATTAATAAACTAATCTTAGCGAGTATAAATGAAGATAGTTACATGATAAGTGCATCTGCATTATCATTGTGAGAAGTTGATAAATCACAGTAATAATCTCCAAGTGCTTATGGTTGGGATATGAGCCCTGGACTTCCTCGTAAATGTCAATCAAGTGCAATGCAGATCACTTGGACAGTAGTGAAAAACTATTTCAGTGCATCTGGTGATGTAAAATATGTCTAGAGCTAACAGGATAAGTCTGGTTAGTTTTTATGTGATCTAATTCGTCAGGCTTTCAATAAACATACATGACTTTGGGAGCGAGATTGTGTCGAGGTTTAAATCCCCACCAGTTGGATTATGGGTGTAAGAGGGTCACATGTTACTTATCAATTACCCACCCTCTCTACGTGCTAATGCCTTTCTAAATCATTGTTCCTCATCCTTGCCCCTTAGGTTGGACTGTTTCTATTTTTATTTAGCGCTGTATCTTACTACTTGTTGGGTTATATGCACATGTACTAAATACACTAATGTGTTAGGGATGAGAAAGCTAGAATTTAAATATTAAGAGCTCGTTTCACCCCCCCCCCCCCCCCCTCCTTGCGGATAGCAACCAACTTAGTTAGGTAATACAGCTCAAACCAGATGTCACATTGTGTCACAGTTTTTTGTATTATATTTTAGAAAACAGTGAAGTTGAGACTTATGAAACAGTTTTAACCAAATTTTATAAAATACAATAAAATCTAATAGTACATATGTTAAATTAAAAAAAAAAAACTGTATAAGTGGTCCCAAATTCGTTATCATGTGAACAATGCCGAAAACCCTACTTCAATACGTTTACTGGTTTGATCGCAGTTTTGTATCCAATATCGCGGTTAATCGGTCATGAGTTGAGCTCCTAAGGTACTTACTCGCATGTGAATGGAAAACAGTTTAGGAAAAACACATCCAATAAACCCTACTGGGATCTGAAGTCAGATCTCCCTCATTATCGGCAGGCTAGTCTACTGTGTGATGCCTCAAACAATTTTGCAACCGAAGAAGATAATTTGTGTTTAATATGTACAGACATGTTTGATTGCCACTAGATATAACATGTTAATAAGTTAATGGGTTGGATTAACATCAATAAAACAAGGTAAAGTATTTTTAAAGTGGTATGAAATTTATTTTTAGTTATGTACAAAAATAATTTCTAACTAGAAAAAAATCAACTCAAAATTTACAAGGTGTCAATTATACCAACGGTGTTTATCTTATGCTTCATTTTCTTCTGTACAACAGTTTCATCTTAGACGAGCTAATTGCTAATTACAATAATAAAACCTAAAAGTTAATTATTAAAGTCCATACCAAAAAATAAAGTTATGACATAACTTGTGAATAATGATGAACAATTAAATCACACAAATAAGGTGGAATGGTTAACATATGTTATGACTCAAAATGATTTGTACAATGTTGAAGTGACGATGGATATAGTGGTTGTACTGTCCATTTGCTAGACATATCATCAAAGTAGTTTAAGGGTTGTTTTAAATAAAAAAAACTGAGAAAATCTCAAGTTAGGATTACAAATAAAGTGTATAACCGATATGGGCTGATGAAAAACTGACATACGTTTAACATAGAGATGGACCCTCGAATCCTTCAAATCTCTCAACTCAATAAGGATATTCGAGAAAATTTAAGAATGGAGACACAAAATTATTGTAAAAAAAATTGTATTCACAATTTTTCAAGTGAAATTTGTTTTAGAGCTCTAATACCATTTATTGATGGTTCAAAACTAATTATAGTTATAAGATAAACTTAACATCCAGGCCCCAGACCAGTAGTTTAACACTGTGAATGTTATAATGAATGGATTATAGAAAAGAATATTAACATATAGTTACTATTTGTATTTCTATTATTCTATTATATTTCCTCTTGAGGCTCATAATTTTTTCTAGGATTTAAATTCGAGATTCAAAGGTAAATTGGGGAGTCGGATTCGAGATTTGGATTAGTAAAATAATAGTCGACCCAACTCTATTTTAACACAAGTATTGATGTGCACTTTTGATTGTTTTGATAAAATTGACTGTACCCAGTGAAATAGAATGTTGAACTGGGTTTGTGTTTTGCATTTTAAAAGTCTTCCAACAGTTAAAAGCGAATATTACAATTTCTATTCTTTTAAATAACAAAATACATTTTCTAAATTCCATAAAGTGAGAACCAACACTTGAGTGTCATAATACTTGTTAGGGCTATCCACATTTATTAACAAATTGGCTACGGATGATAAAGTTAGAATTTAGAGGAAATGTACTCCCATTTGCATAAAGGTATAATGGATCTTTGACCTTCATGTCACCAACAATCTTTGTCTATTACAGGAGTGACGTTTATTTGGGAATTTTATAGTTTTATCAGTTCAAGGGCGATAGAATATTATAGTAAAACATATCAAAAACTTTGGATTCTATTATTCTAATAATTAATAAAATTTCAAATAACAATAACAAAAGTAGTGACCTGATTATCCAACATATCCATATAAAGTAGTATTGATTTTAATGTAATTAATACAATGCTCACAGCAATGAAAAGAGGCAAATCTGAGAAACAAACCTCAACCATTAATTTTTTTTTAAATAGAGACTTTTACATTTTGCAAACTATAATATAATAAAAATGGCATTTAATTAATATTAGGAATGTGCAAGACTCAAAAATATCTTGAAAATTTGAGAGATAAAAAGTTAATAATGGCCCTAGGGAATTAAAAAACCAAACCGGGAATTTATTATTTCAAATACCATAATAACCCAAAACTAGGCCACATTTCCCCCCCAAAAAACAACATGTATCAAGAAATGTTTTGGTTATAAATATTGTTTTTCAGTATCAAACTTTTACACCACAAAATTAAATTATAAATGGTGTTAATTGTAATTACTTATCACTATTTTATTTATTGCATTTAAAATGTTTATAATTTATATCTCGAGTGTTTGAATGAACTATGAGACAATATAAAGCAAGCGATCAGCTCAGATGTCCAAAAAGGAACTCTATAAACTATATATTTACTTTGATAAATATAATTTACATTTTTGTACTTTTGAAGGACGTTTTCTCTTCTCGTGTTTCGATACTTTTTTGATATTCCCATCTCGAGATCGTCTCAAATTGAACAAATGTTTCTCGCATATCCCTAATTAATATAAAATACATTGTTCTGTTTACATAATTTATTGCATTATTTATTTCATAGTTGATGCTAGAGTAATTACGAATAACATCCGCTTCAGTGGCTGCATAGTCTAAGGTGCTACTCTCGCAATATACTCGACTGCCGAAGACGATATCAGGGTTTGATTACAGTTGAGTGTACTGAAGGTGTTTTTTTTCCCTAAGGGGTTTTCTACTCTATTCAACACAAATGTGGGTACACTTCATCTATATAAAACCTTCCTAATCCCTAAAACATTAGTGTAATTAGTACAAAGGCGTATAAGCTTTAGCGAGTATTAAGACGCAATGCTAATAAAAAATTATCGTAATAAACCCCAATTATTATTACTAGCATCACGTCTTACTACATGTTCGGGTTGTACACACTATTTAATATCCAATATGCATCTCCATTAATTTTGATTTTAGTTCCAGCCACTTTCCTTGTTTCCATATTATATAAAATTTCATAAATCTGACAACCTGTTGGTCCCGTTTAGGTCGGATAATTGGGACTTTAATTAGAATAATGAATCCCACTTTACTGAATAAATACTCAAAAAGATAACATCAAAAATAACTGCTTAATGCTACACTCTTTAGCCTTGAAAAAATTAGTCATATATTTTCCAAAATTGATGAAAGCGGGGACAGACTATTTTACTAGTGATTAAAAATACCAAATAATTACTAACGCTGCAAACAAAGAATTTAGACGGCTATGTGGTGGGATCAAGCAAACAAAAATTAGTGAAATAAACCGTATCAAGTTTCACCTGGCAATCTTTTAACATAATTTCATTAAAATAATGTAAAATGTAAATCATAATCGAAAAATCAAATTAACATTTTAATAAAAATCTGCTAAGCCTTTGGTTCACTAGACACATAGACCTAGTTCTAATAAACCTTAGCCAATAATATTGTATATTGCCTCCAATTGGACAAAAATATGCATCCCTCGATGACTGGAGGGAGAACTTTATTTGCGATCTCTAACCTAAAAGTATTGTAAATTTAGTTGAAGATTTAGAGGGTGTATATACATTTTAACCCATTTCTAAAACAAATATTTCTGAATAAAGCTTATAATATATTCATTGCTAAATTCTTACTAAGTCTATTATAAATTCCTTGTCAAATAATATAAATTGAGCTGTCAATAATCAATACAAAAATTACACCATGATAGTCGTTTACAATATTAGGGTTATCAGTCAAGTTCCATTATTTTCCTAAAATGATTCAATATTTTCAGAAAAGAGAATACAACTCTCATGGCACTCTTTGCATTGCATAATTTTGTTTACAAGAAAATATATTTTAAATACTTAATCAAGTTACATAAATAATATTAGGGTCAATGAATAAATGTGTTACAAAATAAAAATATAAAGTTGATATATAAGAGCAGATGACAAAACTTGCTCTAAAAACGTAAAACCCATTTCACGGTTGATTAATCAGATATTAGCTTGTATTTGAATCAGAAAGAATACTAAAGTTTGGTTTCCTGCATTCTTCATTTGACAACAGTTTAATTGTTTTCATTTTTTTTCATTAAAACTAATATTTTTTTTAAAAATAAGTAAAACAATTTAAATGTTATAAATTCCACTGTTTTCTCAAGTAAAACGCAGTGTGAGACAGAATCTTAAGCTCACCATCCACTTGTTATAACAAGATTGTAAATGCATAGTTCGGAAACTAATAGTTGGCGGCCGAGCTCAGTCACAGAAATGAAGTGACAATTGGGAATGTGGTATCGAAAGAAAAGTTTTGATAGTTTATGATTTTAACTATCAGACGTAACGTATCAACACAGTACACATATAAAGAAAACTTCGCGATACAGTAATTGTATGGGGAAAAAAGTATCAACAACAGTGGTATCGATATCAAAATAGTTACTAGATCTACATTTACGTATTCATCCGTCAGGTTATGTGGTTCACAACCATCACTTTTAATAGATATTATCAATATCTTGGAAATAATACTAACGATATAGAGGAATTTTAGCTGTGTTTGTAATTTATAAAAATTTTCTTTCAACCAAAATTCTAATATACTCATCTCCTCCCCGTTGTTCTTCAGCTACAACCAGAGTTGTCCCGGTATCCATTACTATGGTATATCACTTACATGGGCGTAGTTACACATATTTGGAAGAATTACAGGAAAGGTGGATAGAAAACATATTAAAAGGGAACACACACAATATCCAGTGGCAGTAATGTAGACAATGAACTATGTTTTTCTTAAGATTTCAATGTTCATGCCCTTATATATGTATTCTATCCACCATTTCTGTAACTTCTTCCAAATACGTATAACAAAATAAAAGGTTTTCCTTAAAGCGTTGCATGGGTGTAGGTTGTTCACAAATAAACTACAAGGTTACGTTCGCAAATGACTGATTTAAATTAGTAAATTGCTCATGCCACTTTGAACTATTCGCAAAAGTGAACGGTTCCACCCCTCTTTAAATTAGATAAACAACATTTATTGATGTGTATAGCATGAAAGGGTAGTAATACGCGGTTTTAAAAGAAATACAAAGAAAAATCATTGAGCTGTACTGTAGATTTGCACCAATAATTAGAATAAATACAAATGGAAATTAATCACGTGTACTTATGTTTCAATCACCTTCTTTGATGTATCTCGATTATAAATTAATAAACTCAATGGGACTTTTAATCTTGTAGATTGGATTTAAAAAAAATATTAACCCTGTACAAGTTGTAAAAATAATGTAGGAAATTTGTAGACAAAAAACACTTATCGTCCCGGTAAGTGACGCGTAAAAGCCCTGAACCATATAAACTACCTGAAAACAAAATATTAAATAATATTTAAACACATTTTATGCATTTAAAATTTACCAATGATTTAGCTCCTTCCACAAACATTCAAACCGATATAAGAAACAACATCAAGACGACAAGACTTGTCAAACGATGAACAAAGTATTTGTTAGTACACAATGTCACATAAAGAATTCTTCCCTAGACTCTGACAAAGAAAGTCACGTTCGTGTCGAGGCTGGTTCGTTCAAGATTGAGATCTCTATCTAAGACACAGATAAGGAAGCATACAGAAGCTGGAGAAGCAAAATACCTGGTTAGGATGACGAATAAAAATAATTTTGACTCGTAATAAACACAAATACAACTAGCAAAGACTACGTGAGATAGTAGAGAAAGCAAGGGTGTGATGTTATGGACGTGTCATGAGAATGGAAAAGGAAAGATGCCCAAGGAGAATGATGGATGAGAAAACAGCAAATGTGTGAGTGAGAAGAGAAAAATAAACAATTAAGGAGGAAGAATGGTGGAAGTATAGAGGAAGATGGAGACATTTTACTAAACTGACCCGGCCAAAGGTTGGAAACAGATAATGATGCTAACAAGAATCCATATTTACCTATATTTTACATCTTTTAGAAGTTTTTAATAAATCGCTTAAAGTAATAAAATGATAAACAGCAAGAATACAATTTTAAATATATATTTGGAAGAAGTTACAGAAAAGTGGATAGAAAAATATAACATGAACAAACACAATATGGCATTTACAATGAAAAGAAGAACACATTTCACACTTTACATGATGTCACTGGACAGTGTTTCTATCCACCTTTTTTTTTTTGTAACTTCTTCAAAATATAATACAATTACCTCATAAAGAGAAAAGAGGTTTTCCTTATAGAGATACAAAATTCAATATAATGGCACAGAATGTGAAGTTATTTATGACAAAGTGAAATTAATGACCTTACAAATTATGTCTGTCAATTTCCTGATTTCAGAGTTTAATTTTTTCAGTATTATGTATTCTACGAGTAACAACAGTATTAGATTGCAAGTTAGGAATTTAATACTGGCAGGGAATGTATGCTACTAATCTGTCAATAAGTTGACATCTCGCCTGCTGTCAAGGAATGTAAAACCCAGAATATACAAAACAATTTTACCGATTATTCTCTGAGTGTGAAACATTGCTCTCTTACATGATAAAAAAACATTTAAGGTGTTCAGAAATGAGTTGCTTAGAAAGGTATGTGTTCTAAAAAGGATAAAGGTAATGAAGAGTGGAGGAGGCTCCATAATGATGAGTCACAAGCCATGTCGTAATCACCAGAGATTGTTAGGTTAATCTCAGGTTAAGGTGGGAAGGACATGGAGAGGTAATGGAAGAAACTAGAACAAAGTTCAAACCCAATGGAGAAATGTGGGAAGACCTAGACACAGATGGACCAAATAAGAGATAGGGTATAATGAGATGGACTGGATAGAACTATCTAAAAAGATAGTAATGGGGTGTAATGACATGGCTGGATGAAACGAGCTCAAGATATTAAGGTGAATTTACACTGGTCACTTTGGATGAACACTTTAGATGAATCAATAAAAATGAATATTGTAAACATTACAATCATCTAGAGTGATGATGAACAAAGTTGGCAGCGGCTAACTTTTGTTATTGTTATTATTTTTATTATTATCACCGCGTCTTACTACCTGTTCGGGTTATACGCACTTACGCTAATGTGTAATGGTAGGGTGATTGTGAGATGAAATGTAGGACCTACAGTTTAACGTGGAATCCGAACCACGGTGGAGGCCTGGCATTCCACACATTCATAAGTTGTGATTAATACACATCTTGTCAGAGGTGAAGGAAGGGTTTGATAATCAGATAAATCTGTGCCAGGACCGAGGATTGAACCCCGGACTCCAGCCAACTTTTGTTCACTGGTTATGAAACACAGAGGACGAGTCATCCAAAATGAATAGTGTAAACATATGCTTTCCTTTTCATTTTTAGTAAAGCCAGTCTTCGTACATATTGAATAGTAATTGCTTGTGTACATCATGGTGTTTAAATGGAAGGACGACCATTACTAGTAGATGTATTGAAAGATTGTGAATGTTTAAGAAACATTAAATCACTTAGATATCTTAGTGTTATTTGCACCTTGGGTCAAGCAGAAAGGCATTCTTTAAGTTCTGTATCTTGTTTTCAAGGCCACACTCAGTATTTTGAGCTGGGATGGGGGGGGGGATTACATAATAATTTTCATAATTGCACCATTATATATTTCAATAACTGTAATATTTGAAAATTTGATTCAAAGTAAGGGATAAGAAAGATTTAGAATCAGTGATACCCCATAAAAAGTGGGACTGGGAAATATTTTGATTTCAAAGGATGCAAATGGTAATATTTAAGCTAATTTGTACCAAAATCGGATCCTCGGCCTACGCTCAAACACTGTGTACACCAATGGTTAACAGGTCTATGTCTACACATTCTTCTTCACACCCAGGATTTGCAGTTGGTGGGGGTGGGGCATATGATAATATCAACTGCCCCTTTCCTCTGCCTGATACAAGTGTTTACATAATTGATCTAAAATAATAATTTAAATTACTGTACCCTCTTCAAAACTTTATGTACAAAAAGTAAAAACTTTGTAACCATTTCTAGAAAATATTACGGTATCACAAGTCCAGTTTTCATTTCCATGCAAATTTACAGTAAAATTAAAAATCAACAGAAAAAAGTATTGCTTTGAAAAGCCCTGATTACTGCAAACAATTATTTGTTTTATATTAAATATAATTGATAAATTGACAGAACATAGTGCTAATCATATTTTTGTAATATTCTTAATCATCTGGGGGTGGGGCTCCGACCCCCAAAGCCACCCCCATCCCCCATCTCTTCTGTGCCCCTGCTTGTTTGTGTGTGTATATATATATATATATGATTCTATTTATGCCAACAACTATTACAATTTTGTTTTGGACATTGGAATGTGGTTTTTCAGCATATCTTTGTCTTCATTAATCCATTTCACCAGTAAAGTGCTTGATTCACCCAAAATATTACGTCACAGCATCAAGGGTTTCGTCCAACCATCGGGCGCTGCTTCCTTTTCTTCCTTTTTTCATAAAGAATTTGTCGACCCTCCTAAACTAATATATCACACACAATGATACCTGCTCGCAATACTTCAGTTCGTTCCATTTTGAGGAGAACTGCTTAAATCACCTTGATGACCAGTGTAAACTAAATAAGGTCCATCCAGTGACTTCACTCTTGATGATTCATCAATTATGATCATTCTGAATGACCAGTGTGAATTCACCTTAAGGATAGGTGGTGTCCTTGTAAGTGTAACAAATGACAATTAAATTTAGAGTTCTTAATGCCATTAGGTAAGATTTTTACTCACGCCATTGTGGCAACATGAGTTTTCAGTTTTCGATTAAAGGATTCTTATGAAAATCAGATTGTAGAAGCAAGAGGTATACAGCCCTTTCCCTCTTTAACCACTTCACAATATATATTTATTTTTAAACAGTTGTTTGAAATAAAACAACCCGTTCAATGGTCACTTAATCATTAACATAATTATTAGATAAGCGTATAAACCTAATAGGTAGTAAGACACGGTTCTAAAAAAAATAATCAAACCATAAATCTTTGCGTATATCAGACAAAACTATTTAATTGACCTTAGAAAAATATTTTAAGTAGTAAAGGATACAACTCTAAGACCACGTTCCGTTGGGTCCGTGATTAACAAACCTCTTGGTGCATATACTCGTTCATTCTGCTCGACGATAAACTTGGCTACTTTCCGTAAGCACTAGAAGAAAGCCAACATACTTGAGAAGATTGTTAAGTTGGAGGGGTAGAGAATGTGATAAAATGAAGTTATATTTGATTTCTTTTGTTTTAAAAAAATGTATATTAAAACTGCAAAAATATTGACCTTTTCATAACACAACACATCACAAATTAGATACGCTAAGTATGCAAGGTAGAGATGTGCACGACTCAAAAATATCTTGATCTTGTCTCAAAATTAATCTAGAAAATTCGAGAAACTAAGACAAAAAATTAAAAAGCAAATCACTTCCCTAAGGAATGTACAAACCCAAGAATGAGAATTTATCATTTCTAATAGTACCGTAAAGAATTGAAAATAAGCCACACTTTTTTTTTTGCAAAAAAAAAGCTTTCATTAAGAACTTAGGTTATGAATATGGTTTTTCAATATCAAACTTTGAAGTTATAGACTGTTACAATATAAAATTAAATTATAAATGATGTGCAGCAAAAGGTGAGGTTATTTTTAGGGTTAAAAGTGGTGTTACTTTTCTCAAAAACCGATGATATTATAAGCTAAAAGCAATGTTATTTACGAACATACGAGTCGAATTAGTATTCGTTAAAAAAATAAGATAAAACTGTCTACATTTTTTGTTCATGTTGTGTACTTAACTATTTGTTAACATATCCAGAAAAAAAATCAAATGCAATATGCACAAAACATAACATGTTTAGTAATATCAAACAAGATATCTCATTAACATTACCTTCGTGTCTTACAAATAGCAATATCGAAATAATCAACTATCAACTTAGGTTTAGACCAAACAATAACAACACTGAAACATGTCGTCATAGAAGACTAAACCATTATCAAATAAGGTGAAGGGAATAAAAATTAAGAAGATATAATTTTGACAAACATGACTGCTTTAGCAAAGTCCATATATATTCATGTCCTTGCTTGGACCTAGCGTTAAATCTTTTAAAGGCTGTAAACAAAGAATCGAAATTTAAGTATCGTAATATGTAAAAGTAGAAATCATGATTTTTAATGCGAACCTCAGATAAGAAAAAGCTTAAATATCCTAAAAACACTCATTTTTCCTTTGATCCATTTTATACCTATAAAATAAGTAAACACTGATATTATTCGTATAAATGACAGCGCTGGTATCACCAGTGTTACTGTATTTAAAATTATATTGCATGATGTAGTATTTACCAAGTTACAAATAAATTGTCTTTATTTAAAAAAAAAGCTTAAATTTGTGTTATTCTTGTGAAAACAGTAGAATTTGTGTAAAAATTTGTTTTATCGCAAATGCAAATTTAGCATATCCCTAATGATGTATATTGCAGATATTACAATTTTAATTGCATTTCAAATTGTACGAGTTACCTATATCTTAAGTGTGCGAATTAACTATAATATAATCCAAAGCAAGTTCCAGCCTAAATGTACTAATATATACATTTATTTTAATAAACAAATTTACATATTTTAACTTTCAATTAGAAATTTTCTCTATTCTCATTCTCACATATTAATATTTTTCATATTCTCGTCTCAATATTGTCTTGAATTCAAAAGTGGTTCTTCTTACACATCCCTAAAACGAGGCACATTTGACTCATTTAGTAAGGTTCCGGTGTTCAACTTTCTTGCGCCAAACAAGCAGTTTGATGTGCCTCAAAAAGTATTACAAACATGATCATCTTATTTTAAACAGTATTTTCTAAGTTTCAGAGTTACCTTCTCGTAATGTGTCTCTGTACAGAGATAGACGAGGTAGGCCGTAAGGCAAGCCATACAACCCTCACAGTATGTACTGCAACCAGCTTTCTCTGCTTCCGCATAGATCGCATTGAGCTGATTCACCGTGTACTCGAACGCCTGGCGCTCAATCTTATTAATAACAATAAAAACAAGTTTCGTGCAAGTTCTACATTTCATATACAGTACAATAAATTCTAACATCATCCTTAGACAAACCTAAAGTGTTTATAACGATTATATAAGCCTCTTCGGTAACATAATATAACCCGCGCCGGTGGTCACATGGTCTAACATGTCGGTCTCGTTTTGACTAGATTGCCGTTGATGAGGGGATCAGTGTTCAAATCCCAATCGTGTGTCCCTAATGAGTATTTTTTTCTAAATGGTTTCACTCTCTCTTCATAAAAATGCAGGTACAATCCCTTTAAAATTATACCCTAGCTTATTAATCCATATTCTATTAGCGTAAGCCCAAGCAAAAACTTAGATATGTAAGCGATGGAAAAAACAAAATATTGTAACATTTGAATTAAGCTAATATATCCTATAAAAAACTGTGTAAATAACACGATTTATTAATCTTTGGATAAGTTTGAAATACAAAACTTGAGCTCAAATTCTAAACTTGCAATATAGATTAATTAATAAGACACATGTAATACTTTGAACAGTGGTTTATGGGTTTTAGAATGTGTTCTCATTTAAAAACCAATAAATGTGTCCGCCTCCGACTCACTCTATCTTCCAACTCCGAGGGGAAGCGAGTTTGAAATTTGACAAGTGTTCCCTCGCTGTAGTCTCGCTGGACAAACACTTTCAAACACTGGTTGCTAGAATTGACTGCTCTACCCGCAGCCAAGTCCTCCAGTGGTGTGGTACTTGTGTGGTTCTGCAACCAATCTCAAAACAAATAGTTAACAATTTCATGTAAACCTGTGATCATATTTCCATTTTGAAAACTTGTCTAAAAATACAAAACTAATAGCCTAAGCCTTGCACTAAAGGCATATTCTCTTTAATGACTATTTAATCATAAAAATGTATAAATTTATAAACCTTTTTAATAAAACTATAACTTAATCATAAGAAAAGTGGTTCAGCAGGTGTGGGTACTATTTATTTTACCTCCATTACTGTTTCAAACCTGTGGTCTAGGTCAGTTTTTTATTCAATACATATTACCTAAATCAATGCTAGAACAGGCACAATATCTAGAACCCGATCATTAATTCATCACTGTGAAAGGGTAAGCCCACATTTCAAAGGTGATAAAATTTTTCGGCCATGCCAGGAATCAAAGCCGGGATCTTTTGCTACTGACTGAGCTAAGGTGTCGAATTTCCTAATAATGTGTAGGTATGTAACAGTACTAATCATTTGATATATAAAAATGACTAGTAAAACTGGCATATGACCATATTTATGGTTTGGTAGTCAGAGTTCCTACAGATCAATAAGTCCTGGGTTTGATCCCGGTGCTTCCAAATTTTTCTGTGAAGCAATGGGTCAGGAAACATGGTCGACTCAGCCTCGTGGTGACAAATGAAGAACTACTTGAACGAAAAAGTAGCGGTTCTGATCTAGAAAACTGATAACAGCAAGAAGGTTTGTTGTGCTGACCACATGGCACCATTTATCCATGGATTTTGGCGCTATCATCGCCAACAAGCAATACTGCTCAGTCGATGTGGCCTTGATTGCAAGCCGACCCCATGGAGTACCGGTACATACTCACACATTATTAGGCTAGCTGAATCGTTTTGGGTGACCTGGTGGTCTAGGGGTAAGGTGTCAGACTTCTGTGCTGGCGGCCAGGGTTCAATCCTCGGTCCCGGCACAGATTTATCTGATTTCCAAACCCTTCCTTCACCTCTGACAAGACATCTTGTGAATGTGTGGAATGCCAGGCCGCCACCGTGGTACGGATTCCACGTTAAACTGTAGGTCCTTCATTTCATCTCACAATCACCCTACCATTACACATTAGCGTAAGCGCGTATAACCCGAACGGGTAGTAAGACGCGATGCTAATAATAATAATAATAATGAATCGTTTTCAATATACTATGGTCAAGTTGTGGTTTAATTAGGTATCTACATCAAAAAGTTTTGATTTAAAAATAGTTACAATAAGCCGGTAAACATTATATAGCCGAGAATTACTTAATTTTTCACGATGATGTTATTTTAACATAGTCACTACAAACATCATGAGTTAATATAGATCCACAACAATTAGTTCCAGGACCAACACAATTTTTTCAAACTATGATGGTGCAGCATGACTCGTTTGAGAAATAGGATATATCGCCTGACTATGTTTGGTACTACTGACTGGAATGATTTAATTTAGGATTTCCTCATAGTAGAATCACCATCAGTTGTTAAGAACTACATTATTAATTTTAGGAATGGCTACGGACGTAGCATTACAAAATGCACAACACAGTGAGGTAAAGACACAAAGAAATGAAACACCCTTAACCACACCTTATCTTTGTAAACGTAAATGTTAGGTCTGCTTATTGATGAGTACCCTAACCTTACCTAGGGTGTGTTATATTATTTTAAACAATCTATAAAACAGTTATAATTATAGTGATCTTTTCATATTTTACAAGTTTATTTAATTTCTGTATTTAAAGAGACAAATTAGACTACTAACCAAAATGACACAATGGTATCTTCTTGTATGCAATAGGCTAGGCGAGCGATAAATAGCCTTCATAACTTTAATATCTAGAATATAAATTTGTGATTGATATTGGACCTAAACACTTGATTGATGTATGCTTAAGTTTTGATCAAAAAGTTGTTGTAAAAGAGTGAATTAAAGGACGGGATCTTGTTAAAATTAAGATAGTTTTTGGCAAGATAATATGGTATTTCAACAATATTTGCTATCAGTATTTTTTAAAGTGAAAGTCAATCTGTAACTTACCATAGGCATGGCCTTTTCTCCTTTTTTAAGACAAATTTTGACGCCGTTACTTAACTCTTCGTGTGCTGAAATATAAATCAAATAATTATAATAAAGATTCTAAATTACATCTACTAAGAGTAATCCAACATTGCATGCAAATAAAATGAAAATGTTCTAATTACAGATAATCCTACAAGGCTCTTGTTATTCTGTCACTGGTTGGATAAACAATGCTACCAAATATGCCGCGCTTTATCAAAAAGAAAGACAAGAATTTACCTCTGTGGCTGACGAGAAGATAGATAGATTTTTCATTTCGTTAATTTTATGTTTTTATATATATTTTTTGCACCGCGTTCTGATTATAAGCTTATGTATCCATAGAGTAATTATATTTATGTTTTCACAATCAATAATGTATTAGTACGAAGAAAAAAATTATGCAACTTTTGGACAAATAGGGAAACTAATAACGAAGATGTAAGAAGAGTAAATGGAAAGATAACCATTATGCGGTTGAATTTTGATCTACGATGAAAAGTCAACTGGATGGGTAGGTAACATTATGAGATTAATTTCATTATTGAGTGTTGAAGATTTAGGATGTAAAAAAGGAATATGCTAATAGGATACATTAGAGGACTCAATTTGGACAAGGCAACTGACCTGTTGAAAAACAGAATTCCTAGTAATAATTTGAAAGATCCCTTCTAAAATTATCAGGTATTTTATTCAAAGAAGAATAGAATTTTCCTCGTTGATAAAAACAAAAAGTTTCTTGTTGGTTTATGAAAGTCTAATTTAATTATCTTGTATAGGTTTTTTTTAAAAAATATATTTAATTACCGATATACAATTTATTAAATTATAAATCTAAGTTTATATTAATGCATGTTACATAACATACATAAAATTCACAGTGAATAATCCATTATGCATATAAAAACGAAACACATTCATTTCAATTAAACAATTTTCAATATAATCGTAATAAATAGTAGTTAATAGTACGCAAATCCTATTAGCTTTTCATGCATTATGCATGAACATGAGCTTAGACTTAGACTAAAGAAGACGTATCAGCCAATAAGAATTCTAGGAGAGACTTTAGCCGATTAAACCTCTGAGATAGACAGCGAACCGATAGACACCGAACCTAAGTATCACCTAGAAATTGATCAAAAGCAACTTTAATTTTTTTTAAAATAGGAAATACCAGTAGTTGAACAAGATTTATAAAAATGAAATTATTAGATTTTTTTTTAGAATTGTATCAAAAACAAAAATTGTAAATAGTTAGTGACAAACTAGAGTTTTTAACACAAATAACAATTAATAAATGATCAATTTGCTAGAATTTAGGAAACAGTCAACAAAGGCAATAATGCAGTATGAACAAATTTACTAATCAACTATTGATAATGACAGGAATTAAACACTAAAAATTCCATAAATTATTTTCCTAAGAATCACTTATAAACTAATCAAAAGCAATTTTAATTTAAAAGTAGGAAACGAATAGATGAGCAAAATTCAATTAAAGAAATAAAATTATTTAAAAATTTTTTTTGAGAAATTTATCAAAAATATTAGTTGTAAATAGTTAAACCATATTATCTTTCGTTGTCTCAGTCCACCCTTGTTCGAGGTCCGTCCGTCTGGCTCTATTTATCAATTATCACACAACACATACTTTATGTGTCGGTTTCTACTACCATTTTGCTTGTCTGTCACCAAAACTTTTATTCGAATTCCTTTATACACACACACACACACACACATATATATATATATATATATGTTGTGTGTGTGTGTTTGCGTGTTTACACCAACTTTTATTATCTATCCGAGCTTATAATTTGGAGGAAGCTTACCTCCATTTGTGCATAGGGGGATTGGAAACCATTCTAGTACAACAAAATCTAGTTCACCAGGCCAGGATTTAAACCCTGTGCCTCGCCACCAAACAAACTAAACTAGAATAGTATAACGCCCTTGTACACGTGTCCACCTGTTCAAACCAATTCTAACCTAAATTACAGATTATAAAACATGCGGTTGGTTCGTAATATGGTCCATAAATTACGCCTGTGGCGACCACTATAGTTTTAAATAGTTACTATATTTGTTTTTACTATTATTATGTTACAAATACGAGTTAGAGCTTCCTTAACAAAGACCTATGACCATTCAAGATATATCTTTAGGACCACTTTCGCAATCCTTACCTCGTTAGATCTTGTAAGATGGAAACGTTGTTTACGGGTCAGTGGCGTAGCCGAGTTTCCTCATTTGGGGCCGAGACGATATCTAGAGCCATTTTCTTTTGGTCAACTAAAATAGTCAAAGTTCCGGATCATTTTTTTCTCTAATGCTGTGAATATATTTTTTTTTTGTAAGTCATGTGCTATTGTGAAGCAGGTTACATAATATATGCCAAACATTAAATAAGTAATAAAGGAAGAACACGTTTGCAAACAAAACCTTGTATGAATCATAGTTCGGGACCGAACCAGGTTCTCAAATATACGTAGTCAGCTTCCTTTACCACACAGCTACCGTTATAGACTTAGGGACTTTTTTCTTTTATTTTTAGGTCCGTGTATTACTAACTGTTTGGGTTACCGTATACGCCTATGTACTAATTACTTAAATGTGATTGGGATAAGAAAGGTTGGATTTAGAAGAAGTTTAGCCGCATTTGCGTGGAAAGAGAGAGAGGAAAATCGTTTAGGAAAAACCACCCTTAGTACGCCCAACCGGTATCGAACCCCAATCTGCCTGTCATCGGCAGTTCACTTTATTGCGAGCGTGACGTCTTATACAAGCATTTTTAAAACAGTGTGCCGCGAAGGGTCGTTGGGCGTACCGTGGCACAATGGTGTGCCGCAAAGAGTCGTCAGGCCTGGCAACGCACAATGGTGTGCCGCAAAGGGTCGTCAGGCGTGGTACCGCACATTGGTGTGCCGCAAAGGGTCGTCAGGCCTGGCACCACACATTGGTGTGCCGCAAAGGGTCGTCAGGCGTGGTACCGCACATTGGTGTGCAGCATAGAGTCGTCAGGCGTGGTACCGCACATTGGTGTGCAGCATAGAGCCGTCAGGCCTGGCACCACACATTGGTGTGCCGCAAAGGGTCGTCAGGCCTGGCACCACACATTGGTGTGCCGCAAAGGGTCGTCAGGCCTGGTACCGCACATTGGTGTGCCGCAAAGGGTCGTCAGGCCTGGCACCACACATTGGTGTGCCGCAAAGGGTCGTCAGGCGTGGTACCGCACATTGGTGTGCAGCATAGAGTCGTCAGGCGTGGTACCGCACATTGGTGTGCAGCATAGAGCCGTCAGGCCTGGCACCACACATTGGTGTGCCGCAAAGGGTCGTCAGGCCTGGTACCGCACATTGGTGTGCCGCAAAGGGTCGTCAGGCCTGGCACCACACATTGGTGTGCAGCATAGAGTCGTCAGGCGTGGTATCGCACATTGGTGTGCAGCATAGAGTCGTCAGGCGTGGTACCGCACATTGGTGTGCAGCATAGAGTCGTCAGGCGTGGTACCACACATTGGTGTGCCGCAAAGGGTCGTCATGCCTGGCACCACACATTGGTGTGCCGCAAAGGGTCGTCAGGCGTGGTACCGCACATTGGTGTGCCGCAAATGGTCGTCAGGCCTGGTACCGCACATTGGTGTGCCGCAAAGGGTCGTCAGGCCTGGCACCGCACATTGGTGTGCCTCAAAGGGTCGTCAGGTGTGCCGTGTAAGTTTGGGGAAAGCTACAAATTGAAGCAAGATAAATAGGAATAAAAATATATCTTTTTAAATCATTATTTTGGAAAATATCCCTATAGTTATTAAAATTTTATCTCTTGAACTCTTAAATACAATTCTTGATTATAATTTTTTATTATGACAAAATCTTCCTTTAATAAAAAAAGTGGTGGAATGCCTTGACAATTTTAGTGCCATTTTCAGTGTGCCGTGAGTTAAAAAGGTCGAAAATTGCTGCCTTAACCCATGCGCCCACCGATGCGGGTCTTAGGATCTTGGCTAGGTAAGTTTACTAAGGTAACTAAAATACAAAATGCGAAACTTATTCCCCCGTCCAGGGAGTACGCATTTTAATTAAGCGAATGGAATAGAAGTTAAGAAGGTAAAACTTAGGAGAATCGTACCCTCGTTAGTATGCAGGGAGAGTTGGAATCTATTTACTAAAAAATAAACCCCTTCTTTATATTCATTCGGTATCCAATCCCGGAAATTTAAGTCACCGTTAAACTATATTTAATAAACCTGAAACTTAAACTCCGTGCCTACCGATACTGGTTTGAAAACTTCAAAAAGTGGCTTAATGTGACGTCTATGATTAGAGTACCGCTGTTGACATAGCTTTGCGTCTATGAGTTTTCTGACCCGTGAGTAAAACATGTCACTATGTCTGCGGGCATATAACTTACTTGTTACAGAAACTCTTGAGGTCACTCTGGCTCACTAGTTTGTACAGTCATATTTACAGAGTAGGGGTCATATCTGACGGCTAGAAAGGTTATAAGATATACATTCATGTATTCATACGTGGCAATATGGAGAACTAAGAGTTAGGGGCAGTTTTTGTGTGTGTGTGTGTGTAGTTTTTATAACAAAAAACAATTTATCCAGTAGAAACAGAAGCGTTTAATTTTCTTTACATGGTGTTTTATTATTATTTATTATTATTATATTATTATTATTATTATATTATTATTATTAGCACCGCGTCTTACTACCCGTTCGGGTTATACACACTTAACGCTAATGTGTAATGGTAGGGTGATTTTGAGATGAAATGGAGGACCTACAGTTTAACGTGGAATCCGAACCACGGTGGAGGTCTGGCACTCCACACATTCACAGATGTCTTGTCAGAGGAGAAGGAAGGGTTTGGTAATCAGATAAATCTGTGCCGGGACCGAGGATTGAACCCCGGCCGCCAGCACAGAAGTCTGACACCTTACCCCTAAACCACCAGGTCACCTACATGGTGTTATTAACAGCTGTAGTTGAATATCTGTCTTGAACGATAAATATCCGTAGCACAATTTTCTTCAATGTGGAAACAAAGCCGTTTGTATTACGTCGATAGTGGCATGTAAGAGATTCCTGAAAAGTATGTGAAAATAACTTTCCCGGCAAAATTGGCAGGTGCTTTAGCGGTGGATAATATAAATTCAGTGTGTAAAACAACGAGGTACCACCACACTTTATGAATTACCCTAGTACATGGGATTTATACCAGATAGTGCGGGCAGCACTGACCATACCAAAGCCTTAGAGCGCATGCCCAGGTACGGATGGGTAGAAATACCATCAAACCAACCTTCGGGTTATCATATTGTGAAAATTGAAAAATGACACCTGGACACGGGAATCAAACCCAGGACCTTTAGCTTAGCACGCCAATGCTCTAACCACTGAGCTATCCAGGATTTGTCCCGTGCCAGGGTCATTCTTCACTCATATTTTAAGGCAGAGTCTATGATGGACGTGCGGAAATAAAAATATGAGTGAAGAATAACCCTGGGCACGGGACGATTCCTGGATAGCTAAGTGGTCAGAGCATTGGCGTACTAAGCTAAAGGTCCTGGGTTTGATTCCCGTGTCCAGGTGTCATTTTTAAATTTTCAGAATATGATGATGGAGTAAATCCTCACTAAAATGCATAAATAATAGCTTTGGTTATTTGATTCAACCTTCGGGTTGTTGACTTAAGAAAAAATACTAACTCTAAAAATGGATATATGGTAATAACATGACTTTACGTATGAATATATTTAAATAATTTAGTAACTTCTGTAACTGTCAAATACTGTTCTTCCTACCAGAACGTTACTTAATATGATATTTATTTTTGAACTAAATGGTTTCCAAGAAGAATAGTTCAGTTGACAGACAGCCATCTTGTACACATGTAAAACAATCTCATCTCACCAGGATATTATGATAAACTTGATACGAATACTGCTTTAGGTGATCATTTCAACATGAAGGTACAGCTGGACAGACATGCCAAACAAGTTTTCTGAACTGGTCTTCCTAGCCCTCAATTTCGTGTGAATAAAAGGACGGAATTAGTTCATAATTCGTGTGAATTTAAGGAGATTCCTCGCCGAGGGATATGGGTTTGAGACTAGGAAAGAAGCTGCTGCATGTATATTTTTTTCACCACCACGTCGTAATATCTGTTCAGGTTACGCGCACATACGATAATTACTCTAATGAGCAGTAGCGGCTCGTGTATAGGCACTGCGGAACTGTGGCAACCCCTATTTACACTTGATATTATCGATAACATTTAATATAATGAGTCATTTTTTCTTTAATTATTTCTTTATTTTTGTAGTACAATATATATTCCTTAAGCTTCAGTAGCCATCCCCCAGTTTATGAAAAAGATACAAAAATATTTGTATGAAACTGTGCGCTTCACAGTGCCAGCGACGTGGTGTTTGACTGTTGTGCGCATGCGCACATAGGAGGGGGTGGGGAGGAAGGCGGGACTGCCGGGTAGAGAGAGCACTGTTGCTCTCGCAGTGCCGGCTCTGGCGTGATGGTGGAAGGAAGATTTTTTTTACTCAGCGTGTGTTATGCTTAAAAACCGTGTACCATATTCTTGAATGTGATAGAGTGTAGAAGAGCGTAGAGTTAGATTATTATTCTGCTTCCAGCAATTTTATTTGATTCATTTTATTACGGTTATTTTATTTAACAAAAAGACTAAATGCGCTTGCAGTACTTTCAATGGAGAAAATTTACTCAATTGTCATCCAGAGATCAAGGAGAAAATTATTGAACTTTTTGCGCAAATTAAAACAAGAAGAAAGGATTTCATTTTTAAATGAATAGATCAAGCTTGAACTGTAACAATTTAAATTAAAGTAAGTAAAAAATTTTGGTTTTTTGTTAAGATTTTATCAAGTTCCTGAATAAATTTTCTTTTTATACATGTTTTGTTTTTACTTTTACACAATTTTAAAACAAAGGTTAAACATTTCCTGGAGCAGCACCCCCACTAATTTTAGCTACGAGCCGCCACTGCTCATGAGGTAGGGATGAGGAAGGAAGCATTTTATAGCTAATTATTCACTTTTGCATGGAAAGAGAACGGGAAACCATTTGGGTAAAACCATCTTCAATAAACCCGACCGGGATATGAACCCAGATCTTCCCGTCATTAGCAGGCCAGAACAACAAGAGAGTGATGCCGTAGACCATTCAGTCACTGAGGTGGGTCTACTGAGTATTGAATTATATTTATTATTACTAGCCGCACGTCTTACCACCCGTTCGGGTTGTACGCACTTACGCTAATGTGCAATGAATGGTAGGGTGATTGTGAGATGAAATGGAGGACCTACAGTTTAACGTGTGATCCGAACCACGGTGGAGGCCTGGAATTCTCCACATTCACAAGTTGTGATTAATACACGTCTTGTCAGAGGTGAAGGAAGGGTTTGGTAATCAGATAAATCTGTGCCGGGACCAAGGATCGAACCCCGGACCTCCAGCACTGAAGTCTGACATCTTGTTAATATAAGTTTTTGTTTACAGTATATAGTTTTACGAAGTAAATCAACATTTCTACAAAGGTTGACAATAGTGAATTTTAATCAATGTTTACAGTGGAAAAACGGTTTTCTTTTTTCAGCTAAATAAAAGGTATTTTTGAAAAGGATATTAGAGTATTGCACATTGATGTCCTTGTAATACACCCGTTAGTCGTTCCCTCTTCTTCCAAGAGAAGTGTGTTTAGTTTGAATCCAGGATGGAATTAGTTTAAATCCTTAAATAATTAAAAAAAAGACGAGGTACGTGTTTTTAGACATAGATAGAGCAAATATTGCGACCATTTCTCGCGTTCAAGGGTATTGAGTTGTCATAAGGCGTAACTCTCACAATAGATTGTACTGTTGATGAATGGGAGATCGGGGTTCGTATACTGGTCGGGTGCACTGAGTATGATTTTTTCCTAAACTGTTTCCCGATTTTATTCCATGAAAATGCCGGTTCTTTTCTTCTAAATTAAACGATCCTCTACCTTAGAACACTAGAGAAACTAGTTCACATGCGTATAACCCAAACCTATAAGGAAACGCGATGACAAATATTATATACAATCCAATTTTCAAAGGAAGATTTTTTTCGGAAAATATCACATTTTTTGGTGACCAACATTGCTAGAATTTTACTATTTTATTGCATTACTATATATTATGTCGGTATTGACAATATCTATCAAAACTAACCAATACATATTCTATTGCCTGACAAATTAATACGCGAAAGTAGATATATTAATATTTCTGTCATCCTATGAAAAATTGGACTGTATATACTTTTGTTTAATCTGTTTTTGAATTTCATAGCTTCCCAAATTTAAAAAAATACACAATTTAAAAATATTCTACGAATATACAAAGGAACTGTTTAAATAACATGTAATTTCCAGTAGACCCAACAAAAAATTGTATTAGTGTCCGGTAATTTAAATAATAAAAATGCTAATGCAGACTTATCTAGGTTGAAACCAGGTTTAACCTCTCAATCGACCCACTCGATCACTTATAGGAGAAATAAAAATAAAATGTGTTCGTTAAATAATTGGTCCATGGATGTTGACCAGTTTGGACCTATATAACCTAGAAACTAGAGCAAATTAATTCGTGAAAAAATATTAGTATTCAGATTAACTACCTTAAATTATTATGAACTACACTCGGGATTAAAATTACAAAACTGTTCCAATTTTTTTTTTTCGCATCCCCTCTTAATACACGTCAAAACTACCAGTATGCTCACACTATTGGATTAAGAATGATAGGGGTAGGGTTTTAAAGGAATTTTACCCACATTAGTATGGAGGGAAAGGGGAAAATGGTTTATAGGAAATAATGCTCTCATTACATCCGGCTCGGATTTGAACTCCAACCTCCATGTCACTATTAAACTATACCATATCAGGTTTGACATCTTATTACACGTGACCACCAATGTAGATAAAAATAATTATAATCCGTTACGAAATTAGTAGACCCCTATAAGCGAAGTAAATCTAATTTCGAAAATAATATTTTAACTCAAAGAAGTATTTTTGGTCTCGCAATATACTGAAATGCCGATTACAAGAAGGTCTAGATTCGAATCTCAGCTGGATGCCCGGCGTATTTTATTTTGTTTTCATTTGTGGTATTTTAAAATTATGTTGAACCTCTTCGGTGGTCGCATGATCTAAGGCGTCACTCTCACAATAGACTAGACTGCCAAAGACGGTTTATATCGGGGTTCAAACCCAGTCGGGTATAATGAGGGTGGTTTTCCCTAAATGGTTTTCCACTCTTCATCCTCGAAAATGCAGGTAAACTTATTCTAAATTTAACCTTCTTCATATCTAACACATTCGAGTAATTAGTACACAGGTGTATAACCCGAACGTGGAGACAAACATGATGCTAAAAATATGGTTTTCTAGTACTCGCTCCAAGCTAATGTGAATTTATTTACTCTAATGCAGCCTCTTCAGCCCAGTTATTTATATAACCCCTCTAATAAAGGCAGAACTAAAATATTGAAAAAGTTTGAAAATCGTTGACGTAAGTGGTAATTGCAGAAATAGTCGAATCCAGATTGACAATTTGTCAGATTGTTTTCTAGGAGAAAGGTTCACTGTGGGATAATTAACTAGGTCAATGCTTTCCAAAATTTTCCCAAGTAATGTTGATAATTGATGTGATAGATGTGCTTGTTTCTGAACGCAGGTTTTACTAAAAGCGTGTTGTGAATGTGTGGAATGCCAGGCCTCCACCGTTGTTCGGATCCCAAGTTAAACTGTAGGTCCTTCATTTCATCTCACAATCACCCTACCATTACACATTAGAGCTAGTGCATGTAAACCGAACGGGTAGTAAGACACGGTGCTAATAATAATATAATAATAATACTAAAAACGTGGATTAATATTATAAATTCGTCCCAAATTTGTTTGACCCCCCCCCCCTTTCTCAACCTTCTTAGCGTTTTCTCACCCTACAGTTTGAGAGCCGCTGAGCTAGATGGAATCCTCCCTCAACTACTAGGGGTAAACGCAACTTTAACGTTGAAAGGTGAGGTCATGGTTCGACCTTGGGTTGGGTACGGCACAGGTGACTTTACTTTCTCGCAATCCTTCGGAGAAAGACATTTTTGTGATAGTAAAAAAAAATTAAAGATTTTGATGGATGTCAATGTTTCATTACTCCCTGAAACTGAAAAATTAGTTTTTGCAATACATTTTTATTAATTTATTTATTTAGAACCGCGTCTTACTACCCGTTCGTGGTGTATGCTTGAGTACTAATTACTCTAGTGAGCTATGAATTGGGAAAGTTGAATATAGAGGAAGTGAACCAACATTTATGTGAAGGGAAAGTGGAAAACAATTTAGAAAAAGAAAAAGTTCACCCAAGCGAGATTCGAACCTGTCTGTTTTGAATTATACATCCAGCCCTAAAATTAAGAGCTAATGACTTTCAAGGAGAAAAGAAAAAAATCTACTATTTCCAGTTTGGCTCTGATGACGTTGTTTAAAATTTGTATCTAATCTCTGTTTAGTACTACAGATAAAATTGTGCATTTTATTTTCCCATGAAAATGTCTTTAAGGATTTACAAATGCGGAAATATCCACCAGATCCATAACTCTTTGAGATATGAAATAATCTATCAATTAGAAGTCATAAGAGACTTAAATATAAGCAAACTAATAAATTAAATACTATTTTTCTAAATTAATATTTTCCCAACGGTGGCCATATGTTTCTTTTTTAAATGGAGCTCTGTGAAATTGGGGAGTTAAAAATGCACAGAACAAATAATATGTTTATGTAACGATGTATATTATTTCATGTGAGTTACTGTGTTATTTGGTGAGATGTGATTTGTATCGCTCCATTATGTTTCTATCACATATATTATGAGTTAAAAGCAGGCTATAATTAAGACGAAGGCACGATAAAGTATATGCGGTGCACCTTACCATTTATTTACTAAACGGTTTCCCACTCTACCTCCACGCAAATGTGAAGAACCTCTAGATTCCATTTCCTAAATACCTATCCTATTAATGTAAAATACAAGAAGATCGAAAGATGTGGTGACGTTTTTTCAAAACGAGTAATTTGGAGATTTGTTTGCACTAAACAAAATGTCCAGAGCTTGGATTTCATATCTATATTTTATCTTTTAGCATATACAGGGTGTACCGTATCATGTGGGAGCCCCTTCAATGTTAGACAAAAGACACAAAAACAATGAAAAAATTAACGTAAACATGTGTCCTATTTGATTTGATTTTCGTGTTATTGTCATGTTTGTACTCCATTAATGTGGAGCTGCTTAATATTATAGTAAGTGCTCAAAATGGCCGCCTTCGGCCTGAATGTAGTAAGCCTGCAGTCTTAGTGTCGTAGAAAAATACCGGGTTTTTGTATTAACCAGGAATTACTCATAGAACACACCTACAGTAGCCCCATGGCTTCTTTGGTGCTGACTGACAGCTCACAGCTGACTTCTGACAGCCAACATTGAGGTATATACCTGAATTTTGACCATCAGAAGTGACAGCTGCTAAACACATGTTTTTGCAGACCATATGGTTCAGCATAGGGATACATAATTTGGTCTGATAACTTTTTAAAGCTTTCAGCTGTCAGCTGTGAGCACCTGTAAAGGGAGTCCCCCATGCTATATTATACCCTGTATATTGAATATATAATAATCAATTCCCAATGTAGGCTCTTTTAATTTCTTGAATAATTTTCATTGGAATATTCCTTGGCCGAGAACGCTAGGGCTTCAATCTTAAAACTTCAACCTTTCACCTCAAAAAAGTTCTCCAAAGCGGTATGTGTTAGTTTTGAGGTAATGTTCACTGTAATCAGGATGTCCTAAGAGACCTGTAGCCCAACTTTTTCGAATAAACAATCATGACTAGGGGTGATGTAAACATAATTGATGAACCATTTGTAATATGCTAGCTCCAGTCCAATTTACATAGGATAGCCGATTTAAAAAAATAAATACAAAAATGATTGTTTTGCGGAGACCATTGATAGCATTTTACCCGCCTCGGTGGCGTAGTTGTCTAACGCACTTGTCCTGTTGAGCTCGACTGCTGAGGACGGGGAGATCGAGGTTCGAATCTCAGTCGGGTGAACTGGGGTGATTTTTCCTAAACGGTTTTCCACTCTCCCTCCATGCAAATGCGGGTTCACTTCCTCTAATTCAAACTTCCCAATTCCTAAATCCATTAACGTAATTAGTACTTAAAGCGTATAACCCGAACGGGTAGTAAGACGCGGTGCTAAAAATAAAAAAAATAGCATTTTAATATACTATTAGTGTTATTTGATAGGTATTGATAACATCTATCAATAGAGACAGTTGAAGATCACATGATTTGACGTATGAATATGTCAGAATAGATCTAGTAACCTTTCTGTCACATTTCCTATTAAAATGGGATTGTACATGTGCATTCTATTCTTCTTCACACTTCCGTCTCGTTTCTTGTCTCCGTATTTCTCACTTTCCTCCTTCCTCTGCTCTGTTGATCAACTTCCGCAAGTAGGAGTCGTTACGAAAATGACAGGAGGGGGAACTCGTATAACTGGCCTGCTACAATCTGGACAGGTTCCAGTCTATCGCGTAAACAAGTAGATCCAGTTCATCAATTTTTTTTTTAGAAAATAGGTAACGCGTTCTTTTCAAATAACACGATTTACAAACTAACTTGACCTAGTGCAACAGTCACAGCTTCGAATACCAAGCTGAACATCTATATCAATAATAAATATATACGTATGCTTCAAGATAGAATCGAAATAGGGCTTATTAAACTTATTATTGACCCCTTTAACCACTTAGCTACGGGTACAGGGGGTTCTCATATGAATAACCTTAGCTGAAAGCTAGATATGCTAATAGATCTACTTAAAAATATGTGTTCATGCGCCAAACTTTGTTTTGCAGCCTTCATTATATTTATTTATTTATTTATTTAGCACTGCGTCTTACTACCCGTTTGGGTTATACGCTTAAATACTAATTACGCGAATGGATTAGGAATTGAAAAGGTTGAATTTAGAGGAAGTGAACCCACATTTGCGTGTATGGAGAGTGGAAAACCATTTAGGAAAAACCACCCCCAGTTCACCCGACCAAGATTCGAACCTCGATCTCCCCGTCCTCGGCAGTCGAGCTCAACACGACTAGCGCGTTATCCAACTACGCCACCGAGGCTGGTCTGTCACTTTAGTGTGTCAACTTTGACAGGTGCTAGGTACCTCTTGTCAGCACTGTCTACACTATGTTTAGGACCCACATCGATGACCCAGCGGAATAAACGTCAAGCTCATGTAGTCTGGTTCACCAGTGACGTGGGAAGTCGAAGCTTATATCCCTGCGAGGTTTTCCTATAAGTTTTTTTATTCTCGTTACACGTAAATTCTGGCACATTTGTTCTTAATTCCACCTTCCTCATCCCTTTCCAATCAATGTAATTAAATTAGGGCACACCGGGCTAATAGGAATACGTGGTGCAAAAACAAAAATTTGAGGGCTATAAGCTCCTGGAACCTCCTTATAAGAAAGGACTTGAAACCGACCATTCCTCCTGAGTCTGCTTTTTTTTTTTGCTGGGACTCTACTTTTAAAAAATGATCCAGAAGTTTATCTTATTCTCGACTATGGGAGGTACTGAAGTAGGCCAAACTGAGTCCTTTTAATTATTGCGTTTGCTGGAAAAGGCCGGATGACCAACAGATTAAAGGCTCGTTTGCTCTTTCAGCCGATTTTAAAAGAAGATTAGAGTGTTTTTTTTTATTACAAACTATATCTCATACCACTTTCCTCAGCTTCCCGTTTTTCAGGTCTTCCTTTTCAAGAACGACCAAACGCCTTATCTGTCGTGTTCCGCCTCTTCCCCCTCCCTCCACCCGCCCCTCACAGAGCCTAAAACCTACATCGAGACGGGTGGAGCCACTGGAAATACTCGCAGAATTAAGAACCATCGAGTAAAAATAAACGCAAAGAATGACCTTATTCTAATAGTTCATATAAGTAGTAATTTTTTGTTTGTTTGCCTCAGTTCTTAATTTATCATCCGTTATTGAAGGTCTCTTGGAAGACACATCCTCATCGTGGTCTTTAGAAGCTGCAGTCACCCAGGAGGGTGTACGTATCTTCCTGTGGGTGCTACCGGCATCCCCTCAACATCTATGTCGCCATAAACGGTCATCAGAAGCTTCAGTCTCTCAGAAGGTTGCTACTAACATCCCCTGAACCCCTCTGTCACCATAAACGGTCTCCAAAAGCTTCAGTCTCTCAGGAGGGTGATATTGACATTCCCTCAACATCTCTGTCACCATAAACGGTCTTCAGAAGCTTCAGTTTCTCAGGAGGGTGATAGCGACATCCCTTCAACATCTTTGCCACCATAAACGGTCTTCAGAAGCTTCGGGCTCCCAAGAGGGCACAACTGACATCCCCTCAACATCTCTGTTGCCATCAGCGACCATGGAACCAAGATTTCTCCTGTGTCTATTGAGGGCTTTGATAATATCGAGCTTGCTTGCAAACTCGAGGACGACGGCGTCGAATATTATAGACGCAGGATCCGTCCAAGCTCCTCCAGAATATCTTCACCAAGTGAAGACTTTAGAAACAAACGGCTCGGGGCAGATCGGTGACGCCTACATAGATTCAGCCCAAAAGTCATGCCTTCTGTCTAAAGCGAGGTTCTCTTGTGCCAAGTTCAGGGCCCTGAGGTATATCCACGAGCTGACGTCTCCTTTCGAGAATGAATGGAACGCGGGTTCAAGCTTCTTGACGAACGGTTTAGCTCTGTTCGGGTCAGTCCACCTTGTGCCCATCCCGGCGTCGAGGTCTTCCCTCCAGTCGGGTGTTTTGTTCGAAGGTCTTCTAGACACGAACCCGGGGTCAGAGGACACCGAGCTGAGGTCGTTCCTCAAGTTCACCGGCCGGGAGATGCAGAGGTTCGTGCGATCTTACGCTGTCACGATGAAAGTCCCCGTCAGTCCGATGACGTACAGCGAGAGGGCGTTCGGGGGTGACATGCCGCGGCTCATCGACCTGGACGAGGACGCTAGAGAGTTGATAGGTAAGTCAGGATAACAAGATGGTTATTAGTAGATTCTTGCGTGGATTAGCGATATAGCATCTCCCTCGTATTCGCGAGGCTTGAATCCTCACTAGCTAAACTTCAATCCGTATTCACGAGGCTTGAATCCACACTAGCTAGGCTTCAATCCGTATTGTAACTTTTAAAGAGCTAGCCTGATATATGCAAGTTTGTACGCCATCATTAGGATGACGTTTGATATAACGATTGAATTGGGTCCAAGTTTGCTGTTATGTATTATAATAATTAAAAAGGGATGATGTCTTATTTTATAAATTAAAAGTTCTGGTTTATTAGAGTTTTTTATTTTAAGTAGATAAACATTTTTTTGCTAGATATTTCACACGTTGTGATTTTAATAAAAGCCCGACTATTACGTTATATGCATCACAATTCCCGACAAGTGAGATTTAGAACAGTGATTAAGATGTCATAGACTCCACCTACACGGCTCCTCGTCAGGAAGGAAAGTGAAGAGATGTGTACCCTAAAGGGGTATATCAAGCCACATTTCCTTCTCGAAGCTTCCTAAAAGAAAAAAGGTGTGGTCATCCAGGTGCGTTTCTGTCCACAAAACTGCGTTGTCTTTTTAAACAGAGACGTAGAAGGATGTCGCCATACCTTGCAACTTAACAACTTAACACAAGTAAATCTTACTACCCGATCTCATTTAAAATATCGTAATTTTGAATAAATATGTGAATAATAGAACTAGATCAAGATAGCTACAGGGTGTGATGAGGTGGACTGGATATAACTAGCTCAAGATAGGTGTAATGAGGTAGAAGGTTAATAGTTCAAATAGATATAGGGTGTAATGACAGTGTAGAACAGGTTAGACTAGTTCAAGCTAGGACAGGTGTAATGAGTGACGGTTAACTATTCAAGATAGGAAGGGTGTAATGAGTAGACAGTTAGAACTAGTTCATAGCTACA
The DNA here is from genome assembly GCA_039000515.1 of Timema cristinae. NCBI lineage: Eukaryota > Metazoa > Arthropoda > Insecta > Phasmatodea > Timematidae > Timema > Timema cristinae. Next base: position 66,846,334 of record JBCFYV010000003.1, on the reverse strand, counting down.
GGGTGTAAGAAGTGAACGTAATACTACTCATTATGGAATAACTGACGTCAAAGTCCTAATGCCATAAAGTAAGTTATACACAATCATTTAAAACTAATCATTCAGTGCATTTATTTTGAATATAATTTATTTTAGACGTATATTATAGAATGTGTATTACTTTAATTTTGCACCAACAGCATTGAGGGTACAAATTTAGTTATATATTATATTTTGTTTAAGGTGAAACGCACACTAGTCTACCATTTGCGAGGTGATCGCTTCTTACAGATTGCAATAATTGCGAGTTACAAATTGATACATCCACCACGCATTCATTCACCTGTCATTTGCCAATCGTGGACATGTACTCCTCGGGGAAGCACGAGTGGTATTATCTCACCTGGATAAAGCCCAAAAGGAATAATTACTAATTGCATGTTTGGGCGACATCAACCTGTAGATCAGTTAGACGAAAGATCAGCCTAATGTACTGTTGTTACCCAGGGAACGTCCGTATGAAATAATTGTACAACTTTTTTTTTTTTTAGTGGAGACCAGTGGCGGCTTGTCGCTTTAGAAGCTGGGGGGTGCAGTTGATTAAGTTCTTTAATTATTGATAAATTATACATTTAATAGAAGATAGTTATTTTGTCAATATTTGTTAAACATTCATTGATTTAAACTAGAATTAAAAAGACTATCACAAACAATATGCAAAAAAACAAAAACAAAATATACAAATTCACTCCAAAGAACGTGAATCTGTTGTGTAAGCTCTGAGGCTCGTAATATTTTTCGTTAAACACCCACCCCTCCCGCTAAATTTTACGTATTTTTTTTCATGATTTGGCAAATTAGATTATTTTTATCGTTTATTTATCTTTATACATAAAGATTGGTAACAAAGTGAATGATATGAAGTCTTAGATCTTATTAATTAAATTTAGCAGTATGTAAATAAAATATAAGTGAAATTTTGTAGTTACGCAAGACATATTCTGACCACCTCGCCTTTGTAATTAAACGGAAGAACGTACTGAATCCTTCCTCCCCCCCTCCCCCCCTCCCTCCTCCCCCAATCCTTACTTGATTTAAGGACGCCCCCTTGGCTAATAAAAAAGCGTGAGGTCTTGTCTCGTACGAATTTTCTGCGAGATAAAGACGTTGGCATTTGCGATACGTGTGTACGGCGGCATTATACGTCATCTTGATCTAGAATACATCTAGCATGAGACTTGCAAATGCTAGACTAGAGTGCCTTTACTCTCACAATAGATTGGGCTGCCAATAACGGAGAGATCGGGTTTTAAATCCCGGCTGGGTGCACTGAAGGTTGTTTTTCCTAAAAAATTTTACACTCTCCTTCCACACAAATACGGGTACACTTCCACTACGTTTTCAACCTTACTCATACCTAACATCATCATCAACAGTTTCCAACCTATGGCCGGGTCAGTTTAGTAAAATGAATCTCTAACCCTCTACCTATTCTTTCTCCATTTTAACGCCTTTAATTGCTTCCATTCTACTCCCTTCACTCGCAAACTTTCTGTTATCTGCTCCTCCCATCTCTTTCTTGGTCTCCCTTTTGGTATTTTTCCTAAATACTTCATCTCCAATACATTAGTGTAATTAGTTTATATAAGTATAGTCTGAAAGGGTAGTAATAAGCAATGACAAAAAATAAAAGTAACTTTTATAATTGTCAGAAAAAAAATTTCTTCTTAACTAAATAAGAATGTAACAAAGATTTCAATGACAAAGTAGCCAAAGTTACTTGTTAATACCCGCCTCGGTGGCGTAGTTAGCTAACGCGCTAGTCGTGTTGAGCTCGACTGCTGAGGACGGGGAGATCAAGGTTCGAATCTCGGTCGGTTGAACTGGGTGTGGTTTTTCCTAAATGATTTTCCACTCTCCCTCCACGCAAATGCGGGTTCACTTCCTCTAATTCAACCTTCCCAAATCCTAATCCATTAGCGTAATTAGTACTTAAAGCGTATAATCCGAACCGGTAGTAAGACGCGGTACTAATAATATTTTTTACTTGTTATTGGTTTAGAACTAGCTATCGGTGTAAGCACCAACCTTTTTTTTTTTATTTATGAGTTTCATCAAGCTAATAATAAAAGTCTCAACTACCAACATCACCGGTCCTAGTGTAAGAGACTTTATACATCTCTGATAAAAACCCGTTTCTTTTAATAATTGATACGCATATCCTCCTAACTTTCCACCGAGATTTAAACGTGAGCTGAATAGTCTTTCTAAAGATAATCGTTCAACACGCCTAGTTTTTTTGTAAGTAATTATTAGTCTACTGTTATAGACATTATACACCACTCTAAAAATAAAATATGTCACTCAATACATAACTTACTCTTGAATATAAACTTAACTCTACGATTAATATAAAAATTTAAAAGAATCGATAAGGTTTTTTTGACGATTATTTTTAAGGGTGGGGAAACCAAATATTAGGGCATATTTTATATTATAATATGGCAAATTATGACTATTTATTCGAACATGATCATGTAGAAATTTGGAAAATGTACCGTACAAAATGTAATAATTAATTATCTGTTTCCAAATGAGATTTCAATGTTATACATCTTTAAGTTAATACATTATTTTATGACATTATTTTTGTAGCATAGCCCCATTTTATTTGTAGATTTAAACATTAGCTCTTTGTTTAAATATTAATTTTTGAAATAATTCGCCTTTAAAATGAATAGTGAATACTTACCTGCTTTGGTGGCCGCATGGTATAAGGCGTTCCTCTCACAATATGCTGGATTGTTGATGAAAAATATATCGAGTTTTGAATCCCGATCAGGTGTTTTCCTAAATGGTTTTCCACTCTACTTCCACGCAGATGGGGGTATACTTAATCTAAATCTAACCTTCCTCATCCCTGTAAGCCATCAGCGTAATTAGTACATAAGCGTATAACCTGAAAGGGTAATAGGATGCGGTGGTTAAAAAAAAGGTGAATAGCTAACACCTAGTTCCGATGACCAAGCATTGTTCCCAGTCAGCTGGTGGTCAAATAGTCTCAGGTGTAAAAAATCACAATATACAGGACAGGATTGCTGGATGACGAAGAGAGTGGGGCTTGAATCCCATTCAGGTATATTGTGGGGGGTCTTTTTCCCTAAATAGTTTTCCACTCTTCTTACACGCAAATGCGGGTACATTTCCTAAGAATTGTAACTTTTAAATTTTTACTTCATTAGTTTTTTCCACACACGTTTCATTAATAATTCTCATTAAACTTATAAATGTTTTATATTAATTATTCCAATGGGGTTGGGATTATAAATGTGGAATTTAAAGGAAATGTACCAGCATTTGCGTACAGGGAAAGTGATATACCAATTCATGAAAAATAACCCTTGGTACATATGGATAGGATTTGAACCTTGAACTCCTCATCATTGGAAAATTAAAATAAACAGTATTCCTTAATTTGAAAAAATGACTCCTGGAGACGTGAATTGAGCCCAGGAGTCTTGGTTTAGATGCACCAATTCTCTAACACTGAGCTGTACAGGAATAACCACGTATTCAACGTCATGATTAGCTAACTTTAAGGCAAAGTTGAACCCCATATTAATGAACTTAAGGCGGAAGTGTGGATCACGCAAGTTTAAGATCAGTACTTTTCAAGTTTTTACAGTAAAACCATTTCTTTTGGACATAATAAATCAACCATCTCCTGTGTGGGTACAATTTGGTTACATTTTCCTCGCATGGTTATTAACGGTTCTTTAATATCTTTCATGAGAAAAGGGGCATTAGATGAGAAACCTTTTTAAATGAAGAAAGAAGTTGTCATCAAATTCCAGTAAACCCTTAACAGATATTAAACAACTGTTTTATCAACACGTGAAGAAAATTAAACTCTGTGTTTGTGCTGAAGAAATATGATTTATTTTGGTCAAAAAATATTATTATTAATTTTATTATTATATTATTATTATTATTTATTATTATTATTATTATTATTATTATTATTAGCACCGCGTCTTGCTACCCGTTCGGGTTATACGCACTTACACTAATATGTAATGGTAGGGTGATTGTGAGATGAAATGGAGTACCTACAAATTAACGTGGAATTCGAACCACGGTGAAGGCCTGGCATTCCACACATTCACAAGTTGTGATTAATACACGTCTTGTCAGAGATGAAGGAAAGGTTTGGTAATCAGATAGATCTGTGCCGGGACCGAGGATTGAAACCCAGGCCCCCAGCACAGAAGTCCAACACCTTACCCCTAGACCACCAGGTCACCAGTTTTTAGCAAAAAAAAAAAGTGTTGCTATAAAAACTGCAAATACTCTTGGCTTAACTTGCGTTCTCTACATCTTCACCCCCTGAGTTTGTTAACCCATTAGTGTAATTATTGTATCTAGCCTGGACGGGTACTAAGGCGCGGTGTAAATAAAGGTGCGTATTCACTTTACCATTTTACTTGAAACGAACAAAACAAGCCGAACACCCCGAACGAGCTCAAACAAATTATACGTCTGAATAATCTGAGCATTCGGACCGTTTGCTGGTGCTCGACTTGTTCCCACCAATCTCGCCACGAACAGGACAACTGGAGCTCAGTCTCAAAATGGTATTTACATGGGCAGCAGGTTCTTTCTTTGTGCTGTTGGCATTGACTAAAAATAATAAAAAGTGGGACAGGAAAATGTAGATAAGGTGGCTGTATTTAGGCGGAAAAATACATCACTTTTAAGACAGTTTCGCGATATTTTCCGACGAATCGTGTTAAAAAAAATCATTGTAATTAATTCCATGGATGTTGAGGGTTCCACAGCACCGGGTTTTCTTATAGGTATCTATTAACCTCAAATTTTCTTCTGCGGCCCACTCCATCGCAACAAACGCTCCGAACAGGTGTGAAAACACGTATCCACTGAACACAGGTGAACAAATGACTTCCTTTGAGCATTCCCCCTAAAGAAACCGACAGTTGTTCGTAGCGCGTTCGGTTCTGTTCGGCTCGTGCTCTCAAACAGCATTTTACTCGGAACGAGCCGAACGCGCACGAACGAATGCTCAAGTGAATACGCACCTAAACATGTCATCTGTACATATTTCCAGAGGAGCCCAGACTCAAGAAGAAACACCTCCTCCTGCTGATCCCCCTTGGCTTCTTGCACATGAAGCTCCTCATTCTGCCCATCTTATTGATCGTGCTGTTCATCAAGAAGGTGATCATGATCGTGATCCTGTTCCTGCCCACGGTCCTCAGTTGGCTCAGGGTGTGCAGGAAGGACCACGGACCCCACTGGTTGATCCCGGAGAGCCACTCGGAGCCTCACCACGAGCCGGAAATCTACGCCTCTCACACTCCGGTTCACCACTACGGTAAGGCGTTCACCGGTCGCCGCAAGAGCAGGGCTGTAACTGATGCTCACCCCCTCGCTTATCGCGGGTACGAACCAAGAACCTTGTAGAAGTTAGATGTGAGTATCTTTAGCTGTTCCTTTCTCTCCTTGATCCCTCTACCTCTGGGAATTGGGGCTATACTCACCTCCTCTATAACACTGGGCTGTAGGTGGCGAGATCCAGGTGATATACAGGGTGTTCCATGTCATGTGAGGGCCACTTCAGAGGGGGACAGGACACACAGAGAACATGAGGAAGGTTCATATAAACATGTGTCTCATTCGGCCTCATTTCCGAGTTATGGCCATGTCTGTACTCCAGTAATATGGAGCTGTTTAACATTAAGAGGAAGAGCTCAAATATCACCCTCGGGTTGAATGCAAGACAGCAGTCGTCATGTCAAAGAATATCGCACTATTCCAAAAAATAGCAGGTGTTCTAGAATAATCAGTAATAGCCCATGTAACAAAAATGGATGATCTGAAAATTGAAAAATGACACCTGGACACGGGAATCGAACCCGAGACCTTTAAGCTTAGTACGCCAATGCTCTAACCACTGAGCTATCCAGGAATAATTGTACAAGTGGTAGCATTAAGCCAACTACCGAGTCGAAGGTGGCTGCGTTATCTGATAGCTCGGGATCTTAATAAAATCACACATTAGTAGCCGACGATTTCTGCAAGTCCATCACAGACTCTACCTTAACAAATGATTAAGAATGACCCTGGGCACGGACGATTCTTGGATAGCTCAGTGGTCAGAGCATTGGCGTACTGAGCCAAAGGTCCCGGGCTCGGTTCCCGTGTCCAGGTGTCATTTTTCAATTTTCAGAACATTATATCTAGATGGAGTAAATCCTCACTAAAAGCATACACAATAGCTTTGACTATTTTATTCTTAAAAAGGGATAGGGTGTAATGATTAGTATAGTAGAGTACATAATGACGAGTTACATACCCTGTACTCATCACTAGACATTGTTAGGATAATATAGTCTCGTAGAGTATGGTGGAGAGGATATGGAGCGTGAATGGTAGAATTTAGAACCGTGTTTAGTGTAATGACTGACAAACCCATTAGAAAAAGAGACCATTGGGAAGATCCAGAGGCAGATGGCAGGATAACATCAGACCTGAGGGAGATAGGTGTGTAGCTAGGTACACTAGATAGAACTAGCTCAAGATAGGGATAGGGTGTAACTAGGTAGACTAGATAGAACTAGCTCAAGATAGGGATAGGTGGTGTGGCAATTAACTCTTGAGTTTCTAACGCCTTAAGGTAAGTAATCCCATAGAACATACCTAGTCAACAAGTCGATAGATATTGAGTATCATATACAAACAAATTAATGTCATCAATTGGCTGTAACTTGGAACAATTTCAAATGGAACACATGTTCATTTGAGCATCTTTCATAGTTTTTGTGTCTCCTTTCCGCCATTGAAGTGTGTTCTACATGTTACGGTACACCCTGTATATAGAGGGCAGCATCAGATTCACGTAATTACTTGGGTGGAAGAAAACGCGAGATAAGGTATGTATTTTTATACTTTTTATAACAAAATATCATTTGACCAGAATAAATAAAAATAATATAACTTCAGTAGAGCCATATTTTCTTACGAATAGATTTGTGAAAAGCTTTTATTCTTATCAGAGACCTACCAGAATAGTAGCATTCTGAAAGGTAAAAATACTTTTCAGATGATTATGCGTAAGAAATTTGGGGTAAAGATACGTTTTATACACGTAGTAATAATAACAGTAACAGTAATGGGATATTATCTGTCATGAACATAGGGGGATTTTACTGGGAGATTTTTAAATAAAGTGAAAATCTCTGTTGAAATTTAGCAATGCTCATGTAAAATATTCAAGAAATTTGAGATTTACCATGTGTATAAAATTAAACTAAAGATATCTAATGAACGAATATTTTATTAATTTGACCAAATGATTGTTTAGTTATATAAAAAACTGTAAAGATACATATCTTAGCTTGCGCTCCTTGAGAGGGCGATTCCTTGTAACGAAAAAAGCCAAAACTAGAAAACAATGAACATTGTCTTGTGCTTAGTTTTAAAATAGGTGATACTTTCATTGGTCTGGTGGGGCAGACCATTACTCATATACAAGGCAGTGTTTGTGCAGTTTTCTTCTTATCATCATGGTGATAATATGTGTTCAAAACGGCTATCATTCATTTAAAAACACGCAGCAATACGTCACGTTATACATATATTTATTAGGGGTTCCTTCTTTCAATATGTCTGTTGCCTTGACCAAATTGAGTTCCCCAATCCTATCAGAAGCTCCTATCATTTAGATCGTGAAATCTTATCTTATTTCCTTGCCTTAGGTCACACTTCTGCAGTATTCATCGTCTTCCTGAACCTCTTCTTGCTTACAGTTTACCTTCTAAGACAAAACTCAATATAGCAATACTTCAAATTACAGAAAGCTTTCAAAGCATTTATTATTATCATTTTCCCTCAAAATACATGTCCCATCTCCATACACAGTAATACTCCATATGTAGTACAAACTTCACCAGTTTCTTCTTCATATTCAGGTATAGTTCTCTCTTCAGTAACATCTCCTTCTTGTTAAAAGCATCCTTTACCATTTATATTATTGACTTTATCTTCCGTGAACACTGCGCCTTTATTGAAATTAAACTTCCTAAATATTTGCATTGTTCTACATTCTACATCATCTGCTGATTTCCTACAGCAATGTTCAGTGGTTCCTTCTTTGAAATATCCTCATTACTGTTGTCTTCTCGATGTTAAATTACTTTCCATGCTCTCATCCGGTTTCAACTAGTCTGTTCATCATAGTTTGAAGGTCTTCTTCTTCCTTCGTCAGTACTGCAAATCAGTTGCGTATTTCTCTGAACTTATCACAAGTACTCTTATTTTTAAATCTCCAAATCCATCCAAAACATTTTCAGCAAGTCATTCTTAGTATAGATTGAAAATAATTGTTGATAAGCAAAACCCCTATCTTATTCTTTTAGCTGTCCCCACGTTATTGGTGCCCCTTGTATCTAATATTAATTTTACTCTTTGTTCATGTCCATGTTTCCTATTATACTTCTAACTTTCCAGTTATTTCCTTTTTCTTATAGTATCTTTTTCGGCTACAAGCTTACCCGATATTATGCCTTTTTCCTGTTTTTGAAAAAAGCAAATCATTCTTCTTTTTTATTTAAGCTTCTACAATGACATCTTTGGTTTCTTTTACTTTACTGAAACCAAGTTAGTCTTCTTATAATTCTATTTCTTATTTTATAGCTGATTAATTCGTATTATAGCCACAAATATCCCCACGTGCTATATCACATTGATTACCATTTAGTCACTAGATTTTTTGACTTTCTTTTTCTTCTGCAGTGCTATTATTGTCATTTTATATGCACTAGTTGGGCCATTCTCCTTTTGTGTATAATCGAGTAGTAACCATAATTCCGTACTCACAAAACTTTTTCAGTAAATCTACTGTTATTTCATATTCACCTTTAGCTTTTATTCTTGTCAAAACATTTACCTTGTCTACTTCCCTATTAAGTAGATTAAACCAATGTAAAGATAATAGAAGGTATTGCCGAATGAAGAAATACATCTGATTGGCTGAGCTTGTGACGTCACTAAGTACACATAAGCGCATTACATATACAAAGATATATGGAAGAAAAACTAAATTATTAAAAATCAGGTCACATTTTGGAACTTTAAATAATAAATAAACCCTTAAAATCCACAACAAGTTCCAATTAATGTAATTGATTTACTGATTTAAATGTTATATATGTCTTACTGTCCTCATATTAAAATGTAACTGCTGTGTATTCAAATACCTCCAAGTGGCGCTACAATTATATTCTTTCTACATTGTATTATACGACGTTCATTGCTTCACATTTCTTTTAAGTAATTGCAATCCAAAGTGGAATCTCATTGATTTGTATACACACCCTATGTTTAAACGTGGGGTATTAAACGTATATTTTCTAATAAAGATAGGAATATCCGCATAAAACCTACAAACTAATATAAACTTTCATATCTGTCACTAAGCACCTAACATTGTAGTCTTGAATTAATAACCTAATACTATTTCTAACGAGATTAATCCAAATGTCATTGATGCTATTCTCTGGTAAAACACATATTGTAAGCATTATGATATAAATTTAATTACTTTTAAATGACAATTTACTGGGAGATTTAAATGATTATTTTTCTATTATCTAACGCATTTTAAACTTAGGTGAGGTGGGAAACTATAACCAATAAACATGGCCTTGAGCTTTAAGAACTCATCACTTTAGTAGAGTAAATTTGATTTGTTAAATAAGATGGTGTATCGAAGCTAAATGATAAAATAAATTTTATATTTTAGTAATCTTGAGTTAACATTCTTTAAAATTTAAAGGTAAGAGTTGAGATCTGTCTTTGCAAAGTTTATGGGGGCCGCTGATTTTAATACAATGCCGGGATCACGATCAACTTAACGTTAGCATAAACTTACGTCAACGTAACGTAGAGGTTATCCTCGTGTTTTTTAAATGGAAGTCATCACGATGAAATTAACTTAAAGCTCGGTTAACGTTCACTTGACTTAAGAGCTGTCCAGGAGGGTAATTTGACGTTACGTGGAAGTTAAGGTAAACGTTTTTGATTTATTCTAGCCAGCCAATCATATTACGAGCCACCTCAACAGGGCTATTTAATATTTCATTTGTTCGTTTATGGAATACAGACGACGTCTTCAGTATAGTTTGTTCAAGTCTAGCGAACTCTTAAACGTCTTCAGTATAGTTTGTTCACGTCTAGCGAACTCTTAAACGTCTTAGTATAGTTTGTTCACGTCTAGCGAACTCTTAAACGTCTTCAGTATAGTTTGTTCACGTCTAGCGAACTCTTAAACGTCTTCAGTATAGTTTGTTCACGTCTAGCGAACTCTTAAACGTCTTAGTATAGTTTGTTCACGTCTAGCGAACTCTTAAACGTCTTAGTATAGTTTGTTCACGTCTAGCGAACTTTTAAACGTCTTAGTATAGTTTGTTCACGTCTAGCGAACTCTTAAACGTCTTCAGTATAGTTTGTTCACGTCTAGCGAACTCTTAAACGTCTTAGTATAGTTTGTTCACGTCTAGCGAACTCTTAAACGTCTTCAGTATAGTTTGTTCACGTCTAGCGAACTCTTAAACGTCTTCAGTATAGTTTGTTCACGTCTAGCGAACTCTTAAACGTCTTAGTATAGTTTGTTCACGTCTAGCGAACTCTTAAACGTCTTAGTATAGTTTGTTCACGTCTAGCGAACTCTTAAACGTCTTCAGTATAGTTTGTTCACGTCTAGCGAACTCTTAAACGTCTTCAGTATAGTTTGTTCACGTCTAGCGAGCTCTTAAACGTCTTAGTATAGTTTGTTCACGTCTAGCGAACTCTTAAACGTCTTAGTATAGTTTGTTCACGTCTAGCGAACTCTTAAACGTCTTAGTATAGTTTGTTCACGTCTAGCGAACTCTTAAACGTCTTAGTATAGTTTGTTCACGTCTAGCGAACTCTTAAACGTCTTCAGTATAGTTTGTTCACGTCTAGCGAACTCTTAAACGTCTTCAGTATAGTTTGTTCACGTCTAGCGAACTCTTAAACGTCTTAGTATAGTTTGTTCACGTCTAGCGAACTCTTAAACGTCTTAGTATAGTTTGTTCACGTCTAGCGAACTCTTAAACGTCTTAGTATAGTTTGTTCACGTCTAGCGAACTCTTAAACGTCTTCAGTATAGTTTGTTCACGTCTAGCGAACTCTTAAACGTCTTAGTATAGTTTGTTCACGTCTAGCGAACTCTTAAACGTCTTAGTATAGTTTGTTCACGTCTAGCGAACTCTTAAACGTCTTAGTATAGTTTGTTCACGTCTAGCGAACTCTTAAACGTCTTAGATTCTTGTCACGCTTTATTTTGTCTATTCAGTAAAGATTATATTGTAAGTACTTTCAGACTAGGCCTAATCATTCCTAAATGATTAGGGTTAATTTTAATGAACAATTTGTTTTAAAGCAGTCCAAATTCATTCTCAGTGTTTTGCTTGAGTTGTTACGTTAAGTTATGTGAATTATACTTATCACACACTAGTTACTTTACGTTAAGTGAACGTTACGTCAAGTGAATGTTAAGTTGATCTTGGTACCGGCATATTTGTACTCTATAAATTTTGTTTTGGTGTTTCAATTTTGGGTACTTAGCATGTAAAGTTTTTCCAATTCCCCATTAATCTATGACACAACTAAATTATATTTGTAAGTAACCTCTAATCAAAACAAATACTAACCAAATTAATCTGAATGTAAGTAATATTATTAACATTTTATGAAAATGTATTCTTGGATGGGTCATCAATGTAACATTGTAATAGGGAAATATACTGAACAATGTTCAAAGTTTATATTTTTAGCACGTCTTACTAGTTTTACTACTTGCTCAGGCTATAAACAAAAAATTTAAAAATATATATATATATATATATAATCTGTAGTCAAGCAGACAAATACATAAGTATCTTGTCTTTTCTGAATAACTGCCAGCTGGGATTAATATAAAATGTATCCGCATTTGTGTGGAGAGAGATTGGGAATCCAACTAAGATAAACTATCCTCAAATACATTTGACCGGGATTTGAACCATGATCTACCCTTTACCAGTCTAATCCAATAGTGAAAAGTTTTACTCTGAGCTCACCAAAGAAGTGCAATTTTATCTTAAGTCACACTTAGATTACAAACATTAAAACATTTCTATGAGGAAAACCTCTTTTCTCTTTATGAGGTAATAGTATTATATTTGTAAGAAGGTACAGTAAAGGTGGATAGAAACATATAAAAGGAACGAACAGAGTATGGGTTTTATAGTGAAAAAGAAGAACCCAGTTAACTAACACTTTACATTGCTGTCATAGGACTAAGAGGTAATGGCTGCCTCTTGAAGATAATCGATCCCCCGACCTAGGTTTCATTCTATCGGAACTCATCAGGAGGGTGTGTGTGGAACGCGCAACTCAACTTCCTAAAAGAGGAAACCCAAAAAACACAAAGGGAAAAGAAAGGGTAAAGAATGAGAGGTCACTTAGATAGAAATATGCAAAAGGAATAACATAAAGGTCAGACACTGGATGAGACTAGATAATATACCTCTACAAGGAAAACCTCTTTATACGTTTCTGTTCACCTTTACTGTAACTTCTTCCAAATATTAAAACATGTAATAGTTACAAATATATCTTATTGACCCTTACTTTGATTATTATTCCAATGAACGATCTAGAATGTTCCTTTCTTAGTAAAGAATCTGGTTCAAAATTTCCATCACGATTTCATCATATCCTTGTGAACTTGTTTCTTTTTTTTTTTTATTATAATTTTTTTTAATAAGAAATGCTGAACTTTATTCTCAATTATCAAGAAAGAGGTTAATTAATTTGTAGGTTTTAACTCAGTTGACAGAATCGTTCATCAAGTGTTTTAAACCTGTTTGACTTGTTAGATAGTAGACTGGTATTATTCCCTCCCCTCTCTTATAAACCTATAAACCCAGATAAGAGCTCCCCGAATTCCGCAAAGATGTGGTCAAATAAATGGGGCCAGATCTAAATAATAGGAAGTGAGGGATCCCCCTCCCTCCCTACCTCTATAAACTCAAAACCAGAATAAATAAATCCTCGTTACGTTCTCAGATCATTTTAGTGACACAAACTCGCTAGAGCTCGCTTAGAATCCAGGTCAGTATTATATCAAGAATGTGTAACACTAGTGATACCGGTAGTTTGATGAACTATTTTTTTTTTTTTTTATTGCATCTCCTTAGACAGTTTCTGAAAGAACTAGCCCAATCATGTGAAGTCTTAACCTTTCGTGAAGGATTAATAGACCTATAAGTGATTTGAAGATCACGATATGTTTGGCTGCCATTTTTATTCTAGCACCGCGTCTTACTACCCATTCGGGCTACACGCATATTATGTGTCAGTTATGGTAATGTTAGAGGAATGAGGAAAGTTGAATTTTGAGTATGTATATCAGTATTCACGTGACTGGAGAGTGTAAAACCTATTTTAATGGAAAAAACATCTTCAGTACACCCAAGTGGGATTCGAACCCCAACATCTTCATCCCCTAGCAATCCAGTCTATTGTAAGAGTGACGCCTTAGACCATGATATCACAGAAGTTGGCTACTCGTATTGATAAATGCTGTCAGCCCATATGGGCAGTAGGACATATTACTTTTTTAAAAAAAAACCCTTTATAATCCGAGTTTTAAACTTATACTGCCACTAACTACTATCAAGCTACTCGCTTCAGTGTCTGAATGGTGTAAGGTGCCACTATGATGTTAGATTAACCTGTTGATGAAGGGGGGGATCATGGTTTGAAACCCAGTTGGGTCTACAGAGGGTGGTTTTGTTCCTAAATGCTTTCCCGTTCTCCTTTCTACTTACCTTACTGGAATAGTTATTATACACGCGTATAGGATTAATTAGTAATACGACGCAGTGATAAAACATATAAAGTTATAAATGAAAGGCTTATTGTTTTGTTTACTAAATTTGAAAAGCAGTTTCGTCGTTTATCATACGGGTCTTTTATCATTCTATGTTCTTCTTGCTTGTCTGCAGAAGCAGCCGGCCACCACTTCGACCGCCACCCTCACCACTTCGATGACACCCCCACCACTTAGACAGTCACCCTCATCACTTCGACGACACCCCCATCATTACGACAGCCACCCCCTCCACTTTGATGACATCCCCCATCATTACGACAGCCACCCCCACCATTTCGACGATCTATCCCCTTACAGAAACTATCACCCGGGAGGTCCCGACGTCTCCCACCACGACGCGCACACAATAGAAGTCGTCGAAGACCAAAATGAAGACTTGCGGCGACGGTGGCGCCCCCGAGGTGGCATGTCGGGTAAGCTCCGCAGAAGCTACAGGGCCGACATCTAGCCCGCCGGTTGTCTCGGAAGGGTGCCGGACGTAACCCCACCTACACCTGGGGAATGCGCCAACTCTTGGTCCACCGGCGTCGCCCGACAGAATATCAAGAGAGAGAGAGCACTATTATGGACAAGGACGGAACGCAGGGGATAGGGACATCCGCAAGAGATACGGAGATAAAAAAAAAGGCGCGGGAAAAAGACGCACACAAGACAAACACGCTAACAGCGACCATGACGTGAGGCAGTGAGAGTTTATAGTCACTGCGGACAGGACAAACAGGTAAACCTCGTATAGGGTGGGCCCGGTCTACAATAGCACACGTAATATTGTCTGTCTATACTAATATTATAAAGAGGAAAGATTTGATTCTTTGTTTTTTTGTTTGTAATGGATAAACTCAAAAATTACTGGACCGATTTAAAAAATTCTTTTACCAATATAAAGCTACAATACATCGAGTAAAATAGGCTATATTTTTTTTTTGAAAATTTAATTTATTCCTCATAAAAATGTCGATAGTATATTATATAGTCGTTGGAAAAAAAAGTTGTTTAAGGGAAAGTGGGGTTGGTGAAGGGGGCGCGTGGTTAGGGGTGAGGAAATAGGAATGAGATGAAAATAGGAGGGAGGATAAAAAGAGGGAGGGGGTTATACAGTGATGGTAGGACTGTATTTTCAAAAAAAATAGGTAAAAAAGTTTTGTTTTTATATTGACATGATGGATGATTTGAAGCTTTGTTTTACAGGATTCTTTACAATATTTTTTTACGGGGAAGGAGGCTAGTCTACAATAACACACGTATTTTTGTTTGTCTACAATAACACTCGTAAAGTAATTATCTGTCTACAATAACACTCGTAATATTGTCTGTCTACAATAACACTCGTAATATTATCTGTCTACAATAACACTCGTAATATTGTCTGTCTACAATAACACTCGTAATATTATCTGTCTACAATAACACTCGTAATATTGTCGTCTACAATAACACACGTAATATTTCTGTCTACAATAACACACGCAAGTGCAGTCGCATGTCGGAAGGAGATGAACAACACGCATCTCTTGAGTTTATGTAGTTGTGTTATCCTGCGTTCAACCAACCAGAAACAAATGTACGTGCACTACTGTATTCAACTAAAGCAATTATTTATTTAGTCAAGGATAAAAGTTCGTGAAAATACATAGTAAAAAAGGTATTATATTTTAAATTCTTTAATAAAAGTAATAATTTAAAAACTTTTTAGTATATTAATTTAATTCTATTTAACTCGTGTTTGTAAACCTTAATATTACTTTGATGATTGCGTCATATTCGTTAAAGTTCGTTTACCGATAAGGAGTCAATTTTTATTAGGTTTGGATAGAAAATAAAAAAAAACTCTGGGCAACCTTATGAAACTCCTGAATACTAAGTTTTAGCCTGATCGGTAAATTGGTTCCGCTCTAGGCAGAGATACAGACAGACAGACGGCACTGAAAAAAAAACTTTAATTTTTTGGTTGAGGGGTCGTGAAACGTTGACATCCATCAAAATCTCGAGCTATAACTTTTTTTTATGATTACAGTACTTTAATTCTCCAAGGGGTCGAGAAGATCAAATGTATTTGTTTCTCTTGCTGATCATTAATACAATTATCGCTAAAACCAACTCAAATAATACGTAAATGAATAAAAGAACAAATTTACCATGAAGCCAAATATATTTTCATTTGTGCGTGAAAGGTGGCATCGATTGTAGACTACACTTACAGTAGCCCCGTGGATCCTTTGGTGATGACTGACAGCTCACAGCTGATTTCTGACAGTCAACATTTAGATATATACCTAAATCTTGACTGTCAAAAGTGACAGCTGCTAGACACATGTTTTTGCAGATCATATGGTTCGGCATAGGGATACATAATTTGGTCTGGTAACTTTTCAAAGCTCAGCACCAAAGAATCCATGGGGCTACTGTAGCATGCACAAGAATAAGACGTGAAATGTTAGGCCACTGGCTGGGGGCAGAGCGTTGTGCGAAAAGCTAAATATATATTTACTTCAACCACGGGAGGGATAAAAGAGGGGGCAGGTTTACCACCCTTTAACAACCTGCTCAAATGAACCGTGAAAAAAAAAGTTGTTTTATTATTGAAAATCCACGTCTGGAGAAATTTATAAATAATTTAAGGTATTCACCGTCACTTTTTTCTTCTTCTAATTTAAAGTGAAAATGGCTTTAAGCTATCCTCCAAACCCCCTCCCTCTCCTCAATAATTAGGACTTCAACTGTATTAAAACTTTCTCACCATTTTTCATCAAACTTCTAGAAAATAAAACTTTATTTTTTTATTTTTACTCTCAGAAATGATAACATTTTACTTTATTGTTAGTGTTATTTTATAGACAACCACTACAGATTATATGCCTTGACGTATGAATACGTAAACAGCTGAACATAGATCTAGTAACTCTTTCCAATTATTCGGTAAGTCTCTACCTAGGCGACTGTAATAGCCCTAACCTGTACTTAATACTCATAGTTCGGCTTCAACCATCGCCTGACCAACATTGATTGATCGGTAAATGTGATGTCATTTGAGTCCACTGCACATGCGTATCCACATTTCCCTTAGCTAGAATCGACCGATAGCTATAGAGAACCAATGAAGTGAGGTTCAAGTATTTCGTGTTTCAGTACATGTTAATCCTATTGGCTGTAGATTTGATGAACAGTCTAGTAGTATTAGCACTATAGCATGCAACCAGTATAGGTAACATCTTTTGTTTTGATTGTATACAAAATTAATATTACTTTTTTTTATGTAATTGAATTTAAAATGATATTTATTGATTGATATTGATGATTTATTTGACACAATTTTTATTCCAAGGGTGCGATTTACGAAGTGAGTTTAATTTTACTGTTTTACATATATAAAGCAATAATTATGTTATATATATATATATTTATATATATATATTATATAAAGCAATAATTATGATATATATAAAGCAATAATTATGTTTTTATATATATATATATATATATATATATATAATATATAAAGTAATAATTATGTTTTATATATATATATATATATATATATATATATATAAAGTAATAATTATGTTTTATATATATTATATATATATTATAAAGTAATAATTATGTTTTATATATATATATATATATATAAATCAATAATTATGTTTGGTTTCAATTTGTCCCCACCTGGGGTCCTTTTACCTCCCCCCCAAAAAATATCGTTTCTTGTTTAGCTCTAATTTTGATAAGACGGTTTCAATTTGTTGATAACAATTTGGTTCTACCCCACATTTATTAATTCTGTAATTATTAGCAATGAACAGTAAACTAACACGTACAATTTTACTTTTAACGGTGTTATTTAGTTGTTAATATTATAATATGTAACTAAATAGTTTTATAAAACGTTTTCCAATTAATAAACACTTTACAGCATGAGAAAACTTATGAGCTGTGATGTTCAATGACATTACCTAATCAACCAACTCGGATGGATTTTAAAAAATATTACGGCAGAGTTATGTAAAATATTAGGATCTATTGTTTATTAAATTAAATACAAATATAACATCACCTTTCTTAAAATAATACGATATTACGAAAACTATTTTTTAGAAAAAATGTCTTCCCCTTATTTTTTAAAAAATAAACAACACTATTCCAAAAATTTCTGAAACGCCCAACATATTTATTTTGTTTCTAATATTATTAGAAGTGAAGATCTAAATTAATTAAATACTCGACCATTTTTATTTAAATCATTTTATAGGCGTGACAATCAGTCACACAAAGTACTATAATGCATAATTCCAAGATAATTATAATTCCTAGCTCAGCCTATTTCTATATAAAAGTAATTTTAGAGCTATATTTTAAAGTGGTAAGAACATGCAGCGTGAATGAAATTAACTAGAACCTTGTTCAGAGTAATGTTTGGAAAACCCAATGGCAAGAAACTATTGGGAAGACCCAGACGCATTTGGGAGGATAACATTAGAAATAGCTCAAGATAGGAAAATAGTATAATGAGGAGGACTGGATAGAACTACCACAAGATAGGATAGGGTATAAATGAGGTGGACTGGATAAAACTAGCTCAAGATAGGAATATAGAATCATGAGGGGACTGGATAGAACTAACTTAAGATAGGGATAGGGTTTAATGAGGTGGACTGGATAGAACTAGCTCAAGATAGGGATAGGGTGTAATGAGGTGGACTGCATATATCTACCACAAGATAGGATAGGGTATAATGAGGTGGACTGGATAAAACTCTCTCAAGATAGGGATAGGGTTTAATGAGGTGGACTGGATAGAACTGGCTGAAGATAAGTACAGGTGGCGTACTGTTGTAAGTGTGGCAATGGTCTGTGGTAATCACGTAATTTAATAAAAAGTTATTTAAAAAATCTAAATTGTATAAGAACAAATTTAATTCAAATAACATTATAGTTTCCACTTTAGCTTACAGTCCAGTTTTAGTATTTTTTATTTAATTAATATAGATCATCTAATATGTGTTTTAACAACTCTTCCAATTTTAGAATACTCTAGTTATAAAACAATAAAAGAAAGTGGCATATTTATGGTTTTTAGGGATCGATTAGTTATATAACACCTCGCTATGTAAAAAATAATAAAACTGTAATGACATATGACATAATATGAGATAGTAGATAATATATATAAAACGTATTTTGGACATAATATGACGACTTTATTGGGACATTAATCAACTTTAACACTGTATTAGATACCTTTTTATCGTACCTAGAATTTTACACATAAAACGAACTTTAGTGAGTGGTTTCACGCAAATCAAATACTAATATTAGGTGCGTGTGTGTGTGTGTGTGTGTGTGTGTGTGTGTGTGTGAAAAACCAAATTAAGGTACGTCTGTGATTGATAATTTAAATGCAATATTATATCATTATATTTTTTTTACAAAAACTCATTTGAAAAATGTATTGCAACAATTATTAGCAAAAATAGCATGTTTGCCTATTATTATCTCAATATGAGGTAGAAAATAATTAGTCTAGTCTTAATATTAGCATAATGACTTTAAATAAGGTAGTCTTAAAACCCAAAATATATTAATACTCGATTTGACAATTTAAAATTATCAGTTTCTAAACCAACACCCAACACTCACATGATTCTATTAACTAATTTTGACAAACCAATTTAATTATATTTGCCGTTCCCAAACATAATTCAACTCTATATTGAAAGATTAATTACAATATTAAAGTGTCATTTTAAATCATAATTTTGAACTAATACTTTGCAAATATACAATTTACATTGTTTGGTTCGCAAAGGCTTAGTCCATAACAGCGTGTTTTGATGTATTTAGTTAGGCCAACTGATTTGTCATCATGACTCCGTATTAATTACTAGAATTTGACAGATTATTGACAAGATGACATTGATGAATGTAGTATATTAGTGGTGAGGTAAGCCTTTTGGACTAAAACACAATATTCCATTAACGATACGAATATCACTTTGTTACTTCTATCATCATAAATGTCGATTGCGATGTATCTTTATAAATCATTACAGTTAATCATCCTGTAATATGTGGAGTGTATAGTATGATTTTAGTTCTTTTAAGATATCTGAAAATATGCTAAACTTATTGAGATTGAACTATATAACTAATATTTTAATAATACTTATTGTTGAGTTGTACTTAAACACAGTGACACTTCAACCATTGAGTTTATTGACCAAATATACTACATATTTGCAGTTAAATTTAAGAACTATTGTTATTATTTTATTAAAACCTGGTAATTTTTAACAACTATTATTTATTATTTTAAGAAATATGATACTTTTATTTATTTTAAACAGTTTAATTTATTTATTTTGTATTATAATGTGGAAGAAGGCTTCAAGATTTATTTCGTACAAATGCAACTGTAGAATAATTATTTTCTAAGATCTATCAGAGCAACTCCAATTCCCTTGGTTGAATAAAAAATAATATTGTTGTTAAGAGGAAAGCTTATGGTTTAATGATTCTTCTACGCTCTTCATATAAAAAAATTAAGTTTATTTTAATTGTGCTGTTAAATGAACTAAGTAATCTTGTAACTGTTCTCCTTGGTAACATGCATTATTTAGTCTAATAGCCACACAAAATAATTTATTAGAACGATCCATGAAATTAACTTTAATTATGTTTTAAAAATATTGATGTTTTTCAAGATAGTCAGGAATTTAATTTTATTAATCGTTGTAGGTTGCTCAGTAAAGAACGGAATAGAATACAAAAATATAAAATAATTTACATTTAAATTATAGAAAAAGTACCTTATTTTAAAATGTTACAAGGTGCTGTGTTTTCCCAAATTTGACTATGAACTGATTACCAACTACGTAATAAAATTCAATACTGTAGGACATTACGATATAACTAGTTTTTTTTACAGATTTGTAAATGAGTCGGTTAGGCTAATGTAGCTTTTGTACATACATTTATACGTCTTATAATTAAGTTATTAGTTAGAGTGAAATGAATAATTTGTCATCTGTTTTTAGAAAGTACAATTTATTTATAATAATTGTGTGGATTCTTTTGAGTGTGCCACAATGTATTGATGTTTTATTTATTATCTATTGTTTTAGTAATTTATTTTTATAAAGTTATTTTTGATCTATTGTTGTAGTATTTATTCTTAATAAAGGTTATTTATTTATCTATTGTTGTAGTAATTTATTCTTAATAAAGGATATTTATTTATTTGTAACCATGTCGATAGTAATTTATATTGTTTACTGCGTGTCGTTCTGTATATTGCTCCTGTGAATAATCTATTGTTAATTTTAATCGTCCTTGCGGAGAAACGGTTATTTCTACGGCCGGGTAAAGGTTGACAGCTTGTCAGCCCAGAGTTGATCAAAGATAAAACTTTGGCCGAAGAGAATTGACAGAAATGGTTGCCTTTATTTGACCAGGAAAGATTGACAACAGAGGGGAAGGGTGGACTTTGGATGGATAATGTCAACAGATTTCAAAGAATCTTTATGTACACAATGAATAGTAGAATCTTAGACAACCAGACTGTTTAAGACGGTGAGATCGGGGTTCTATCTTGGTTGGATGCACTGAGAGTAGTTAATCTTAAATGATTGTCCACTCTCTCTCTCTACGTAAATCTGGTTAAACTTATTATAAATATATCCTTCCTAACCGCTAAAGCCATTAGTGTAATTAGTGCATAAGCGTATAACTCGAAAGGGTAGTTAGACCTGTTGTTAAAGGAAACTAAAAGGAAATCACTTCATCTGCCACCAATTATGAAATTGACTTAAATCACGATTTATATTCTTAAAATTCACACCCTTGCTGCAAAATAAAGATCAACTTTTTGGGGAAAAATAGAGTAGCTCTTAACATTTACTATAAACCTATTTTTTATTTATTTGTAATAGTAATGATTTAAAAATTAAGTTTTTTGACATAAGGTAATGAAAATATTGAGTTTTCTAAAACGTAGCCCTCCCATAATTTTGAAATATCATTGCGACAATTATTATTATTATTATTATTATTATTATTATTATTATTATTATTATTATTATTATTATTAACACCACGTCTTACTACTCGTTCGGGTTATACGCCCTTACGCTAATGTGTAATGGTAGGGTGATTGTGAGATGCAATGGAGGACCTACAGTTTAACGTGGGATCCGAACCACGGTGGAGGCTTGGCATTCCCCACATTCACAAGTTGTGGTTAATACACGTCTTGTCAGATATGAAGGAAGGGTTTGGTAATCAAATAAACCTGTGCCGGGACCGAGGATTGAACCCCGGCCGCCAGCACAGAAGTCTGACACCTTACCCCTAGACCGCAAGGTCACCTAATAGTAATTTTAATTAAACTATTTAAATCCTAAAGTCATTAGTTATTATATTATGATTGTAAATTATTTATTTAAAATGATTTAAACAATATAATTAAAGTACATATTTGAAAGATGCACCAAATTATCACCCTCGGGAGTCGGTAGACGGTAACGCAAGAATTCCAAACTCTCCGGAAAGTCGCAGCTGTTGTCGCAACGCGCAGGCGCATGAAGAATACAGTGGCGAACGAACACCGAAGAAGGAGGTGACATTTCTTATATATTGAGACTCGCTATATCGCTACCTTTTTAACAGAATTGGTTTTTCAACCTTAGTTTTATTTAAGCTCTTATCAAGCTTCTTATAAGAATTTAGTCTCTACACTAGGCAGGGGGTGCCAAAATTGGGACCCGTCTCGAACATCAAATCCCCTTGCCAGACCACTGGGAACGGATAGTATTGATTGAGCAATTTATTATCTTTGTTGTAGTAAATTATTTTTAGAGCATATTCTAGGGCGTTAAACTTGCCTTGGACCTGGTTGACGTGTTATCTTGTCTCGGACCTGGTTGACGTGTTATCTTGTCTTGGACCTGGTTTACGTGTTATCTTGTCTTAACTGATAGAAATGTTTCTATAATGGGATCCAAAGCTGTTATTTTTATCGTTCGGTTCTTCTAAAACAATCCTTTTAGTTTACAACTTTTGTAGTAAAGTGTATTTACCACACTTGCTAAAATCAAATCAGAATAAATTGGACTTAAATGTATATATTTTAATTTGGTTATGGTAATTCAAATATATATTAAAACTTACTGGGCACACACAGCACGGGAAATAAACCCTTAGTAAACTTATTTTTATCCACACGATACGGGCTAGAGCCTTAAAAAAATAAACTCTGACAATAAGGAACACCTCATAGCACGTTGGGGCCAGTTGAAGATGGTTTTCCCACGAAACTGTTTTTATATTTTGCTCATACCAATCCCATTGGGTTAATAGCCCTTATGTGTAACTATTAGTTATAGATGTTTAAGTGATCCTCTACATGAAAGTTCGTGACCACCATAAACTGATCTCGGATACACACGCATAGTGTAATTAACTTGCTTTGTGAGTA
This sequence comes from Timema cristinae, assembly GCA_039000515.1. Classification (NCBI taxonomy): domain Eukaryota; kingdom Metazoa; phylum Arthropoda; class Insecta; order Phasmatodea; family Timematidae; genus Timema; species Timema cristinae. The sequence goes on along the minus strand of JBCFYV010000003.1, from coordinate 66,822,905 downwards.
CGTTCCATTTGTGTTAGTGTAAGATCGCGTGACATAGATAGTGTTCTAGTGGGATCGCGTTACTTCGGGGATGTCCGAGTGTGATCGGCTGATTTAAGGGGTGTCCGTGTATGGTCGGGTGACTTCGTGGATATCAAAGTGGGATCGACTGATTTAGGGGTGTTAATGTATGTTCGGGTGACTTCGGGGATTTCCAAGTGGGGTTGCGTTAATATAGTGGTGCTCGGAGCTGAGCGTCCGGCCTTCCAAGTGCGATCTAGCGAGGGTTCTCGTATTTACATTCCAGAGTCACTAATTAAAACGGAAGGCTTATAGGTTGAAAATATATATACAACGACTAATATCCCTTTTGGAGGAAGGTCTTAAGATTGTTAAAGCTAATTTTAGCATTTTTTGTTTGTTTGGAAAAAAAGTTTTTACACCCTTGGTCAACAAACTTTTGTTCCACATTAAACACTATCGGGAACTTTCTATACGATTTTGATTGCTATACAACAATTTTTTTTCGCATTCAATTATTTTTAATTAAAAACTCATTAAAAAAGTTTGTTAAATAGAGCGCAAAAATGGTATATAAAAAAGGTATAAAAATATTTCAAAATCTATTTTAACGCCCATAAATGCACCGTCTACCAGAGCTCTAGAGACGTGTTGCAGACGTACAGAAATCCCAGGCTATTTAAAAAGGGTTTTTATTATTTCAAAGTTTGTTTGGCGCCAAAATGGGTCAAAGAGATATCATCCTGTCTCCACAGAATAGAAATTATATTATTTTAAATTTTATGATTTAAAAAATGCTCACTCATTTTCAATGACATTTGACGAAAAATGTCACAATTCTCAGGGTAAAGTAAATGGTTAGGAACATAGATCCACCCTTTCCCAAACAAATAGAGTGTTTTTTTTTATTAATAGAGACACAGTTTGATACTTTAGCTCAATCATTCAATCTAAGGATCCCAAGTTCGATTCCCGGTATGGCCAAAAACATTATCATTAGTCAAATAAGGGGTAGTGATGAATTAATGGTGGCAGTGCTGTTTGTTCTGGATTTGAATTAGTTTATGAGTCGTGTGCTGATTTATCAGTCGGTTCAGAAAGTGTACGTCAATTACCGCATACATATCTAGGAGATTATATATATAATTGTATGGACACATATAACAGGCCATCAATTTATTATTAATAATAGCACCACGTCTTACTACCCGTTCGGGTTTCACGCATTTACGCTAATGTGTAATGGTAAGGTGATTGTGAGATGAAATGGTGGACCTACAGTTTAACGTGGGATCCGAACCACGGTGGAGACCTGGAATTCCACACATTCACAAGTTGTGATTAATAAACGTCTTGTCAGAGGTGAAGGAAGGGTTTGGTAATCTGATAAATCTGTGCCGAGGCCATCAGTTTAAAATTCTTAAACAAGCTAATATTTATTTTGTTGTTTTGAACTTTAAGAACAGCTTTTCCCATGGTAAACATATTTCTATGTGAGAACATGTACCTTTAAGTGGTTGGCACCCTTAAGACATAAACTTATTCTATTCATGTTTAGAGAACTTCACCAAGCGACCACTCAATAGTCAGATTCAATTAAAATATATATTTTAACGTCTAGGCTGCGTTTTTTCGTAATCTACTGTACCTTCTGACATATTTTGCAAGAATAAAGTTACTTTTTTTTTTTACCACGAGGGTTTGTTGGACAGATATTCCTGGTCTTCTACTTGTAATGGTGGATATGTAACAGTCTTCTGAGGTTAAGGCACCGTATAGTTGAGGTTAATTATTCCCAACGAAATGATGATGATTATATGGTACCAGTAGAAGTCTTAAATCTAACTTAATATCTAACTAACCAGAGAACGGCAACCCTCGGAATATTTAACCCTTCAAGAAAAATACCTAATAGACTGCCGGCAATCGAACCGGGACCTTAAGATTAGTATCCAGGAATGCTGACCGCTAGGTCAAGAGGCTGACCAATAAAAACACGTGGTGATCGAGTGGTCATTAAAGATTCGGAGACGGACACTTTTCTTGCACCACGTCTTCTATCCAACCAGAATATCCACGCCTAATCACAAGAATTAAATAGGGATTAAAAAGATTGAACTTAGAAGAAAGGTGTCTTTATTTAATTGGAAGGAGGGTGGGAAACAATTTAGGAAACTAAAATGCTAGAACTCATATCTTGTACAATCAATTCTGAGTAAAGAGGTGAAACAAGTTCGCCAACCTTTCTAAAGAAAACTTAGTTAAAATAATAAACAAAGTTGTATTTGTTTTAAAAGGACTACATATTTTTATAATTTATTGGCGGAGCCATGGTAACACCGTTCAAATAGTTAATAAAATAACAAATCGGTAGCGGCACTAGTCGGGATCACAAGACTAGTCGCAGTAGATTCTTTTACAGTGAGATTTTGGTAAGAAGGACTGTAACTGGTATTTACCAAAGTATTCTCATATGTTTGACTTTATAAAAAATAAAGTAAAAATATTCTGACTATAAAAACTGCAAAAACACCGCCTTAGGAATAAAAGACTCACCTGTCATTAACTTTAAACTAAACAAGTGGTGCATTCCGACAGTAATAGAATGTTATTAAGAAACAATTCTAAAATAACTGAGCTGACGAGGGGTCGGCATATAATAATAATTATTATTATCATCATCATTAGCAGCGCGTCTTACTACCCGTTCGAGTTATACGCACTTACGCTAATGTGTAATGGTAGGGTTATTGTGAGATGAAATGGAGGATCTACAGTTTAACGTGGATCCGAACCATGGTGGAGGCCTGGCATTCCAGACATTCACAAGTTGTGCTTAATATACGTCTTGTCAGAGGTGAAGGAAGGTTTTAGCAAACAGATAAATCTGTGCCGGGACCGAGGATTGAACCCCCGGACCCCCAGCACACCTTACCCCTAGACCACCAGGTCACCTGTCGTCTTATAAAGTCGCTCAAGTTTTAAACCAAGTCCATGTTTTTAGTTATCGTCACGTCTTACTATCTTTTCAGGTTATACGAATATATGATAGTGACTAATGCTGTAGAGTGAGGAAGGAAATATTTTACAGGTAATATATCCCCATTTCGTGTGAGGAGAGTGGGAAACCATTTAGGGAAAACCACCTTTAGTAGACCGGGCGCATTACAGTTGGGCCACGTATACATTTAAGAAACATTACAGTTGGGCCACGTAACATGTTAAGAAACATTACAGTTGGGCCACATAAACATGTTAAGAAACATTACAGTTGGGCTACATAACATTTTAAAAACATTACAGTTGGGCCACGCAAACATTTTAAGAAACATTACAGTTGGGCCACGTAACATTTAAGAAACATTACAGTTGGGCCACATAAACATTTTAAAAACATTACAGTTGGGCCACATAAACATTTTAAAAAACATTACAGTTGGGCCACGCAAACATTTTAAGAAACCTTACAGTTGGGCTACGTAAACATTTTACGTGAACATTACAGTTGGGCCACGTATAACATTTTACGTAAACATTACAGTTGGGCCACATAAACATTTTAAGAAACATTACAGTTGGGCCACGTATGCATTTTACGTAAACATTACAGTTGGGCCACGTATACATTTTAAGAAACATTATAGTTGGGCCACGTATACATTTTACGTAAACATTTTAGTTGGGCCACGTATACATTTTAAGAAACATTACAGTTGGGCCACGTAACATTTTACGTAAACATTACAGTTGGGCCACGTAATACATTTTACGTAAACATTACAGTTGGGACACATAAACATTTTAAGAAACATTACAGTTGGGACACTATACATTTTAAGTGAACATTACAGTTGGGCCACGTATACATTTTACGTAAACATTACAGTTGGGCCACGTAAACATTTTAAGAAACATTACAGTTGGGCCACGTATACATTTTACGTAAACATTACAGTTGGGCCACGTATACATTTTAAGAAACATTACAGTTGGGCCACGTATACATTTTACGTAAACATTACAGTTGGGACACATAAACATTTTAAGAAACATTACAGTTGGGACACGTATACATTTTACGTGAACATTACAGTTGGGCCACGTATACATTTTAAGAAACATTACAGTTGGGCCACATATACCAGTTATGAGTCAAGGTTGTACATAGACATGTAAAGACATAAACATAGAGACTATAGAACTCACTTAGTGCCGTGTTCCAGTGATTTAAACATGAAAGGTTCATTTATGTGGAGGGGATACGGGGCAAAAAATGGCTTGTCAAAGAGAGAGACAAATTGTCAATGGCTCATGCCGCTACCGGTGGTAAAGTTCGCTGGATATGTTCAACAAAAGTGTACAAGGACAACATAAACAGTCTCTTGTCTCCCTGTCTGTCTGTACCAGGACGTCTGTCTATAGCAGGACGCCTGTCTATACCAGGACGCCTGTCTACCAGGACGCCTTCTATACCAGGACGCCTGTCTGTACCAGGATTTTTGTTGTTGTGACAATCGCCCTTTCCCTAAAATTAAGGGTAGTTACTTTATACTTACTTAATTGAGCTTATGGGGAAATTGGTCCACCTGTGACTATGGGGAAACTGGTTTCACCTGTGAACTTATGTGAGAAACTGGTTCACCTGTGAACTTATGGGGAAACTGGTCCACCTGTGAGCTTATGGGAAATGGTCACCTGTGACTTATGGGGAAACTGGTTCACCTGTGAACTATATGGGGAAACTGTTCACCTGTGAACTTATGGGGAAATTGGTCCACCTGTGAGCTATGGGGTAACTGGTTCACCTGTGAACCCTTATGGGGAAACTGGTTACACCTGTGAACTTATGGGAAATGGTTCACCTGTGAACTTATGGGGAAACTGTCCACCTGTGCTTATGGGGAAACTGGTCACCTGTGAACTTATGGGAAACTGGTTCACCTGTGAACTTATGGGGGAAACTGGTTCACCTGTGAACTTATGGGGAAATTGGTCCACCTGTGAGCTTATGGGAAAATGGTTAACCTGTGAACTTATGGGGGAAACTGGTTCACCTGTGAACTTATGGGGAAACTGGTTCACCTGTGAACTTATGGGGAAACTGGTTCACCTGTGAACTTATGGGGGAAACTGGTCCACATTGAGCTTATGGGGGAAACTGGTTCACCTTGAACTTATGGGGGAAACTGGTCCACCTGTGAGCTTCTGGGGGAAAATGGTCTCGTGGCCCAATTCTAATGCTCCTGTAACAAGTTACAAGACAGATGTAACAACTTACGAGTTATGGCTTGATCGAATGGGGGACCCTCACCGAACCTCCAAGACGAGCTGCAACACGCGGCACCGGCGTTCGGAGACATGTGCTTCTCCTGGGGCACTAAACACGTGACCACCAGCCCTTACCACCCCTCCCCCAATCATATAGAGTGCTTTAACCGTAATTTGAATGTAGCGCTTACCATCTTCCACCACCAGGACCACTCTCATTGGGACAAACTGTTAAGACTTTTTGAACGTTGAGTTCAACTCCGCGTTCCATGAGTCAGTCGGGGCCACCCCCCCGGCCTCGGTCTTTCTGAACAGGGATTTAAACCATCCTCTATTGGTGACTTGGGATGTTGACCCACTTTTGTCTGAAGCCGATGACCACCCCTTTGAGGAGAAATGTAATCTTGCCTATAGAAATTTGCAGAAGTCTCAAAGGAAGGTGGCTTCTACTTACAACCGGGGACGTATCCCCGTTTCATTTAATGTTGGGGATAAGGTCGTGTGTAAATGTTTCCCCCTGAGCTCGGCTGTGGACAAAACGTCGGCTAAGCTGGTGTACAAGTGGTACATCGACAAGTTCTTGACGCCCATCTCTGTGCTACTAAAGGAATAGCTGACCCATCGGTGATCCGTCGTGCTCACGTGAGCCACCTGAAGGTGGTGGTGTAATAAGTCAGTGCCCTGTCTCAAGAGGTACCGGTTAGGTATAGTTAATGTGGTAGTGTAAATAAGTCAGTGCCCTGTCTCGAGAGGTACCGGTTAGTTATAGTTAATGTGGTAGTGTAAATAAGTCAGTGCCCTGTCTCGAGAGGTACCGGTTAGGTATAGTTAATGTGGTAGTGTAAATAAGTCAGTGCCCTGTCTCGAGAGGTACCGGTTAGGTATAGTTAATGTGGTAGTGTAAATAAGTCAGTGCCCTGTCTCGAGAGGTACCGGTTAGGTATAGTTAATGTGGTAGTGTAAATAAGTCAGTGCCCTGTCTCAAGAGGTACCGGTTAGGTATAGTTAGTGTGGTAGTGTAAATAAGTCAGTGCCCTGTCTCGAGAGGTACCGGTTAGGTATAGTTAATGTGGTAATGTAAATAAGTCAGTGCCCTGTCTCAAGAGGTACCGGTTAGGTATAGTTAGTGTGGTAGTGTAAATAAGTCAGTGCCCTGTCTCAAGAGGTACCGGTTAGGTATAGTTAGTGTGGTAGTGTAAATAAGTCAGTGCCCTGTCTCGAGAGGTACCGGTTAGGTATAGTTAATGTGGTAGTGTAAATAAGTCAGTGCCCTGTCTCGAGAGGTACCGGTTAGGTATAGTTAATGTGGTAGTGTAAATAAGTCAGTGCCCTGTCTCGAGAGGTACCGGTTAGGTATAGTTAATGTGGTAGTGTAAATAAGTCAGTGCCCTGTCTCGAGAGGTACCGGTTAGGTATAGTTAATGTGGTAGTGTAAATAAGTCAGTGCCCTGTCTCGAGAGGTACCGGTTAGGTATAGTTAATGTGGTAGTGTAAATAAGTCAGTGCCCTGTCTCGAGAGGTACCGGTTAGGTATAGTTAATGTGGTAGTGTAAATAAGTCAGTGCCCTGTCTCGAGAGGTACCGGTTAGGTATAGTTAATGTGGTAGTGTAAATAAGTCAGTGCCCTGTCTCAAGAGGTACCGGTTAGGTATAGTTAATGTGGTAGTGTAAATAAGTCAGTGCCCTGTCTCAAGAGGTACCGGTTAGGTATAGTTAATGTGGTAGTGTAAATAAGTCAGTGCCCTGTCTCGAGAGGTACCGGTTAGGTATAGTTAATGTGGTAGTGTAAATAAGTCAGTGCCCTGTCTCAAGAGGTACCGGTTAGGTATAGTTAATGTGGTAGTGTAAATAAGTCAGTGCCCTGTCTCGAGAGGTACCGGTTAGGTATAGTTAATGTGGTAGTGTAAATAAGTCAGTGCCCTGTCTCGAGAGGTACCGGTTAGGTATAGTTAATGTGGTAGTGTAAATAAGTCAGTGCCCTGTCTCGAGAGGTACCGGTTAGGTATAGTTAATGTGGTAGTGTAAATAAGTCAGTGCCCTGTCTCAAGAGGTACCGGTTAGGTATAGTTAATGTGGTAGTGTAAATAAGTCAGTGCCCTGTCTCAAGAGGTACCGGTTAGGTATAGTTAATGTGGTAGTGTAAATAAGTCAGTGCCCTGTCTCAAGAGGTACCGGTTAGGTATAGTTAATGTGGTAGTGTAAATAAGTCAGTGCCCTGTCTCGAGAGGTACCGGTTAGGTATAGTTAATGTGGTAGTGTAAATAAGTCAGTGCCCTGTCTCAAGAGGTACCGGTTAGGTATAGTTAATGTGGTAGTGTAAATAAGTCAGTGCCCTGTCTCGAGAGGTACCGGTTAGGTATAGTTAATGTGGTAGTGTAAATAAGTCAGTGCCCTGTCTCAAGAGGTACCGGTTAGGTATAGTTAATGTGGTAGTGTAAATAAGTCAGTGCCCTGTCTCGAGAGGTACCGGTTAGGTATCGTTAATGTGTTAGTGTAATTTTTTTATGTATAATATTAGGTAGTGTTTCTACATTACAATTTAAGTGAAAAATAGGGGGCCCCTACTTTCTAACTGAATTAAGACAGTGATAATTAATATTTAATGTTTCGTATTATGACTCTGGGAACTTGTGAGAGAATTATTACGTGTGTGCTCGCCTATCTAAAGAAGAGAAAAAATAAACTGGGTGTCTTCCCACGGAACACTTCCCTCTTGGTGGTGTCTGCTAGAATATATTTTCTCTTTAAAATGTGCGCCAACTGCCAAGGTCTGGCGGACTAGAAAGGACTTGAATCCTCCTGAGCCGTTCTTGGCGCATTTTGGACTCAAGATTTGTATATTATGTATAAACGTGTTTTTATGTTGTTCTCAGAGAGGTCTTCACCTTCCTCCTGATCTCCTCTTCCCTCCTCGTTCGAGCAACTGCTGTTAAGGTGCGGCAGAAGGGAGCGCGAGTAATTTTACAGTTTTTGTAGCATTACATATTTTTTGTCCAAAATAATTCAAATATTTCTCCAGTAGAAACATAGAGTTTAGTTTTCTGCACATGCTAATATCAACAGATCTTGAATATCTGTCAAGGGTGTCTTGGAATTTTGTCAAAACTTTTTCCCTGTATTTAAAAAGTTTTGACAAAATTCCAGAGCACCCTTGAAAGATGGTCAAGATCTGTTGATATTAGCATGTGCAGAAAACTAAACTCTATGTTGCTACTGGAGAAATATTTGATTTATTTTGGCTAAAAAGTTTCAATTCTATAAAAACTGTAAAAACACTTCGCTAACTTCTGCCGCACCTTAAATTGTGTCGTCTATCGAAGAGGGATATCGACCAGACAAGATGGGCCCCGATATCTTGTGGAACGGGACTCGACATAATTAAATCATCGGGGGTACGGAGAACTGGAGTGTCGGGCTGTGCATGAGGGGGCTGTTGTGTGGTCCGTTCTGGGGTCTCCCGGACCACTACTACCGAGAAGATCTGTTGATTAGCCATGAGGGCCACTGTCCCAAGACCCTTCCCTGGGGTTCCGAGCTGCCTCCTCTCTCCTTGCCGTTCCACTCGCTGCTGAGGATGTTCTCTGGCCTCCTCTGGGGGTGGAGGATGTAACGAGTTAAGGCTAAATCGAATGGGGGAGACTCACCGAACCTCCTTGACAAGCTGCAGCACACGGCACTAGTACCGACCTCCTCACTCCAAACAACCACCCGATAGACTGACGGAGCGTTCGACAGGCGCCACCTAGCGTCAAACCCGAGACTGGCGGGAAATAAAGGAAGAGAGTTGCTTCTTCCGGCCACGTCAAGCTTCGAGACGATTCCACACGTTACTCGACCCCGTCTCTCGCTTCTCCTACCTTCCCTCTCCTCGCGTCCCTCCCCCTCTCTGTCAACTTTAACTTTGTATATATAGTGGTGCGCTGGTGGTCTATCGTCACTTAGTACACCACCAGCTTATCGAGGTGAGAAAGGCCATGTAGGGCAGGGGATTATTATTATTATTGTCATTATTTTGTATCTAAATTATATTTCGGCATAATGGGGGAAACTTTCTAAATTATTGTTCTGGACACGAATCTTAGTTTAAATATGTAAACTCACTACGTCATGCCCTTCTCGCTGTTGTCAAAATGTCCTATTTATTACGCCTATTGGCTTAGTTGGTATATTTACATACTATTGAATACGCGTCTTGGGCTTACTTCCCACCTAGTATTTATTTATGAGTACGCTTAGGATTAGCTGTCGTCCGGGTGGATTACATTGTATTAGGAGACAGGACACTAATAGGATATATAGGGACTTGGTCCACTTTTGGTCGTTATTATTGTGTAACATTATATTAGTTAGGCGCTCACAACCCCTTTGCGTTACGCGGGACTTTTGAATATCATAAACTTTAAAGACCACCCGTTTTGGATTGGATGTTCCTCGAACCTAGGACCATAGACTTTGGTATAAGTCAGTTAGGATTATTGTCTGATATGTTTAATTATGTTCGTCGTACATTGTTGCATTATTGAGTTATGGTCTCCGCCATCTAAATGGAACTATTTCTCGTTAGGACGGAAGACGCGCTTCACGCTGTATGTTTTGTTGATTTCTATAATGTGTGCCTTTTCATTGTTTATGACAAACTAGCTTTTACCCGTCACGGCTTCGCCCGCAATAAGTGATAACATCTTTTAATTTTTAACTAAAATGTTTTGATCATAAATCAAATTTTAATTTTTTCAAATATCTATGTGTTTTTCTCAGTTCTAGCTGTAAATAATTTTGCCGTATTTTAATTTTCACTTTTAAATATTTCGTAATAAAAGAAATATATATTATTGAAATTATTAATTATAAATTTTATTCTTTTTTAAATTTTCACATCATATTCATTATTTATTAGTATGAAACTACGACACACTAATTACTATTTACTTTAATTACAAAATATCTAATCACAAATTCTTAAATAACATCGTTTCAAACACATTATAATCATATATTTATTATTATTTAAAATCAAAGGTTGGGAATAGTCCTATATGTTATTTCAGGACATACTCTACCAACGTACAAAGTTTCATTTGAATCCGTTCAGCAGTTTTGGCGTGATTGAGCAACAAACATCCAAACACACAAACTTTCGCATTTATAATATTAGTAAGATAAAGAATTATTTATAAAATTAGGCCATTTTGCCTGATTTACAGTCATCCTCACCCTAGTTTCGGAAAGGGGGGGGTTGCACTCCGAGTAGACCAAGTTGGGATTCGAACACCACTCTCAACGTCATCAGTCCAAACACGAGAGTGACACTTTAGACCAGTGGTTATTAAACTATTCGTCACACGAAACCCTATAAAAGCTACGAAAGCTATTGATGACCCCCTATGTCTTCATATCTCATCCCCTCTACAACCATATTACAAAATTCTTAGCTTTGAATAAAAAGTACTTATATAGTTGAGTGGTAATCAAAAGTTATAAATTGGGTCCAAAACAAAATTAATTTAGTTCTTACATTTGTGTTATATATTTTGCACTAGCAATCCCAAAAGGCGTTGCCCGTGACCCACTGTGGTATAAGAATTATATAAGCCCTCCTCCCCCTCCACACACAAAAATGGTTTAGAATTACAGTCAATTTCGTACACATTCCCCCCCCCCCTACCCCCCCGCCGAGGAGGATGTGGCATGTTCCTATCACAGTTATCTCTGAAACATAATTTTAAACTAGATTAACAATATTTTCTTCAAAAATTTGTTAAAAATAGCCTGATTAAAAAACAAATTAAAAATTTAAATATCATGCTTTGAGGTTCATTCGGACTCTCTTCTGTCCACCTATGTTAAATATTTCAGATCTCTGGGTGCTGTAGATTTGGCTGGGCAACGCAAACAAACAAATAAATACACACACACACACATACAAACACTTCCTTTCATTATTATTTTGTATTGGTAAAATAATATAATATCACTTCAAATTATATTGTTATTTATCCACGTTTTAATGCCTTATCTTTTCTTTAGATTTAAATAATATTTAAAACTCATTTAATTTTCTTTTCATAGTTAAACTGGATATGCTGCTAATGAAATGAATGTTTATGAATGCTTAGTATAAACATTTAAAAGCATTAATAATGTGTTTTTTTTAATCGCCATTACACAAAATTTTCTCACGGAACCCCTCCTGATATTCCTTCACATAACCCAGTTTGAGAACCACTACCTTAGTCCATTCGGCCACGGAAGCTGGTAAGTCCCTGTCGCTAGGTTGTAGTCACGTGTTATGGCCACCATCGTATACAGGGTGTTCCCAGATTAAACTTTAGGAAATGGTTAGGGAATCAAAAGACTAACTCGAAATTTAATTTAGAGATTAGTTCGTTCTCACGTTTCGAGTAAACAGATAAAAACGTAAACAAAATAAAAATATAGGTACTAACAAAATAAAATATTTAATATATTATTTTATTTATTTTGTTTAAAACGATGGCCTCCAACCCGGAGAGAAGCATTGTGACATTGCGCGTCTGTTGATATTTGACTGTGAATATCTCCCAAATTACCCACTTCAGTGTCCACGCGGTCCAAGGCGTCACTCTCGCATTATACTGGACTGCCGAGGACGGGGAGATCGATATTCGAATCTGGGTCGGATGTAACCACGGTGTTTTTTTCCCCTTAAAACAAAAAGTTTTCTACTCACACTCCAAGCAAGTGCTGGTACATTTCCTATAAATAAAACTTTACTCATCTCTATAGCTATTAGCGTAATTAGTACATATTCGTATAGCCCGGACGAGTAGTTAAACATGGTGTTTATAAAAAAAAGCTTATAAAGTAATCAAAAAACAGTTATTGTTTGGATATCAACTTAAAGGAATGCCAGGCCTCCACCATGGTTCGGATTCCACGTTAAACTGTAGGTCCTTCATTTCATCTCACAATCACCCTACCATTACACATTAGCGTAAGTGCGTATAACCCGAACGGGTAGTAAGACGCGGTGCTAATAATAATAATAATAATAATAATAATAATAATAATAATAACTTAAAGGAAATTTAATGATGCACAACTTTCAAAGCAATTTTTTTAAATTAAATATTTTAATATTTATTTTATATTTAAGCCGAATTATTCTGTATCTTTCACGACGATTTTCACATATATCTTTGGATGTTTAATACCAGATTTCTCCTAAACCAAGAAAAATATCTTAACAAATATGAAGTCATCTTAATGATAATTTAATGCTGCACAACTTTTTAAAACGAGGTATGTTTTGATGAAAATAATGTTTTTTTTTAACGTCACTTTATTTTCTATTCATTAAACATGTTTTTTTATGGTTTTCTCGTAAAGGAAACGAAAAAGAAGTTATCTCCTAAGGTAATTTTGATATAGTTTTTATATCCCCTTCCACTATCAAAAGTTTGGATGTTTAATCCTAGAGAATATTTTATAACAAGTCATTACGTGCTGGCGAACTAGACAACCACAGAAACCACAACCCCACCCCTCTCCCCCATCGGACTGTGCCAATGCTTTAAGCCTCATGCACATACATATGCAATTTTAAACAAAATTTTGCACTTTCTCTATTGCCTTCTAAAATGCGAAACAAAGTCGAAGCGAATCTTGAAACATGCAAAGCAAAGACTAAGTAAGATAAGGTTTTTGTGGTTGTCACATAGGACAGTTTTTAATTATTTAATTATCCATTAAGATGCTTCCGAAGGGAGCGCGAGTATTTTTTTTTTTACAGTTTTTATAGAATTGAAATTTGTTGTCCAAATTTAAATAAAATATTTCTCCAGTAGCAACAGAGAGTTTAGTTTTCTGCAAATTTTAATATCAACAGATCTTGAATATCTGTCAAGAGTGTCCTGGAATTTTGTCAAAAATTTTCTCTCTATTTAAAAAGTTTTGACAAAACTCCAGGACACCTTTTAAAGATATTCAATATCTGTTGATATTAGCATGTGCAGAAAACTCCGCTCTATGTTGCTACTGGAGAAATACTTGATATATTTTGGCAAAAAAAAATGTAATTCTATAAAAACTGTAAAAAAAATACTTGCACTCCCTTCGGCTGCACCTTAAGTGTTTCTAGGTAAAAATAAATGTTTATAGAGAATAACAAAGAACTTTATATTATTTTATGCTGACATGTTTTAATTTATCTATGCTTACATTATAGATGTAATTTAATCACAAGTCCTTGTTAAAATACTGTTGAGTAGCTGTTATAAATATTATTATATTCCGAAATATGTCATATAAGGTCAGATGTTTCAAATCAGTTAATAATTGGCCCTATATCGAGGTTTTATGCTTCCTTCGAAATATTTAGAGGCGTCTGTTACAGCCCAAGAAGAGGAGATTTGACCTTTAACTTTTAATTTGACATTCGATACTTCACACGCGTCTAATTTTTTTAAATTAAATTAAAATCCTTGAAATAATCCCATTCCAGCAAATTCTATAAAAAAAATCAACCTTTTCCTATCCACCCTGTTTAATGTTTTAGTTAAAACATGGATGGAGTAGAGCTGAGAAAAGTACAGAACGTAAATATCTTGGAAATGTGATTGAGGAGAAAGGCGGAAGTAGAGAGGATTTAATGAGAAGAGGACAACAGAGAGAGTTGTTCTATAGGTGTGTAAGAGACCTGCTATGAGGAATAGTAGTGGCCTTGAGGTGTAAAGAAGTGATATACAGGGCCTTCTCACAAATACAGCAGAAACATTGACATTGAATGTAAGAGAGACTAGGAAAGGGGAGGTCATGGGAATAAAGTTTGTGAGAAGTATGTTAGCCGTTACAGGGATAAACAAAATTAGGAATGGAGTTATCCGAGAAAGAGTAGGGAACAGGGAGTGCATGAGCTAGTAGAGGAAGCAAGACTGAGATGTTATGGACATGTAATGAGGATGAAAAAAGAGAGGATGCCGATGTAAATGTTGGAAACGAAGTATGTGGGGAAAAGACCGAAGGGGAGGCCAAGAAAGATATGGGGGGAGCAGATAACAGAAAGTGTTAAAGTGAGAGAAGAATGGAAGAAATTAAAGGAGGAATAGTGTTGGAAGGATAGAGGAAGATGGAGTCATTTACTAAACTGACCCGACCACAGGCTGGAAACAGTTGATGATGATGATGAGTTAAAACACTCTTTTGAAGTTTTATTTTAGGGACTGCTATTGTAGGTAAATAAATTAAAATACGATTTGTTTGGATTGTGATGACTATTTCCTTTAATTCATCACTGATGCTTCCATTCGATATTAATAATGGTGTCAATTTATTTGGCTACCTGCTATCCACAGCAGTCCTTAACATTCAGTTGATAAAGTTTAAGTCCAAGTTGATCCAACTCCTACGGAGTACTGCGTGGACTACGGCCTTAAAGATTGGGATTTTAAGGAGTAGATATCTTCTTACGGACCAAAGGCCTTAGAGGTTGGGATTTTAAGGAGTAGATCTCTTCTTACGAACCAAAGGCCTTAGAGATTGGGATTTTAAGGAGTAGATCCCTTCTTACCGACTAAGGATTTAGTAGGTATAGTATTTAACATAGCGCCAGACTTGAGGCGTACTAGGTCTGACAATGAAACTAACCCAAAGACTCAATCGAAAATCCTTCACGAAGTGTTTGATGACGACGCGCAGGCGAACAGCCTCACATTAGACCAACCGACATCTCGGAGAGCTGACCGCATCTTTCGACCGCAGCTGGTGCCAACACGGACCATTTGAAATGTCGCCCAAACCGAAACTTTTCAGCTGGAGATGTCCGATATGTTCATTCGACCGGAAAATATGGGTGCTAGTGACCACACACCAAAAAAACATTTAACTTTGTTAGGTTATTTATCAATAAAGTGAATAAAGACTGCGTTCTAGTTACAGCAACGACCACAAGGTCATTTACACAACGTGATGTACCCACATCTGTGGTTTCGTGGTATAAGACGTCAATCCCACGATACACTGAAATGCCAGTGATATGTAGGTCCGGGTTCCAAACTCGGATGGGTGTACTGACCAGGTGAAAGGTTTTTCGATCTACCTCCACGTGTCATGTCGTACGTAGAGGGTTTCCAGGCTAAGAAAAGTTACAATAAATATCAACACTCAGGTTGTAAGTCATAGTAATTAAGACATTGTCCTTATGAAGGCGACCACAATTCAAGAAATTCTGATTAGTTGAAAAATGACACCTGGACGCGGGAATCGAATCCGGGACCTTTGGTTTAGTTCTGAGCTATCTACTACTCTCCTTACGGACTATATCGTTACTACAATGATTTTCAATCTGTGTGTTGATATTAATTGAAATTTATCTTTAATTAGAATCTAGTATTGTATATTTGGCAACATAACTGCCCTACCGACTTTCAGGGGCTGTGGTATCTGATAACTCGAGATACTATTAATAATAATAATATTTAGCACCGCATCTTACTACCCGTTCGGGTTATACACTTTAAGTACTAATTACACTAATGGATTAGGAATTGGGAAGGTTGAATTAGAGGAAGTGAACCCGCATTTGCGTGGAGGTAGAGTGGAAAACCATTTAGGAAAACCCAACCCCAGTTCACCCGACCGAGATTCGAACCTAGATCTCCCTGTCCTCAGCAGTCGAGCTCAACACGACCAGCGCGTTAGCCAACTACGCCACCGAGGCGGGTAAGATACTATTGATAGCTCATATTATGTAGATGATAATTCCCACACGTCCATAACAGATTCAACCTTAAACTATGAATAAAGAATAACCTTGAGCAAGGGAGAAATCCCGGATAGCTCAGTGGTAAAGGAATGGCGTACTAAGCCAGAGGCGGGGCCATTTTAAGAAAATGTGACCCCCCCCCCTTTGTACGGCAGTTTTTCAGTTTTAGTACTAAGCCGTTTAATATATTTATAATTACTCTGTACCTGTGTTACTTAATAAATTCTCGATTTTATTGAATATTGATTAAACCATTAAATGACTGTACATTAATACACAATCATTACTCGAGTAAAGTAAATCTTAAATTACTTAAAGTTAGGATTCTCAGGAATATGGAGTGGAATCCTATAACTAAGCGAATACTTATTGCTGTTAATTATCTGTACAATATTTGATACGAAATTTAGATTAGTAACTGTAGTTTATTTAATAAATTTGGGGGTAATGTGGCCCCTGGAATGTAAAGCCCAGGGCAATTCCCCCCTTTCCCCCCGCCCCCCTAGACGCAGCCCGGCCAAAGGTCCCGAGTTTTATTTCCTTGTTACATGTGTCGTTTTTCAACTAATTTAAAGAAGAGTTAATTTAAACTTTACCTGAAAATCCTCTCCTCATGACTGTGCAGGTATCAAAGGAAATACATTTTCCATGTGAAGTGTTTATGTTTTATTGGTCAAATAGGGAATGAGAACATTTCACAGATACAGTCCAAACAAGCACTGACTAACCTGTCAACACTACACGACCCTGTGAGTGCTGGTACATTTAATATAGAATCTACCTTGCTTCATCCCTACCCCATTGGTGTAAATACGCGATACACTATAATAGTGAGAAGGAGGGATGAAAAACCACTAAAAGACATGTTTCACACCACATCACTGACTTAGGTAGAGTCCATTCACCAGTGGAGTGGTGGTAAGGAATAGCTAGCAGATCTACTCTCAGGTATACATTAACCACTGGAGTGGTGGTTACAGCTAGCAGATATACTCTCAGGTATACATTAACCACTGGAGTGGTGGTTACAGCTAGCAGATCTACTCTCAGGTATACATTAACCACTGGAGTGGTGGTTGACAGCTAGCAGATATACTCTCAGGTATACATTCACCACTGGAGTGGTGGTGACAGCTAGCAGATCTACTCTCAGGTATACATTAACCACTGGAGTTGGTGGTTACAGCTAGCAGATCTACTCTCAGGTATACATTAACACTGGAGTGGTGGTTACAGCTAGCAGATCATACTCTCAGGTATACATTCACCACTGGAGTGGTGGTAACAGCAGCAGATCTACTCTCAGGTATACATTCACCACTGGAGTGGTGGTAAAGCTAGCAGATCTACTCTCAGGTATACATTCACCACTGGAGTGGTGGTTACAGCTAGCAGATCTACTCTCAGGTATACATTAACCACTGGAGTGGTGGTTACAGCTAGCAGATCTACTCTCAGGTATACATTCACCACTGGAGTGGTGGTTACAGCTAGCAGATATACTCTCAGGTATACATTCACCACTGGAGTGGTGGTTACAGCTAGCAGATCTACTCTCAGGTATACATTCACCACTGGAGTGGTGGTTACAGCTAGCAGATCTACTCTCAGGTATACATTCACCACTGGAGTGGTGGTTACAGCTAGCAGATATACTCTCAGGTATACATTCACCATGGAGTGGTGGTAAGGAATAGCTAGCAGATCTACTCTCAGGTATACATTAACCACTGGAGTGGTGGTTACAGCTAGCAGATCTACTCTCAGGTATACATTCACCACTGGAGTGGTGGTTACAGCTAGCAGATATACTCTCAGGTATACATTACCACTGGAGTGGTGGTACAGCTAGCAGATCTACTCTCAGGTATACATTCACCACTGGAGTGGTGGTTACAGCTAGCAGATCTACTCTCAGGTATACATTCACCACTGGAGTGGTGGTTACAGCTAGCAGATCTACTCTCAGGTATACATTCACCACTGGAGTGGTGGTTACAGCTAGCATGTATCCATTCGCCAAACCATATGATCTGCAAGACCATATGAAGGATTGTTGTAACTTTGGGTGGTCAAAAAGTTCACAACAAACAATTTGTTATTAATTATATTTATGTTTTAAGCGTTTTTACATTATTTAAAGACGAACTTATCAAAATAACTTTTTACCTGTTTCTTTTTTTGTGAAAACGTCTGTGATCTATTTAAAAATCCTTTACAAATGAGAGCTTATGAAAGGCTTCACAGATAAATATGGAGAAGCAGAGGAAAGTAGGGTGGTTGATGACGTCATAGAAAACGTGTTCGGTTGTGTTTATGCGCGTCTGTTTACAAAATAAAAACTTTTTATTTTGAAACTAATATTTTGTACGGTTCTTTCTATAAGTTATAAAAACATCTTTGCTTGTTTTGGTGGCCAGTTATAAAAAGATACAAGGGTTAATATAATAATTTTTAATTTATTATTTCATTCACTATAATATTTATTCTTGCCACAAACATAAAAAAAAACATAGGAGGTTTATGAATATATTTTGTTCTTACAAGTTACAAAATGCCAATTATACAGTAATCCTTAGGGAGGTATTATTAGAAGCGTTTATTAACACTTTCAATTAATAATATAATATATTAAGAAATTATTTATTATTTCCATATTATTGACTTTGAAGCAATGTTTGCAATCAAATATCTGAGGTTAGATCAATTTCCACCACTCCAGTGGCAAATGGAATGTAATATAACTCGAAGAAGGTGTTATCCGTGGGGTGAGACGGATTCTAAGACAACTGGTTGGAGTGTCACTTTTGATAGAGATAATCAATACCTATTAACACTAATAATATAATAAAATGTTGTCATTATTGACGCCAAAATAATATATTTGTATTTAAAAAAATCATTTTTACCAGAATCCTACTAGAGTAAATATATATTAGTTTTAAAAACAAAATGTTTGTTTATATTCGTGTGATTTTGAAATTGAATTTTGAATTATTATTTTTTTGATCGAACTTTTTCTCCTTGAACGTGGCCTCACTAACTCTATTAGTAGTAATCTCTTGGAAATATTGACGATGACTTAAAGAGAAATGTTTTCAATTCTGTCGAATCATTTCCTGTGAGAGAAGATTAGATTCATTTTCAGATCCCTCCTTGACCTAACACCCCCCCCTCCTTCCGCCCCCCTCCAAACCAGCCCATAAATGCCTCCATGACGAGGATAAAAGGGAAATCTTATTGAGCCATACAATCACTACTTCATTAAAGACGTCATTATCTGGACTCCTTTTTTTTTTACTCAATGGTATATAAGAATTCACAGCCTTCTTTAAGCCAACGAGAATTGGCTTCAGGGATATTTTAGTGACCTGCTTTGTTTTGTCGAATTTTCAGCTTCCCTCTCGCTATAGACTGGATTGCTGATCACGGCAAGACCAGGGTTCGAATACTGGTTGAGTCTATTGAAGTTGTCTTCTATGATTTTCCACTCTGCATTATCACAAAATTGAGTCCACTTTCTCTAAATTCAACCTTCCTCAACCCTAATACATTAGCATAGCTAATACACACACGTATATACAGAACGTATAGTGAGGCCCTGAAATAAGAAAAATTTAAAATAAACAAATAAATGACACAAAAACGTTCTCTAAATGTATAGGTTTAGTATGACACCCACAAATATAAGCTTATTTGACACACGAATGAGCCAAAGTAATACAAAAAGTGAACTATTTAAAAACAAAAATGATTCCCATCATAGAGAAGTGTTATGTCTTATGACAGGTCTATTCCTTTTGTCAATTAACTTAGACCGACAATCCACCCTGTTCTCTGCCTCCTCCTTGAGCTCCCAAAATTTTATTCTTTCCTTCAAGTCATCTAATATATGAATCTTCCTTCTTACTAAGCTCCTCTTTTCCTCAACCTTTCCTTCTATGACTTCGAGCAGAAGACAGTTCCTTCTATAGATGTGTCCTATACAGTTTGCTGCATTCCAAAGAATCACGTCCAAAATGGTTCTCTTCTTACTCAATCTTCTTAGGACTTGCTCATTTGTCATCCTGTCTATCCACCTGATCTTCTCAAGTCTTCTCCAACATCACATTTTAAAGCTCTTCTAGTATTTCTCTTCCATATTCCTGAGAGTCCAAGTTTCTGCTTAACACAGTGCGATGTTAGTAATATTAACACAAGTTCTTAAAATACAAGTAGATCTACATTTAGGAATTTATTTATGGACCAGAAACAACAACTTCACGGACCAGTGCCATCTCGTGGACCACTGGTTGGTGAACACTTCTTCAACTAAGGGATTGGGGTCAAACAATGACCCGGGGGTGTCTAAATTAGTTCTTCTCTAACCCTCTATGATTGGTCATACTTTCTTCCGGCGAATTTGAGTTCCTTAATTCCCGCCCCTCAAATACAGCCCCACATTTGGATCAAGAGTAATCAAAGTCTTTGGTCACAGGTTTTTAATCGAAAACGTAAGCGTATATTTAAAAAAAAAAAAAAAAAAGTCAAGAGTTTAAACCGCTGACCTAGAAATTTATGAAGTTGTATTAAAATATTTTGAAAGACACAAAAATAAACACTTAGAATTAAAACTCGGCCATCAGGACTGTTAAATGAAATGTAACGATCCTATGTTAAGGATAACATCTATTCAGGCCGATACACACAAAATGATAAGCTAATCTAAGATTTGCTCTGCTAACTATTTAGAAAAATAACGGACCACATATTTAAATGTGCTGGTTCACACAGAAAGATAAGCTAAACTGAGCTAAGCTATGCCTTGCTACGCCACGATATGTTTTTCCCAATTGCTGGCCGAGCAATTTTTCCATTTCCCATCTTGAGCCATCTTACGTTGCGCATGCGCATAACACAGCTTGGGCTCCGTGTTGAACAAACGCTCTGTTGGTTTGGTGAAAATAACTATAGAAATGTTGAAGTTTGTTTTTCAGTTTATTTCACGTGCATTTAAGTAATATTCTATTTAGGTTTTATATTTAATAAATGTTTTTATATTAAAATTGAAGCGTCAATTGAACAAGTCAAACGTCCACCTCCTAAATTGTATTCATCTTTCAAAACAGCTGCTAACAGCTCTGCTGCTCTTCCTCAGTACTTCATTTGAACTAAAACAAGACATTTTGGATAACGCCATAACAAAACTTCACTGGCGCAGACCAGAAAGAAACAACACTGAATTGTGGGGGTGTTAGGGGGGGGGGGGAAGAGGGACCATGGCTTAGTTTAGCTTAACAATGAGTGTGAAACCAAACTGACAAAGTCTCAGCACAGCATAGCTTAGCTGAGCATTCTATATGTATCAACTTTTACTGACATATTTTAATTAGTTTAAAAATTACCCTTGGACACTGGTCTTGAGTTCGACTCCCATGTACAGGTGTTATTATTAGACTAATTTAAATATGAATACAATAGTTTACTCAACTCATCAATTAAATTTCAATAATATTAATTTATATATTATTAAAATTAAGTATAACATATTTTATTGTTCATAATTATTTAATGATAACGTGTTAAAAAAAATGTTTATGTAACTTAACATATCAATAGTTAAATCTAATTACAATCTTCCTAACACTTTCTTAACAAGATTACATGCCTGATTTTGTTTTGTTTGCGTGGAGGAAGAGAGGAAACCTATTTAAAGGAAACCACCCTCAGTACATCTAACCGAGATTCGAACCCCGATCTTCTCATCATCGGTGGTCTAGTCTAGTGCGAGAGTAACGCCTTAGAACATGCTGCCATCAAAGCATGCTGATGAAAATGATTTATTTTATCTTAACATTATTTAAATACGTAGTTACATTCATGGAATAACACCATTAGCTATTCAATACGAAGTTAGGTAATTTATCATAGTTAATTTAAGCTCTGTGACTTCTCAACTCCCCCAAATTTAACGCCATATGTTCACGGAAAGTTTTAAGTGTGCCATTAATAATTCATGGTCTAGCCAGTGGTATTCAATATTTTTTTTGTTCGTGTACCTCCAGATATAATTTATCTACAACTTTGTGCTCCCAAATATGTTGGTACATAATGTAAATTTGCAAATTACACATATTTTATGATCTACATCTTAAATAAATAAATAATTATATCCAGAATAATGTATTAGATAGAAAGTTTCAAATGAAAAACATATATATATCTCATTTGAAACTTTCTATCTCTATTATTCTGGATATAATTTATTTATTTAAGATGTAATTGCAATACAATTTGTGTTGTGGCTTCTTATTAAATGACATATATATATATATATATATATGTCATTAAATAAGGATCCACAACACAAATTGTATTGAAATTTGTACTATCCTCCTCCCCTGTATGTTCTCCCACTGATGGACAGCCTCACCAAGTAACATTTTAAACACACTTAGCTTCTAACGTTTATGAATTTAACTTGACAGTTCTAGCGCCTTAAAGGTGTCACCGTTTGAATGCAATGCTTCTGGTTGTCTATTTTTTCTTCTTCTTAGAACCGCGTCTTACTACGCGTTCGGGTTATACTCTTATGTACTAATTATGCTAATGGTTTTAGGAGTGAGTAGGGCTATATTTATGGGAAGTGTATATATACACACACATACAAATTTACGCACCACTTGAGCTGTATTTGCGAACCCCAGGGTGGATACCACTGGTTTAAAGCGTCAATCTTGTAATAAAGATTGGGTGTTTTAAAATATAGGTGGATGTTGGATGGGTGATTTTTCATAAATGGTTCTCCACTCTTTATCTCCATGCAGATGTGGATACACTTAATTTTAATTCAACCATCCTCATCCTTAAAACACTAGAATAATTATCATATTATGTGTACAACAAGAATGGGTAGTAAGATGCGTTGAAAAAACTCCACTCTTGTTTCCATAGTCATAGGGAAAGTTAGAATTTGTGTAATTTCTGTGCAATTCTACAGCTCAAGATCTTTGTTTTAGAAAATTCAACCACTTTTTTTATTTTTGACATCGGTAATCCCTTCTTCTTATTATTATTATTTAGCTCCGCGTCTTAAAATCCGTTCGGGTTATACGCTTTAAGTACTAATAACGCTAATGGATTTGGAATTGGGAAGGTTGAATTAGAGGAAGTGAACCCGCATTTACGTGGAGAGAGAGTTGAAAACCATTTAGGAAAAACCACCCCCAGTTCACCCGACCGAGATTCGAACCTCGATCTCCCTGTCCTCAGCAGTCGAGCTCAACATGACTAGCGCGTTAGCCAACTACGCCACTGAGGCGGGTGGTAATCCCTTCTTAATAGCTTCCATAAAATCATAGATTAAAGTAAATTATATAAAATATTAAGGCTTAGCTATTCAGAATTGATTGACTTTGATTTTATAAACCTTGAAATAATTTAAATCGGTTTAGGTATAACTCATAGTAATTGCTGTAATTAAAAACTGTGTTATGAAATTGCAGCTTACCCTTTGAATATTTAAAAAATTTAAAATGAATATAGTTAAAATATCCCTATTCTAATTTTCATCTTAGATTATATATTTATCCTTTTTTAACATTATTGATTGTTTTTGGGGCAGAAATGGGAGGGGCACATCACTAGTGTATGAGCTTTAATATATATATATATTAGTCCGGTAGAACTCAAGTAATTACAATTGGAAAATATCTTTTCACGTTTTAGTTATTAATCGTTCTAATGTCTCCATTTACATCGTCATTTAGCACACCATTTTCTTATGTATGATTCGCTGTGAAGGAGGGTCGGGAGAGGGAGGGGAGAAGGATTCAAAGAGGCTAAAATATGAATGTCTCTCTCTCTTACTAACAAAGAACTCACCTTCTTTTGTCGATCACACGCATTAAATTATTATGTCCGAACAAAAGACGAGAGAAATCACCAAAGAATTAGTTTTCAGCCGAGTCACCGGCCAACGGTGCCCACACAAAAATTGTAAGGCTGACCTTGAGAAAGTGTCTTTGCATTGAAGATGGTCTCAGAACGAGGCCATCTTTTCTTCAGTATCAAATAGATGGTTGAAAGATCTCTTTATATATTATATTGTGTGACATTACAGAAGTTGAAAAGGATAAAGATACTAGTAGGTGTCTGAATAAGTCAAGAAAGAAACGCTCTGAATAAATGGTTTGGTTTAGAAGGAACCCGCGTTTAAGGAGATACCTAGATAGCCTAGATTGTTGTTTTGAAATTGTGCTACACAAAAACCTTAGGGCTCAGTCATAGATATCTAATATTCCATGAAGCAGTTTTAGAATAATATTTATTTGTTTTCCACAGTATAAAATAGCATCACTAGTTTGGATTGCCAATTTTTTCAAATCTGAATAGCCTAAAGGACAGCAGATTCGGTTTGATTAATTCTTTTTACTGGTAAAATTTAACTGCCTTTATTTAATCCTTTCAATATTAGTGTAACTTTTTTTTTATGAAGGATCCAGAATGTATTTTTTCTGATACAAGGGCTCCTTCTGTCTAACATGTTTTAGAACCTGCGGCCTAGATAGTGCCAATCAGATGTTTTGCTTAGGTTAAATATTTATTATTATTATTATTATTATTATTAGCACGCGTCTTACTACCCGTTCGGGCTATACGCTAATATGTAATGGTAGGGTGATTGTGAGATGAAATGGAGGACCTACAGTTTAACGTGGGATCCGAACCACGGTGGAGGTCTGGCATTACCCATATTCACAAGTTGGTTAAATGTACAATAGTTTGGTCCTTAATGAAATGAGTACACAACTATATTCTACTACCCTATACACATATATACTTGTAAACATAGTTTGAGGATGTTGCCTATCCTCGACGTCACAGCAATTCAATCCCATATTAATACATTTATGTTTTATTTGGAAAGTTTTAAAGATACAACATATAAAAATAATAATACTCAGCACCGAGTATTACTACCCGTTTGGGTTATACACTTAAGTACTAATTACACTAATGGGTTAGAAATTGGGAAGGTTGAATATAGAGGAAGTGAACCCGCATTTAGGTGGAGGTAGAGTGGAAAACCATTTAAGGAAAAACCACCCCTAGTACATCCAAGAGAGATTCGAACCTCGATATCCCGGTCCTCGGCAGTCTAGCTCAACATGAAACTAGCGTGTTAGTTAACTACGCCACCGAGACGGGTAACATTGGAAAAAAAGATAAACCGGTGCGGTCTTAAATAATTCAAAAAACAGTCCTGTATTCTATCAACATTTTTTTACTATGTTTTTTGTTTAAGCGTAATTTTGTTTAAATTGTTTTTATCTTAGTTTAAAATGTTTCTCTTCCAATTTCAGGATGCTCATGACATATACTCAAGAACTGTTACTGTGAAGATGTGTAGAAAATTAGGATAAATTGACCATCTGAAGCACTTTTTTATTAATTTCGACAGTTAAAAGCTTTACTGAAAAAACTGAAAAAATAATTGCCTCCTTAAACTACAAGAATATAAGGTCACAAAAAAATCCTTTGTAGCTCAATGGTGAAAATAAATAAACAGAGCCAATATTTTATTTTCCAATGGTGTGTGTTGTGCTAGAGAGGCATAAGTCACACTAATACACAAAGAATTACATTTCAAAGCCCACTTATTTATGTTATTTTTTTGTTGTTTTGTTTTAGTTTGAATCTACACTTTATGGACACGCATCAGAGAGTCAGTCACCTCACAAAAAATATATATACAATTTTTAGCTGTCCCGAAAGTGTCTTTGTTCAATAACTACACCATTCTGAAAATATTTCCTGAAGTTAAAATGAATTAATATAAAATTTATTTAAAATAATGTTAACATAACATAACGTAATCATTTTATTATTTATTCAAGTATTATAACCACAAACTAGGACTAAATAAGATTGTGAGTAGAATATAAAATGTTTCTGCTGTTTTTATCAACGCGTATTACTGGCTCTTCAGGTCACACGCACATAATAAGATAATTACTCTAATGAGGAAGATATGAGGAAGGAAGCATTTTAGAGGTAATCACCCCGCATTTAGGGGGATGAAGAATGGGCAACTATTTAGTAAAAAAACACTTTCAGTAGACCCGATCGGGATTAAGACACCAATCCCCCCGTCATCAGCAGGACAGTTTAACACGAGAGTTAAGCCTTAGACCAGGGCTATCCAAACATTTTGTTGTGTAGGCCACATAATATATTTTACAGTTTTTTTTGTGGCCAAAGTAACGTTCACCTGTTCTTCAAGTAACATTATTTTTGCCCTGAACATCTTGATATATGCAAATAGATCATAAATCAAATTTGTTTCAACATGCAAATTTAGATTATGGTCATTCACGTCTGCAAAAAAAAGCCACTTTCCAAGATCAGTCAGTGGTTGATGAAAGTTATTGACGTGGATTCTTCTCTGTGAGATATGAATCAATTTATATGTAATAATCTATATTTATAATAATTATTAGTCAATATTTTTTTAAATTAGGTAACCTCTTTCGGGACTTTACTTTTATAACCCTCAACCAATAGTCTTGGAACTATCTAAAAATCATCACAGTCAAGCCGTTCTGTTGTCGGTATAAGGAATGGCGTCTGTGACTGAAAATGAGGGTTTGCAATTCCGACAGAACTCTGGCTTGGTGTCATGGGGGGAAGCACTCTGGCTTAGTGTCATGGGGGGAAGCACTCTGGATTGGTGTCATGGGGGGGGGAAGCACTCTGGCTTGGTGTCATGGAGGAAGCACTCTGGCTTAGTGTCATGGGGGAAGCACTCTGGCTTAGTGTCATGGGGGGGGGAAGCACTCTGGCTTAGTGTCATGGGGGAAGCACTCTGGCTTGGTGTCATGGAGGAAGCACTCTGGCTTAGTGTCATGGGGGAAGCACTCTGGCTTAGTGTCATGGGGGGGGGAAGCACTCTGGCTTGGTGTCATGGAGGGAAGCACTCTGGCTTGGTATCATAGGGGGAAGCACTCTGGCTTGGTGTCATGGAGGGAAGCACTCTGGCTTGGTGTCATGAGGGGAAGCACTCTGGCTTGGTGTCATGGAGGGAAGCACTCTGGCTTGGTATCATAGGGGGAAGCACTATGGCTTGGTGTCATGGAGGAAGCACTCTGGCTTAGTGTCATGGGGGGAAGCACTCTGGCTTGGTGTCATGGGGGGAAGCACTCTTGCTTGGTGTCATGGGGGGAAGCACTCTGGCTTAGTGTCATGGGGAAGCACTCTGGCTTAGTGTCATGGGGGGGGGAAGCACTCTGGCTTGGTGTCATGGAGGGAAGCACTCTGGCTTGGTATCATGGGGGGGAAGCACTCTGGCTTGGTGTCATGGGGGGAAGCACTCTGGCTTGGTGTCATGGGGGGAAGCACTCTGGCTTAGTGTCATGGGGGGAAGCACTCTGGCTTGGTGTCATGGGGGGGGGAAGCACTCTGGCTTGGTGTCATGGAGGAAGCACTCTGGCTTAGTGTCATGGGGGAAGCACTCTGGCTTAGTGTCATGGGGGAAGCACTCTTGCTTGGTGTCATGGGGGGAAGCACTCTGGCTTAGTGTCATGGAGGGAAGCACTCTGGCTTGGTGTCATGGGGGGAAGCACTCTGGCTTGGTGTCATGGAGGGAAGCACTCTGGCTTGGTGTCATGGGGGGAAGCACTCTGGCTTGGTGTCATGGAGGGAAGCACTCTGGCTTGGTGTCATGGGGGGAAGCACTCTGGCTTAGTGTCATGGGGGGGGGAAGCACTCTGGTTTGGTGTCATGGGGGGAAGCACTCTGGCTTGGTGTCATGGGGGGAAGCACTCTGGCTTGGTGTCATGGGGGGAAGCACTCTGGCTTGGTGTCATGGAGGGGGGAAGCACTCTGGCTTGGTGTCATGGAGGGAAGCACTCTGGCTTGGTATCATGGGGGGGAAGCACTCTGGCTTGGTGTCATGGGGGGAAGCACTCTGGCTTGGTGTCATGGGGGGAAGCACTCTGGCTTGGTGTCATGGAGGGAAGCACTCTGGCTTGGTATCATGGGGGGGAAGCACTCTGGCTTGGTGTCATGGGGGGAAGCACTCTGGCTTGGTGTCATGGAGGGAAGCACTCTGGCTTGGTATCATAGGGGGAAGCACTATGGCTTGGTGTCATGGAGGGAAGCACTCTGGCTTGGTGTCATGGAGGGAAGCACTCTGGCTTGGTGTCATGGAGGGAAGCACTCTGGCTTGGTGTCATGGGGGGAAGCACTCTGGCTTGGTGTCATGGAGGGAAGCACTCTGGCTTGGTGTCATGGAGGGAAGCACTCTGGCTTGGTATCATAGGGGGAAGCACGCGTGCGGACAGAAACTGGACTTGTCAAATAAACTGCGTGGTTAAGAAATAAATAAGAGAAACAATTAATATGTTTTTTGATAAAATCTTGGAACGGGCCGGATATAATCTTGTGGCGGCCGGATGTGGCCTGCAGGCCGCAGTTTATAGACACCTGCATTAGACCGTTGGGCCACTGAAGCTAGTATTGCTGTTGATAGAATGAATAAAACCCAGTTATTAAAAACAACTTATTCAAATTGAAATTTCTTACCAAGACACGAGTGAGGATGTCGATGACTCCCAATAGTAAGGAGCCCGATTACTTGTGAACAAGTATAGCGAACACACAATAGGTGATGTCCGAATGCGGCTGCAAAGTTTTATAAAATGTATGCCTGGCGTATTCCAAAGAAACACAATCTTATCTTTTACCCACCCCTCAACCCTCTTCCCTTGCGCGAATTAAAATCACGGTCTAGGACGACTGGGCACTGCCATCTGGGCGTCGACAACCGGGCGCGCGCGAACTGGGTGCCAGGACGAAAGTATTGCGTCCGCAAAAAAAAATCTGACCTTGAATGTTGCTGAATGTCAACGTTTCATGACCCCCGCTCCCGAACCCTAAAAATTGGTGTTTGAAATACCAACTGTCTGTTTGTCTCCCTAAAATTAAAAGTAGTTTAAGAAAGGGCGAAAAGAGAAAGATCCATTTTCTCAAAATTGATTCTAAAGATTTTGATTAAAATTCGTATCTAGGTGTTGATTAAGATTATAAACAAAATCGAAATTTTCATTTTTCATATGAAAATTATTTTAGGCTATTACAGAAGCGGAAATTTCCTTATCCCCGCAATTATTTAAGATACTAAATAATTTATTATTGCAAAATTTTAGTACTATTAAAAATAAAAAACTTTTATATGAAATATATCTTTATAAAACCAACAGTTTCTGAGATATTGACAAATATAGTAATACAATTTTGTGAGCTTTGGTTGTAAAGAGATACTACTTAAGTTTTAACGAAGTATTTCTCCAATGCCATAGAGTAATCAAATATAAGTAAGTCTCTAAAAAAGTTTAAAATGTTCTTCTTTCTTTAACCATTTAGGGGAAATGTTTGTACAGCAATGATCTATATCTATCATTTTAGACTCATTAGTCAATATTTACCCTTTTTTATTGGTTTAAATTTATAAATGAGGAATTTAATAAAAATGCGATAACCTTAAATGTGCAACCCCTAACAAAATGTTGAAAATTTTAACCAGAAGTCAAAATTTTAATACAAGGTATTTACCCTTAAGGACCCAATAATGATCTTTTTTTAGGTCCAAATATACTAATGAGGACTCTAATTTAAAAAAAATAAAATCATAAAATTTAAATCCAGGAGTCAAAAAATGTTTATCGTAAATGTAGAGCAATTTCTGCTCAGGTTTGCTAGTGTATATTATCTCGTTTCACCAATATTACGAGTTTTGAGTAAATATCTCCATTTTCAAACTATGAAGTGAGAAAGTCCTTGCAGAATTCCCTAGCATTTACTTTTAAATGTTGTGAAACGGTTTTTCCAGTATCAATTCTTTAAAAAAAAAGAAAAATAGAATGCAGAAAATCGCACCCTGATGTGACATCTGGTTTGAACTGATTACCTACCTTTTCTTTTAATACCAGATCTTAATAACCGTTCGGGTTGTATGTACTAATCACATTAATGTGTTAGGGATGAGTAGGTTTAGCTATAGATGAAGTGCACCCACATTTGTTTGGAGGGGAGAGTGGCAAACTACTTAGGAAAAGCCAACCTGAGTATATTCCACCGGGATTCAAATCTCGAACTCCCAGTCCTTTGAAATAAGACGTGACTGACACCTTAATCTGTGTGCCTATCGTGGCGAATGTAAACTAGCTTTATCTAGTATAGTACGCCTAGTATTATATATCAAGCCCTAGCTTCTAGATATTTATTAATTTTAAAACAGGATTAACCCGTTTATAAATTGTATGTATCTTCGCCAAATTCACATGGAATTGAACCATGGTCCCCTATACCTGTAGGCTACATCTATTGCCACGCATCCAAATGGACTAACACTCCAATTTTATTAAATCTGATGAAACCTATTTAATTTGAA
Source organism: Timema cristinae (assembly GCA_039000515.1). NCBI lineage: Eukaryota > Metazoa > Arthropoda > Insecta > Phasmatodea > Timematidae > Timema > Timema cristinae. The sequence continues at coordinate 66,792,465 of JBCFYV010000003.1, read as the reverse complement.
TTAAGAAATTAGACTTCTAGACACGAAACCCTCTGTGGTTACAAATACAAACTTTACACACTTGTGGCTACGATTACAGGCTTACAAACTTTACTTGGAACATAATACAAATTAATAGGACTACAATATGATCCATCAGCCTGTTAGCTAAGCCACGTGTTTGTTTATTTGCGTTTTAGGGCTTGATTATAAGTGACTTCTTAGTTTAAAAAGAGCCAAAAACTTCCAATTACCAGGCCATTTACTTACCATTTAACTAAATGGAGGTATAACCAGTTTTCTAATAGCATCATTTTCAATCCTTTCTAAGCAAACGAGTATGAAGCACCTAACATATATTTCGTGTTCACGTATTTATTAGTTTAAGTGAATATTGGAATGCCCCTAATTTTCTAAAATAAGGGTAAAATAAATATTGTGTTTCTTTAGTATTTACGATTCTTAAAAACTAGCTGTAAAGAACAGAACCAATTGTAAAAATATCTCCGAGAAAAAAAGTTGCAGATTTAAAAAAAAGTGACAATGAAAGTGACCTTGGCCCATTTCTTACTAAGAATGAAAATCATCCAAGAGGACGGGGTTAGGGTTGCGAGTAGCCTTCTTGTCATTCATAGGAAAAACACTCGCGAAATAATGTTCATTGTCACTTAGATTCTGTTGTTGCCTGTTCAAACTTGTGTCTTGATTCTTAGTAGATGGATAGAATGTTCATAGTCACTTAGATTCTGTTTTTGCCTGTTCAAACTTGTGTCTTGATTCTTAGTATTTGGATAGAGTGTTCAGTGTCACTTAGATTCTGTTGTTGCTTGTTCAAACTTGTGTCTTGATTCTTAGTAGATGGATAGAATGTTCATAGTCATTTAGATTCTGTTGTTGCCTGTTCAAACTTGTGTCTTGATTCTTAGTAGAAGGATAGAATGTTCATAGTCACTTAGATTCTGTTGTTGCCTGTTCAAACTTGTGTCTTAATTCTTAGTAGATGGATAGAATGTTCATAGTCACTTAGATTCTGTTGTTGCCTGTTCAAACTTGGGTCTTGATTCTTAGTAGATGGATATAATGTTGTATTTATATTATATCTGATTATTAAATGATCTGTTAATATTGTTTATATAGAAATTACTGACTCGTGAGTGTGGTGACCATAATCAACCTCTCGCCATGCTGCCTGAGTCCATTAGGTGTTTTACTCTTTTCTGCTGAAGAAAGGGACTGATGTACTTCGAAAATAATATAATTATATGCTTTGTTGTGAAATCTGAAGGATACAGTTTTCCGGTAAGTGTGTAGGCCTTGCCTTTCTATCCTCATTTCATTGTTCAATAAAAATAAAATAAGTAATTTATCAACTAAAGCATTGGGACTAAATAATAAACACTATACAAATTATGCAACCAACCAGTTTCGTCTATGCGTATATGTTATAACTAGGCTAATGTGTTAGGGATGGATAAGGTTGAATAAAGATGAAATGTACCAGCACTTTCGGGAGAAAAAGATAATGGAAAAAACATCCATAGTACGCAGCACATCATATTGAAATTCATACCCCGATCTCGCCTTCATTGGCAGTCCAATATATTGCGAGAGTGGTACCTTAAGACCATGTGGCCACCGTAGTGGATTACAAATAACTAAAACTTGTCTTTGATTTATGTTCAAGGTCAAAAAATTTAATTCGCTAACATTGTTTGGTTTTCTTCAACAAAACAACTATTTGTTGGTGTCATTATTATTGAAGATTGTATTTTCACTATAAGCTGTAATAGAAATACCTGCAGATCTGAAATCAATTTATAAACTTTTCAAAGAGTTAATACTTCTTTTTTTTTTTTTTTAGACAAGACACACGTGATGACCTTATTTACTACCATGAGGACTGACTGCTTTCTGATTGGCTGAAAATACCCGCAATGAGAGTAGCAAAGATCCACTATTGAAACGGATTCTTTCTCTTCACCATACACAAGTACACACATCTTTTTTCATGCTATGCCCTCAGGTAATAAAAGACATAAGTACAGTCCCATTTTAATAGGAATACAGAAAAACTACTAAATCTACTTTCACGTATTTATACGTCAAGATATGTGCTCGGCAGATGTCACCAATGATAAATATTATATATAAAACTATAAAATAGCACTAATAATATAAACGTTATCAATATTGAGCACAAAACAAAGTTTGTATTTTTTTTAAACTGTCTTTCTTATAAAAAAATTAGCCTCTACACATTGTTAAAACACGTCTTAAAGTTACCCTAACTTATGAGGGACACATCCCCCCCCCCCAACACGTCTTATTACCAGTATGGGCCTCAGACGTAATGTACTAGCTACGCTTATATGTAAATAACGAGGAAACTTGCATTTAGAGGAGGAATACTCACATTTGCGTGAAGGGATATTGGAGAACCATACAGTTATATGGTGTAATGAGGTGGACTGGATAGAACTATCTCAAGATACAGATATGATATAATGAGGTGGACTGGATAGAGCTAGTTCAAGATAGAGATAAGGTTTAATGAGGTGGACTGAATTAAACTATCTCAAGACAAAATTAGAATGTAATGAGGTGGACTGGATATAACTAGCTCAATTTAGAGATAGAATATAATGAGGTGGACTGGATAGAACAGGCTCAATATAAAAATAGGGTGCTATGATGTTGGCCAAAGAGAATTAGCTCAAGACACGGGTAGGTGGCGTACTTTAGTTAGTGTGGCAATGAATTTTGGATGTACTAATAACAATGTGAGTGAGTTATAAATCTAGTTCAATTCCAAACAAAGTAGCAGGAACTTCTTATAAATATTAGAGTGGGGCTTAAAGTATTACACCGTGTCTTACTAACCATTCTGGTTACACGCGTATGTAATAGTTAGGCTAATGGGCTAGGGAGGAGAAAGGTTGAATTTACCTGATGTATGTATGCGTGGAGAGAGAGTGGGAAACCATTTAGGATAAACCACCCTCATCATACTCTCCCCGTCATCAACAGTTTAGTATAGTGTGAGATTAGCGTACTAGACCATGTGACCACCCAAGAGGGTCGAATAAATGATTATTACTTTGAGTATTGATCAGAGACAGAGCTGTAATATCTAATTAATCATATGAGTAAAAGTATACAAACAAAAAAACCATAAAAAAAAACTATAGTAATTGAAAATAAACTATTGATATTGGTCAAATATCGATTTATTTCAGAATTCTTAACGATAACAGGTAAATGTTGTTAAAAGTCCTGTAAAAATGTAGATGCCACATTTTTTTAGCTGTCCATTTTACAAAACCATTTATGTCAATGGGCCAGGTTTACTGTCTTACACTTGACTTACTTCAGTACGTGTCTCCATTCAAACCGGGAGATTCTCTTGTCATATTTAGTACGCTCTCACGTTCATTTATCAGCAGGTTGACAGGGACTTAAAAAAAATAGTTTGTAAGTGTGATGCATTTCCTTGTTGTTAATAATTGAACTAGCGTAGCAAGAACGTGATTATTTTGCATTTAGTCTGTCTGTCTGTCTGTCTGGATGTTTGTTCCGTAAAAACTGTCAAATGCAAGTACCATTTATAGCGAAATTGGTGTGGGGCATTCTTTGAACATAGGCCGAACAATGTTTCTACATTTTTTTTATAATCTTACTATCCGTTTTAATAAGATAAACACTCAAAAGGTGTTTCATTTAATAGTTCTGCTGAGGACGGGGAGATCGACGTTCGAATCTCGGTCGGGTGAACTGGGTGGTTTTTCCTAAATGGTTTTCCACTCTCCCTCCACGCAAATGCGGGTTAACTTCATCTAATTCAACCTTCTCAATTCCTAATCCATTAGCGTAATTAGTACTTAAAGCGTATAACCCGAACGGGTAGTAAGACGCGGTGCTAAATAATAATAATAATAATAATAATAATAGTTTAATAGTTCATTCAAGTGATTTAATTTCAAATTCTAGGCAGTTAAATGTTTACCTAGAGAGTTTTATTTTTCATTTTTCTGATATTACTCGAGAGACGCTCTATGAAATAGACTTTTCTCTATCGATATATTAAACAATTGACTCTAATTTAATTTGTTTTCTGTATAACTCTATCTCAAGAATAAATATCAACTTGAAATTAAAAGAAAAATCTTAAGACTGTAGTAACGTAATAACAGGAGGAGTGAGTTACTGTTAACATAACTACTAGTAAGACTGTAGTAACGATAATAACATGGAGGAGTGAGGTCTACTGTTCACAGAACTACTAGTAAGACTGTAGTAACGATAATAACATGGAGGGAGCGAGGTCTACTGTTCACAGAACTACTAGTAAGACTGTAGTAACGATAATAACATGGAGGGAGTGGTCTACTGTTCACAGAACTACTAGTAAGACTGTAGTAACGATAATAACATGGAGGGAGCAGGTCTACTGTTCACAGAACTACTAGTAAGGACTGTGAGTAACGATAATAACATGGAGGGAGCTAGGTCTACTGTTCACAGAACTACTAGTAAGACTGTAGTAACGATAATAACATGGAGGGAGCAGGTCTACTGTTCACAGAACTACTAGTAAGACTGTAGTAACGATAATAACATGGAGGGAGTAGGTCTACTGTTCACAGAACTACTAGTAAGACTGTAGTAACGATAATAACATGGAGGGAGAGGTCTACTGTTCACAGAACTACTAGTAAGACTGTAGTAACGATAATAACATGGAGGGAGCTGAGGTCTACTGTTCACAGAACTACTAGTAAGACTGTAGTAACGATAATAACATGGAGGGAGGTCTACTGTTCACAGAACTACTATAGACTGTAGTAACGATAATAACACGGAGGAGTAGTCTACTGTTACAGAACTACTAGTAGACTGTAGTAACGATAATAACATGGAGGGAGCTAGGTCTACTGTTCACAGAACTACTAGTAAGACTGTAGTAACGATAATAACATGGAGGGAGCTAGGTCTACTGTTCACAGAACTACTAGTAAGACTGTAGTAACGATAATAACATGGAGGGAGGTCTACTGTTCACAGAACTACTAGTAAGACAGTAGTAACGATAATAACATGGAGGGAGCTAGGTCTACTGTTCACAGAACTACTAGTAAGACTGTAGTAATGATAATAACATGGAGGGAGTGAGGTCTACTGTTCACAGAACTACTAGTAAGACTGTAGTAACGATAATAACATGGAGGGAGCTAGGTCTACTGTTCACAGAACTACTAGTAAGACTGTAGTAACGATAATAACATGGAGGGAGGTCTACTGTTCACAGAACTACTAGTAGGACTGTAGTAACGATAATAACATGGAGGGAGCTAGGTCTACTGTTCACAGAACTACTAGTAAGACTGTAGTAACGATAATAACATGGAGGGAGGTCTATTGTTCACAGAACTACTAGTAGGACTGTAGTAACGATAATAACATGGAGGGAGGTCTACTGTTCACAGAACTACTAGTAAGACTGTAGTAACGATAATAACATGGAGGGAGTGAGGTTTACTGTTCACTGGTCACAATTATTTCCCTATTTCAATGGTACTAGAACATATCCATTGATCTGTTGAGTAACTGGATAGTAAGTCAATATAATAAGTTTTATCACTGTAATAATTACTTTGCTTGACCTGCTATGGCCTCCACCGTGGTTCGGATCCCACGTTAAACTGTAGGTCCTTCATTTCATCTCACAATCACCCTACCATTACACATTAGCGTAAGTGCGTACAACCCGAACGGGTAGTAAGACGCGGTGTTAATAATAATAATAATAATAATAATAATAATAATAATAATAATAATAATAATAATGTTTGCGTATAACGCAAACGGATACCAAAAGGCGGTGGAATAAAATTTTCTTCACGTCTGACTATTAATTTTGGAAAATAACATAAGAGTAAATAAAAAATATTAGATTACCCACTTCAGTGGTAAAATGGTCTAAAGTGACAATCTCGATTGAGACTGATATTCTAGTAACAGGGGAGATCGAGGTTCGAATCCAGGTCGGGACTTATGAGGGTGGTTTTTATAAAAATTTCCCACTTTAATTCCACACAAATTCGGGTAGATCACCTCTGAAATGTTTTTTACTCATCCTACCCAATTAGAGTAACGATCATACATGCGTATAATCTAAATAGATGCCGTAATAAAAAAAAGTGAGATAAATCGTTTTTCCCCGATATACTCGTACTACTTCTTTTCTCAACAGTATCTGCCATTCTAAGTCCTATTCAGTCTTGGAAACAACGGTCTCTGTTTAGCAGGGTACAGTTTCTCTTACTCTCACTATATTTCTCCCTTTCTTTCTTTTCCACTATTCTCTAAATAGGAGGAGGAAAATAAGAGGTGGAGAGAGTCAACTTGACCTTAATAATTGATTGTGCATGGCCTTGTTTCCGTGCGAGCCGATATATACAGGCTAATGTCACACCCTATCTCGCGCCACTCGTTAAATTCCGCTCAGGTCGTAGTGACGAACTTGACCCGATCACTCGCCGCTCAGGACACCATGAGGACGTCGGGCGTCGTAACCCTCAGTGCGTCGACTTTGGTCACCGTCATCTCGGTGCTAACTCGTGCCGCACTATGCAATCCAACGTCACCAGGGGGTGTTGAAGTCACGCCATCAAACGCGACCTTGACGAACGGTGACCACCGAGTACGGGGCTTCAGTCCCGAGGACGAGTACCTGACGTCGACGCAAGACGCGTGCTTCCGCAAAAGGAACACCTTCTCTTGTGCCAAGTACCACGCATTAAAGTACCTCCACGACTTGGCGCAGCCCGTCGGTGACTCCAGAGGGATGAAGGGGAGTCTCTCACTTGGCCCCTTCAGTCTGATCACGCTGCCCGAAAGAGAGAGGTCCTCCGAAGTTGTGAGTCCATTGTTCCAGATGTCTGAGCCAAGGTCCGGAGACTCGGAGTTTAAAAAGATCCAGAAGTTTGGCTTGAGGACTCTGGAGAGGTTCGCAAGGCACCACGCGGTGACGGTCCAGTTGGTTTCACCGGACTCCTCCGCAAATGACTGGGATTCACCGAGACTCCTTAATGAGGGAGAGGAACCCACTAACGACTTAAACTCAGGTAGTACCAACTGTTCTTATAAAAGTTTAAATTCCGTTTTAATGCTAGTTAGTAATGTAAAGTAGTGACCTAATTATAAAAATTAACGAAACAAAATACAGAGGATATTAAGAGTCCGTTTCCTCCCAAGGACAAGGACGGTGAACTATGGAACTAGAAAATAAATGGTACAGCGCACCGCATAGAATCTCTCTCGCTTTTATCTTAACATAGACATTTACTGAAATGCTCGCAGGATTTGTGAAACGAAATAATAATTCTAAAATTTTGTTGTAGAAACCCTACAGCAAACATCATGAATGAACACTGTTATAATGATGACCTGGTGGTCTAGGGGTAAGGTGTCGGACTTCTGTGCTGGGGGTCCGGGGTTCAATCCTCGGTCCCGGCACAGATTTATCTGATTACCAAACCCTTCCTTCACCTCTGACAAGACATCTTGTGAATGTGTGGAATTCCAGGCCTCCACCGTAGTTCGGATCCCACGTTGAACTGTAGGTCCTCCATTTCATCTCACAATCACCCTACCATTATACATTAGCGTAAGTGCGTATAACCCGAACGGGTAGTAAGACGTGGTACTAATTATAATTAGAATAATAACAATAATAACACTTTTACAGAGAAGTTGAGAAAAGAGAAAAAATCTTTGTTCACCAAAGAGTATAGGAATCAATATAATTTTCAAAGGGCTGAATTAAAAAGTATATATATTTGCTTAAAACTCAGAAAATATTGGTTCTATAAAAATATGTTTAAATTTAAAGTTGTATATATTTAATAGTATTACAACCTTAAAATGATAAGTTATTTCGTTTCTCTAATATTTGCGCAGAAATGATAAAAATTGGAAAATTTTCCTCATGTAAAGTACCCTTAATGTCACGTCATCAGAAAATGAGAACTGTCATTTTACTTATATTCGTAAACAGTGTGTAGATATAAAATATTATCAAAATAGTTAGAGATAATTTTGAGAAAATATATATATCTTTTTATCTTTTTGCCCTCGAGTAAGCTACACTTAATTTTAGGGTTGGATGTTTAATTCCAAAAATCCCTCGGGAGGACCTTATGAAAACCCCAGATACCAAGTTTTAGCCCAATAGGTAAGTAAGTTTCGGCTCTAGCCCAAGGTACAGACAGACAGACAGCATTGCGAAAACCACGTCGACATTTATCAAAATATCGAGTTGGATTTTCTTTTACGATCACAATACTTTCTCTCCAAGGTGTAGGGAAAAATTAAAAATTAACATTTTCATCAATAAAAAATAAATGAAAAAATTGTATTCTAATAAAATGTCCTACTTACTCTTCTCTGATAACATCATCCCTAACTTATTAAAGTAATACAGCTTGAACCAGATATCGCGTCATGGCGCGGGTTATTTGTAGTCTTGATTAAATAACAGTGGAATTGACGCCAGGGAAACTGTTTTATTATATTTAAAAACATACAACAAAATTAAAAATCATATTTTAAAAGGATTATAAATACTAAACTAACGTCAATTTCTCTATTGTCCATTAAAGATGGCAGAAAACTTCACTTCTATACATTTTATAGCTCTCAAACCCACCTCGTGGCGTAGTTGGCTAACGCGCTAGTTTCATGTAGAGATAAACTGCCGAGGATGGGAGATCAAGGTTCGAATCTCGCTTGGGTGAACTGGGGGTGGTTTTTACTAAATGGTTTTACACTCCCTCTCCACACAAATGTGAGTTCCCTTCCTCTAAATTTAACCTTACCTATACATAACCCATTAACGTAATTTGTACCTAAGCGTATAACTCTAACGGGTAGTAAGACGCGTTTTCAACTGTAATTATGTATCAAATACCCAGGATAGTCAATAATGAGATGGTTTTTAAGCTCTGGTCGAAGGAGATGCAGGAAAAAGTAAAAAAAAAAAAAAAAAACTAAAGCCTTTTTTATAGCAAAACATTTTTTGATCAGAAGAAATTAAATAACTATCCAGTAGAAATATTCAGTCTAATTTTATTTTGATATCAACAGTAACTGTTGTTGGTTATCTGTCAAGGGTATCCTGGAATTTAAAGATAATGTGGGGAAATTAATCCTCATGTTTGTACTGAAACAATGTTTTATTTATTTGGGACAAAAAAATGTTTTTCTATAAGAACTGAAAAAAAAATGTTCATTTCTTGCGTCCCCTTCCAGCGCATCTTAATGTGAACTCATTTACCCATTGCGTCATATAGTGCTTTATTATTATTATTATTATTATTATTATTATTATCATATCACCGTGTCTTACTACCCGTTCGGGTTATACGCACTTACTCTAACGTGTAATGGTAGGGTGATTGTGAGATGAAATGAAGGACCTACAGTTTAACGTGGGATCCGAACCACGGTGGAGGCCAGGCATTCCCCACATTCACAAGATGACTTGTCAGAGGTGAAGGAAGGGTTTGACAATCAGATAAATCTGTGCCGGGACCGAGGATTGAACCCCATACAGTGCTATACTCATTTAAAATATGCTAATGGGGTAGGGTCTCGGATGGGTAGAATTTATAGGGAATGTATCCTCATTTGCGTGGAGGTAGAAGTGGGATAACATTTTAAGGGGTCAGGACGAGATAGTACCAAGCCACATTTTCATCAAAATTGTATTAGTATTGTTATCTATTGTACAACATACAGAAAATAAATGGTACTGTGCACCGCCCAGACTTAATCTCTCTTATTATCTTAAAATATACATTCACTAAGAAACTAGTAAGATTTGTGAAATTAAATTAAATACACTGTTGCAGAAACACCTCACCACACAGCCTGAGAGAAATAAAATACACTATTACACAAACATTGAGAAAAGAGGAATATCTCTGTCCACCAAAGACATTAGTAATTTTTAATTTTTATTTAACACCGCGTCTTACTAACCGTTCGGGTTATACGCTTAAGTACTAATTACGCTAATGGATTATGAATTAGGAAGGTTGAATTTAGAATAAGTCAACCCAAATTTGCGTGGAGGGAGAGTGGAAAACCATTTAGGAAAAACCACCCTCAGTTCACCCGACTGAGATTCGAACCTCGATCTCCCCGTCCTTGACAGTCGAGCTCAACACGACTAGCACGTTAGCTAACCTACACCACCGAGGCGTGTCGATTAGTAGTAATTAAAATTAAAAAATGCTCCATAAAACATGTATAAACATATATATACATTTACTTATAGCTCGGAAACTATCGGTTTTATAAAAATATATATTCCACATGAGATAATTTTTACTTTTAATGGGTGACCTGGTGGTCTAGGGGTAAGGTGTCGGACTTCTGTATTGGGGGTCCGGGGTTCAATCCTCGGTCCCAGCACAGATTTATCTGATTACCAAACCCTTCCTTCACCTCTGAAAAGACATCTTGTGAATGTGGGGAATGCCAGGCCTCCACCGTGGTTCGGATTCCACGTTAAACTGTAGGTCCTTCATTTCATCTCACAATCACCCTACCATTACACATTAGCGTAAGTGCGTATAACCCTAATGGGTAGTAAGACGAGGTGCTAATAATAATAATAATAATTTAATTTTAACGGTGCTACAACATTACAGCTATAATTTATTTATTATCTGAAATAGTTGCTAAGATATGATTAAAATTGGAAATTTCCAAAAATGTAAAGTATGTACCCTTAAATTACTTTTAGTAATAAAATAAAAATAGCCATCTTATTTGTAGTGTTAAACATTGTATAGAAAATGAAATCAAACATGTTTGAGCGGATTTCTATAAAATCAAAGATTATCTAACTTGCCCCAGCGAAATCCCAGCATAGTTGTTTGTACTTAATTTCTCGTAACCGTAACATAAAATTTAAGGACTGGATCAAACTTTCAAATAGGTTTTTTTTTTAGAACAAAAAGGTCTCATTCCGACACCCTCATTTATATATTTTAAAAAAAATCTCTCGACTTGGATGAGATCCAAGTAAACCCCGACCTATCCAAGAATATTAATCTAGACCTAGTAATCTTGACATTCAATTTCCTGTTCTAAGAAGATGAACTGAAACATTAATAAGATACGGCAAAAAGAAAAAAGAAAGAAAAAAATCGGCACACACACGGATGAGGGTGAGAAGAAAATACAACGCAGGAATAAAAAAAATATCTAGTTTTTATTATAACCGGTCTGACATAGAATCCAGGCCTTCAGGATTGAATGACGTACCACTCCCGGGAAAAAAACTCGTTAAAAAGCCTGGGTTGGTCTCACTCTATAATTAATAGTAAATAATAATGTTAATGGTAGTATTTTTTCTTATAACTCGAAGATAACTAGTAATTTTGAGCTGTATTATTATGTTAATGTCTATTATTATTAGTGCTTCTGTAAAAAATAGACCTCGATCCTTCCATGTTATTATCATTATTACAGTATTACTAGTAGTTCTGTGAACAGTAGACCTTACTACCTCCTTGTTTTTATCGTTACTACAGTCTTACTAGTAGTTCTGTGAACAGTAGACCTTACTACCTCCTTGTTTTTATCGTTACTACAGTCTTACTAGTAGTTCTGTGAACAGTAGACCTTACTACCTCCTTGTTTTTATCGTTACTACAGTCTTACTAGTAGTTCTGTGAACAGTAGACCTCCCTCCATGTTATTATCGTTACTACAGTATTACTAGTAGTTATGTGAACAGTAGACCTGACTCTCTCAATGTTATTATCGTTACTACAGTCTTACTAGTAGTTCTGTGAACAACAGACCTCACTACCTCCTTGTTTTTATCGTTACTACAGTCTTACTAGTAGTTCTGTGAACAACAGACCTCACTACCTCCTTGTTTTTATCGTTACTATAGTCTTACTAGTAGTTCTGTGAACAGTAGACCTTACTACCTCCTTGTTTTTATCGTTACTACAGTCTTACTAGTAGTTCTGTGAACAACAGACCTCACTACCTCCTTGTTTTTATCGTTACTATAGTCTTACTAGTAGTTCTGTGAACAGTAGACCTTACTACCTCCTTGTTTTTATCGTTACTACAGTCTTACTAGTAGTTCTGTGAACAGTAGACCTTACTACCTCCTTGTGTTTATCGTTACTACAGTCTTACTAGTAGTTCTGTGAACAGTAGACCTTACTACCTCCTTGTTTTTATCGTTACTACAGTCTTACTAGTAGTTCTGTGAACAACAGACCTCACTACCTCCTTGTTTTTATCGTTACTATAGTCTTAATAGTAGTTCTGTGAACATTAGACCCCACTCCATGTTATTATCGTTACTACAGTCTTACTAGTAGTTCTGTGAACAGTAGACCTCACTCCCTCCATGTTATTATCGTTACTACAATATTACTAGTAGTTCTGTGAACAGTAGACCTCACTCCATGTTATTATCGTTACTACAGTCTTACTAGTAGTTCTGTGAACAACAGACCTCACTACCTCCTTGTTTTTATCGTTACTACAGTCTTACTAGTAGTTCTGTGAACAACAGACCTCACTACCTCCTTGTTTTTATCGTTACTACAGTCTTACTAGTAGTTCTGTGAACAACAGACCTCACTACCTCCTTGTTTTTATCGTTACTATAGACTTAATAGTAGTTCTGTGAACATTAGACCCCATTCCATGTTATTATCGTTACTACAGTCTTACTAGTAGTTCTGTGAACAATAGACCTCTCCCTCCATGTTATTATCGTTACTACAGTCTTACTAGTAGTTCTGTGAACAGTAGACCTCACTACCTCTATGTTATTATCGTTACTATAGTCTTACTAGTAGTTCTGTGAACAACAGACCTCACTACCTCCATGTTATTATCGTTACTACAATCTTACTAGTAGTTCTGTGAACAGTAGACCTCACTCCATGTTATTATCGTTTCTACAGTCTTACTAGTAGTTCTGTGAACAGTAGACCTCACTCCCTCCATGTTATTATCGTTACTACAATCTTACTAGTAGTTCTGTGAACAGTAGACCTCACTCCATGTTATTATCGTTACTACAGTCTTACTAGTAGTTATGTGAACAGTAGACCTCGCTCTCTCAATGTTATTATCATTACTACATTCCTACTAGTAGTTCTGTGAACAGTAGACCTCGCTCTCTCCATGTTATTATTGTTACTATAGTCTTACTAGTAGTTCTGTAAACAGTAGACCTCCCTTCATGTTATTATCGTTACTACAGTCTTACTAGTAGTTCTGTGAACAATAGACAAATAAAACTTTACATCCATTACTGTTTCCAGCTTATGGTTAGTATTTTATTCAAACAGAATATTTTCCACCACCGGCTTGCTAGGCCTGTCGTAGCTTCAAATGCCTTATGATCTAACTTAAGACTAGGACAGGCACAACATCCAGTCCCAAGCCATTACTTTATCATTATGAAGGTATAAACCCACATTTCACCCATGATAAAGTTTCGTCCATGCCGAAAATTGAACCGGGGACCCTTAGCTCAGTAGACATACATGTTACCGACTGAGCTAAAGTGTTGGATTGAACAAATAAACCTACTTACAAAATGCCAAACTGTCGCCACATTCCACTATGTTAATTATTCAAAGTAAAAAACTTGTAACTTCACTAGTAGTCAAAGGCAGTAGTCTCAACTTGTATGATTAGCCATTGAGTGAGATGTTAAGAACTCGAATCTCGGTTGGAGGTAAGGGAAATTATTTTTTGTAAAAGAATGGGTGTTTCAATTTTACCAATTATGACGATGACAGAGATATGGTAGTTTCTACCAATAAATTATCTATATTTGAGAACTTGTTGAAGATTAAAGGGTGTGGGTTTTAGCGTTATGGCGGATGAAAATAGCTCATTCTATTTAGAAAATTTACCTTAAAATGACAAATAATCTGAAGCTTTAAAACAATGAATAATTTCTCATATATCTTACAATGTTATGTCATGAAACTGTTAAAAATTAAAAGAGTGTAACTTAATTGAGGAAGACTAGTTCTATGGTTCTCAATACTTGCCCCATTTTTAGAGCTGTTCAATTTGGCGTAAAACATTCAACAAATGAGCTTATTTCACCTTTTTATATTTGTATTTTTAACGACGTTACCTACTAGGTGAAATCAAAACGATTGTGTGAAGCGGGTTGCATCTTAACTTGACTCACCTAAGCACTCTAAACAGTATCACACTTATACGCCAATGTAATAAAGAAATATAGGGGGAAATTAGTAATTCAAACTACGAGACCTCTTGTTTACCTGCTAATAAAATTTTTCCTCTTCCGCTGAAGAGTATACACACCCACTCTACTTATTTGCGCATGGGCATGATTGAGTTACATTTAAAATATTATTTTTTATTTATTTCTAGATAACCTATCTTCAAAATTATTTATTTACATCCGCAGAGATCTACAAGCATTTCGTGATAGTAATATAGTTATAAGACCCTCACATAGGACTAAGTCTGACTATGAACTGGTCCATTCCATTCTGCTCTAGTATGTCTTGTATTGTTAGCACTGACTGAGGAGTACTAAGCTGACTATGAAGTCCCTCATTTGTCTGGTAGGTTCTTTATTTAGTATAGCACTGCACTTGAGGAGTACTAAGTCTGACTATGGAACTGTCCATTCCATTCTGGTCTAGGTAGTGTCTGTATTTAGTATAGCACTGCACTTGAGAGTACTAAGTCTGATTATGAAACTGACCATTCCATTCTGGTCTAGTAGGTGTCTTGTATTTAGTATAGCACTGCACTTGAGGATACTAAGTCTGACTATGGAACTGTCCATTCCATTCTGGTCTAGGTAGGTGTCTTGTATTTAGTATAGCACTGCACTTGAGGAGTACTAAGTCTGACTATGGAATGACCATTCCATTCTGCTCTAGGTAGGGTGTCTTGTATTATTAGCACTGCACTGAGAGACTATCTGACTATGGAACTGTCCATTCATTCTGGCTAGGTAGTGTCTTGTATTTAGTATAGCACTGCACTGAGGATACTAAGTCTGACTATGAACTGCCATTCCATTCTGGTCTAGTAGGTGTCTGTTTTAGTATACACTGCACTTGAGGAGTACTAAGTCTGACTATGGAACTGGTCCATTCCATTCTGGTCTAGGTAGGTGTCTTGTATTTAGTATAGCACTGCACTTGAGGATACTAAGTCTGACTATGAACTGCCATTCCATTCTGGTCTAGTAGGTGTCTTGTATTTAGTATAGCACTGCACTTGAGGATACTAAGTCTGACTATGGAACTGGTCCATTCCATTCTGGTCTAGGTAGGTGTCTTGTATTTAGTATAGCACTGCACTTGAGGAGTACTAAGTCTGATTATGAAACTGGACCATTCCATTCTGGTCTAGGTAGGTGTCTTGTATTTAGTATAGCACTGCACTTGAGGAATACTAAGTCTGACTATGGAACTGGTCCATTCCATTCTGGTCTAGGTAGGTGTCTTGTATTTAGTATAGCACTGCACTTGAGGAGTACTAAGTCTGACTATGGAACGGACCATTCCATTCTGCTCTAGGTAGGTGTGTTCTTGTATTTAGTGTAGCACTGCACTTGAGGAGTACTAAGTCTGACTATGGAACTGTCCCATTCCATTCTGGTCTAGTAGGTGTCTTGTATTTAGTATAGCACTGCACTTGAGGAATACTAAGTCTGACTATGGAACTGTCCCATTCCATTCTGGTCTAGGTAGGTGTCTTGTATTTAGTATAGCACTGCACTTGAGGAGTACTAAGTCTGACTATGGAACTGTCCTATTCCATTCTGGTCTAGGTAGGTGTCTTGTATTTAGTATAGCACTGCACTTGAGGAGTACTAAGTCTGATTATGAAACTGGACCATTCCATTCTGGTCTAGGTAGGTGTCTTGTATTTAGTATAGCACTGCACTTGAGGAATACTAAGTCTGACTATGGAACTGTCCATTCCATTCTGGTCTAGGTAGGTGTCTGTATTTAGTATAGCACTGCACTTGAGGAGTACTAAGTCTGACTATGGAACTGGACCATTCCATTCTGCTCTAGTAGGTGTGTTCTTGTATTTAGTGTAGCACTGCACTTGAGGAGTACTAAGTCTGACATGGAACTGCCCATTCCATTCTGGTCTAGGTAGGTGTCTTGTATTTAGTATAGCACTGCACTTGAGGATACTAAGTCTGACTATGGAACTGTCCCATTCCATTCTGGTCTAGGTAGGTGTCTTGTATTTAGTATAGCACTGCACTTGAGGAGTACTAAGTCTGACTATGGAACTGGACCATTCCATTCTGGTCTAGGTAGGTGTCTTGTATTTAGTATAGCACTGCACTTGAGGAGTACTAAGTCTGACTATGGAACTGGACCATTCCATTCTGGTCTTGGTAATGTCGTCTTTATTTAGTATAGCACTGCACTTGAGGAGTACTAAGTCTGACTATGGAACTGGACCATTCCATTCTGGTCTAGGTAGTGTCGTCTTGTATTTAGTATAGCACTGCACTTGAGGAGTACTAAGTCTGACTATAGAACTGGACCATTCCATTCTGGTCTAGGTAGGTGTCTTGTATTTAGTATAGCACTGCACTTGAGGAATACTAAGTCTGACTATGGAACTGGTCCATTCCATTCTGGTCTAGGTAGGTGTCTTGTATTTAGTATAGCACTGCACTTGAGGAATACTAAGTCTGACTATAGAACTGTCCATTCCATTCTGGTCTAGGTAGGTGTCTTGTATTTAGTATAGCACTGCACTTGAGGAATACTAAGTCTGACTATGGAACTGGCCATTCCATTCTGGTCTAGGTAGGTGTCTTGTATTTAGTGTAGCACTGCACTTGAGGAATACTAAGTCTGACTATGGAACTGGTCCATTCCATTCTGGTCTAGATAGGTGTCGTCTGTATTTAGTTAGCACTGCACTTGAGGAGTACTAAGTCTGACTATGGAACTGCCATTCCATTCTGGTCTAGGTAGGTGTCTTGTATTTAGTATAGCACTGCACTTGAGGATACTAAGTCTGACTATGGAACTGGCCATTCCATTCTGGTCTAGGTAGTGTCTTGTATTTAGTGTAGCACGCACTTGAGGAATACTAAGTCTGACTATGAACGGTCTCCATTGCAAGTTCGTTAACTGAACAGCTAGCGCCCAAAGTATCGTTCCCTACCTAACCTGAGATTGTTCCCCCTCACAGAGTTCGAAGGACGCCACAGGAAAAAGAAGATAGCTCTTCTTATCCCACTGCTGTTCTTCTTCAAGCTGAAGGTGATCTCCGTCATCATCCTGGTTTCTGTACTGTTCATCAAGAAGTTGATTCTGATAGCGGGCATCCTGCTGCCCAGCCTACTGAGCATGGTGAAGGTCTGCAAGCCACACCACCCTCCCCACCATTCGTACCACGCCACCACGGGCTACGAGGCAGGGGACGAGATACACGAGGACTACGTCGAGAGTTACGGTCATCACACACCACCCTTACCACTACAAGGAGTACGCGCGGCGCAGTGGTGCGCCCGGTGGCAACAGGCGGAACTTGCCTTACAGAGCGCACGCGCCAAAGATCGGCGCTCACAGCGACGGCATCTAGAGGCGTCCGACTGAGCATGTGAGTTTCATCAATATATTATTTACTATTGATAATTTTTTAGCACCACTTCTTACTACCCATTCAGGTTATAGTCACACTACTCCAATGTGTTTAGTGAAGAGGACGGAAGTGTACTCGCATTTGCGTGGAAGGAGAGTGAAAAACCATTTAGGGGGGGGGGGAATCCTCTCAGTACATCTGACTGGGATTTAATCTCGATCCTACCATCATCTAGTTAGTCTATTGCTAGAGTGACGCCTTAGACCATGCGGCCACCGAAGCGGGTTTCACCAATATAGGTTTGCACTTACAGTGGCGTGCCAGGATATACGTAACTTGTCAATGACGGAATTTGAAGCTATTTTGTGAAATCGTTGCAACTTAACTTGACGTACCCAAGAACTCTTAAGTACTAACACACTTACAGCGGTAGACTTTTAATTAAAATTTGTTTTATAGTTTTTATACTGATTAATGGTAGATTAGCCCAACATTATTATAGAAAAATATTAAAACCAAATCCTATATAAGTAATGTCACTTTAATTAATGTATGAATGTTACATTAGACTATACTTAATGCAGCAAAACGAATTTAATTTAATACTTTGTTTTTATTTATATATTTTTTTTACAGCAAACTAAGAAATAATATAATGAAGTATACCTCTTATTGTTTGCAATATTTCCTAAAATATTTATTCAGATTCGAAATTCAAACCTGTATTGGCGATTATATTCAATTAAATGGTAGACTCGATCCACATTTTGAGAATTTTGATTCGAGTACGAATCTTATTTAGAGTCACATTCGAAAATATTCAAATCTAAGAACAGACCTATAATTCATTCACGACCTAAGTTTATTTGGATGACAGCTCAAAATGTTACTAGAAGTAGTCCCTAATATATCACTACGCCAACAGCTGACATTTATCACTTTGGATGACTAATGAAAACAAATGGTAATATATTAATGTGATAGTTAACCACATTAATTTAGGCCAATATTATTTATATATTTATTTGAGGACGACACAAAATTTATTTATCGTTTTATTCCACTTAAAAATAATATTCACACCACTTTTGCAAAAACTTCTAACGAACATAGCTTCAAAATAGCGGCTGACGAATTTAAACCATGTGATTGAACATGATGCAGACACGCAGTTGATGAAAATATTTTATTCAGTTAAATATTTCAAAATACGATAAAATAATCATAAAGTCATTTATTGTATTAAAAAAAAGACAACAGTTTTCTCTTTTCCAAGTAAATACGATGCCTGTAATAAAAGCTATTGATGTGTGCACTATATTACACAAATCAGTAACGTTCCAAAACGAAAAATAAGTACTTTTAATTATGTTTAAAATATTGTTTCGAGTTGGATAGAAAGAAATTATTTAAAAAAATGAAATATTATGAGAAAACTTAAGTTTACGTTATTTTAAATATAATATATAACAGGTAATTAAAGATCTTTACATTTATAACAAAACTGTGATCTTTTACAAGTGTTGGCAACCCAAAACCTAAACATATGATTTTAGAACTGTCATCCAGGTAAAAAAAACCTATCGTGAACGAACTTTACTTAGAAACCAAGCAGATGCCACAAAAAAAATAAATAAAAAGATGAGTAGACAGGAGAGGAGAAAGTAAAGAACGTTCCAGACTTATTGTCGAATGACCGCACGGATGGTTTTAACAGCTTCCGCGTGAGCGCTGTGTGCCATCCGAACAATACGGGGCCTCTTGCCCCCTTTCTGTCTATAATGCTGGTAGAACTGTACCGCGGTAATAAGGCGGTCACATCTGTTCGGGAAGCCAACTGGAAATAAATACGTAAATAAATCACTGCCATGACGAGGCAGTTAAATAAAAAATATGAACAAGTGTGTTCGAACGAATTTTCTTGGTTGGATGAATCTTTTCTTTTTATTTCTAACGGACGGGACTTTGGGTTTTTAGACACTTTTAACGCGTAAGGGGTTATTTCATAAATCACGTGACGCTGGTTATACGAGGTTAAGAGGGGGAGGGGGGATCTCTAATGTATGGATAGAGCTACTAGGTAATCAGTGTTACGTAGCATAGATCTAATACTTAAATTTTAGTATTGAAAATAATAATATTATTGTCCACATTTTTGACGTTGATAAACAAACTTATAGATAAATTCTGATTGTATTAAATCGGAGTCCCTCTTTTTAGTGTCACAAAATCTTTCTTAATAGAGGTGTAAGAAGCTTTGACTTGGCTTTGAAACAAATTCCGGCTTTGAAACTTCGTCAATAAAAATATTGAAATAACAAAATACTCATATTTGTGTTCACATTTAGCCATTCTGAACTGTTTCATAAATTACAAATTAATATTCATATGGAAAAAATCTGAAGTAATTAAGTTGAATGTTATGATAACAAATTGATTTGTGAAGTTAACACAAAATATTTCAAACAATTGTACAATAAAAAAAATTCCAATTAATTCTAGTGTATAAATTAATGTAAATTACCACAATATAATATTTTTTCAAGCATTAAACAACTAAAAGAAAATATTCGAACCTCGATTCGGCTTCGAGTAAACTTCTAATATTCGATTTGAGCTAGCTTTGAATTGAAGAAGTTGACTTTGCACACACCTACTAAGATGTGATTTGAGAAGTTACGTAACACAGTTTGGAGGGGAGGGGCTAAATGTATTCCTTGTGTTATATGGGTTGAGGGAGGAAGTGTAAAAAAAAATCGGTACGTGGTTTATTAATGACTTTTAATTGGTTCACTTCAAATATTAATTTTTTTGAAAGTTGATAGATTACTAAAAATGCATCCGCCTCGTAAATATGCAATTGTAAAGTGGGTGAATTATTTTTAAATGGTGAAAGCATTTGTGTTTGAAATTTGAATGAAAAACTAATTTTGAAAGTATTGTTCTCAGCTACAATTTACTAAGAAAGTTTGTAAGATTGTGTCGTACCATTTTTTTCAATATATTATACTTGTCAAAAATGTCCAAAGCTATCGTGAACGGACACTAGTTTTTTAAAGCTAATCATTACTAATATTATCATTGGTATAACTTAAAAGCACTTTAACGACACAAGTATGATCAATCGTATCAAATTAACGAAACTCTTAAGTCGACACAAATCCTTACATATAGATAGAAGCGGATATATGTCTACTGGGTAGAAATACAAATTTAAATCTATTGATTCTAGAGAACTAGTATTTTAATTTGTATTGAAAGTAAAATTCTGGTTTCATGTTGTTCTCGACTTACTCATGACAAACATATATTTTTTCGAAAATTAAAACTTTAAACTAATGTCTCTTAACGGTTCGTTTTAACACAAAAGTGTAATTTACAATATTTAGTAAAAATATGTACTATTTATATAAACATTTATATAAATACTTTGTAGAAGTGTTTGGAATATTGTTTATATTAATGTATATATAGTATTACATATTTATAATATATATATATATAATAACAGTTCAATTGAATGAGAATACTGTTAGTCAAGTTTCAAAAGAAAATATTTAATCTCGAAAATATTTTATTAATTCAAACACTGGGATGATTTACTTCAACGTAACTTTATAAACAGTGTAACATTAAACTGACGTGTGTTTACATTAAATTAATCATTAATCTTAACAAAATGTCAAAATGAAGCTCGTCTACTAAAGCGTGGTATTTAGAGGGAGGGGGAGGTTTAAACTTTTTCTCTAACAAGAATTTGACATCAGCGTAACAAGCCAAGACAGTAACTTGCTGAACTAATTTCTCACCACGTAGCAGCACAGTACTATAGATTATTTTTTTTAGCATCGAGTTTTATTATACGCCTATGTACTAATTACACTAATGGTTTTTAAGGATCAGGAAGGCTATATTTAGAGGAAGTGTACCCACACTTGCGTGGAGGGAGAGTGGAAAACCATTTAGGATAAAACCCTTTCAGTAAACCTGACCGAGATTCGATCTTCAATCTCCCGTCATTGGCAGTCTAGTCTACTGCGAGGGCAGCGACTTAGACCATGCGCCATTGAAATGGGTTACTACATAAATTAAATATAGGACAAACACTTTTCTATAGTCAAGTATATATTGAATTTTACGTAACGAATTTTGGTGGCCAAAAATAGTTAGCTTTCAAAAAATAATTGAGGCAAATGAGTCATTTTATTAAACTATTAAATTTAAGTAGAAATGTTTACGTGCAATGGTTGTTGGTTTTTAGTATAAGAAATATTAAATATAATCGGTTGGTATAACCAAACATTTAAATAGCATGAAGATTTCCATTACTGTCCTTAGCTTAATTCATTACCAAAAACTATAACTAAAGAAAATTCACCTCTCCAACTGAGTTCCTATAGCCTGGTTGACGTTACATACTCATACACTTAAGTCCAATTAAGATAATCACTATTATTTGGCTCAGGAAGGTCTATTATAATTTCATAAAAGCCATGTGTGAAGTTTTTTAATCTTCTTTTTTTTGGGACTACCATGTTATGTTTGAAGTGACTCAAATCAGAATGACAACAAATTGGTTTAAATATGTAAGTTTATGGACGAAACCCTTCTATTTAACTTATTTTTCCGAATCAATAACCCTTTTTATAGATTCTAACCCTCTACGAAGCTATTGCTAATATTGATAAAACTTGGCCTAGAATATAGCACGTACTGATTAGTTTTGTTATTTTTTTTCGACTGAGTCTTACTGCCCATCTGAGATGTACCCATATTTACACCAATAGGATAGAGATGAGAAAGCTAAGAACGTAGAAAGTGTACTCAAGGAAAGATAGCGGTAAATCATCTTTTATTAGAAAGAAAACCTTAACTTCACTTGACTGGAATTCTATCACTTTCTCTAGTA
Organism: Timema cristinae; assembly: GCA_039000515.1. Classification (NCBI taxonomy): domain Eukaryota; kingdom Metazoa; phylum Arthropoda; class Insecta; order Phasmatodea; family Timematidae; genus Timema; species Timema cristinae. The sequence continues at coordinate 66,769,904 of JBCFYV010000003.1, read as the reverse complement.
TAGGAAGATCTAACAAGTCTAAAAAGGTTTATTTAGTGTTCTAAAATCCTAATATAATTAAAACAAGGAGTTGCTGCATTTATTTTAGGATGAATAAAAGTTTTAATTTCTTTTGTTTGTCATAAACTATCTGAAAACGTTTTTGTTTAAAAAAACAATCAAAAATTTTCATTTAGGCCGGGGGACCTGGTGGTCTAGGGGTAAGGTGTCAGACTTCTGTGCTGGCGGCCGGGGTTCAATCCTCGGTCCCGGCACAGATTTATCTGATTTCCAAACCCTTCCTACACCTCTGACAAGACATCTTGTGAATGTGTGGAATGCCAGGTCGTCACCGTGGTTCGGATTCCACGTTAAACTGTAGGTCCTTCATTTCATCTCAAAATCACCCTACCATTACACATTAACGTAAGTGCGTATAACCCGAACGGGTAGTAAGACGCGGTGCTAATAATAATAATAATTCATTTAGGCCTCATGTAAAATATTAATTTATTTTAAATACGAGATAATTATATTGAATTCAATATGGATGTGAATGTTGGTGAAATATTATACTTATTACGCCTGGACTGCTCATACAATCTACATACAAAGAAACCCAGTTGTACTGCAATCCTCGAGATATTTTACCTTCGGTACCGTCACGGCCACAGATATCGATTGAGTCCGGTGCAAAGGGAGTGGCTGGCTAAGCATGCATTGGTGCACTAGGTAAAATGTCGTCCCATCTACAGATAGATCTTTCTTGTACATCTACAAAAGTATACTAATATACATTAAAGTGGCCGCCTCGGCCAGCGAGAAAGTATCAATCGCTGTTAGGCCACAAGGCTTAAAATACAATGGTCCGTGTCATTTTCTGATATTAATACTCTATCATATTTAAGATTATACTCCCTTTTGTCCTTCACATTTTCCTTTCGCCTTCACCCTTTAACTTATCAATAGGAACTATTAGAATGAAACCCATAAAACTTATCTCAAGGTAAAGAGGAAAGCTCGCTGCTAGTTCTAAAAATATCTTAAAATATCTATTATAAGCTTGTTAAAAATTATTGTATTTGTTACTGCAGCTCTTTTTTCATCAAACCTAGTTTCATACAGTAGCCCCATGGCTTCTTTGGTTCTGACTGACAGCTCCCAGCTGACAACTGACGGCTTTGAAAAGTTACCAGACCAAATTATGTATCCCTACGCCGAACCATATGATCTGGAAAAACATGTGTTTAGCAGCGGTCACTTCTGACAGTCAAAATTTAGGTATATAACTAAATGTTGACTGTCAGAAGTCAGCTGTGAGCTGTCAGTCAGCACCAAAGAAGCCATGGGGCTACTGTAGCTCCACAAATATACTTAAAATTAGTTGCAAATGAGCTAATGTTACTTTTTCACAGATTTTTTCTCTCTAAATAGGTCTATAGGTTTATTAAGAAAAGGAGCCTTGTTGGACTCTTTAGGCTTTATTTTGACGTGAATCATGTTTTGAAATAATGCATCTAGATTTAAATCTGGCGTTAGAGCTGACCGTCTGTGCGGCAATTTATCGCTTAACGAGGCGTCCCCCTTTAAGACGTGTTCATATATTTATGCTCTTATCGAAAAGGGCATGTTTTTATTTCTCATATAAACTATTATTGTGATCGTGAACATTATTATACCTTGATATTGTTATGATGAATATTGAGGTTCTATGCTCCTCGAATACAAGGCGGATATGACAAATTTGTCCGTTTCCAAGTTCGTTCGTTTGTTGCTGGTGCTATAACCGAAATGGTTTGATGGATTTGCTTCAAATTCGATATATGAATGTTATAAAAAGTTCATATAAAAATCCTTTTTTTCATTCTTTTCCTAAAATTAAGAGTAGTTTACAAATGATTAATATTAGAAAATTCCATATTTTTTGAAAATGGTTCTAACAATTTTCTTAAAATGAATTTCATGAAGGGTTTGACGTTAAAAATAATGTTTATTGTTTATTTTTGGAAAAAAATCGTTTAAATGCAGCTTATTTATGACTAATTTTGGAACATTTCAAATGTTCTTAAATTGGTTAAAACGTTTTTGTTTAAAATGTGTACTTGATGAATTTTTTGTATAGAAAATAAGAATACATGTTTTTTTTTTTAAGTAAACCCAAATAATTTAAGGTTAGCTTACTGAAAACCTGTTTTCGGAAATGTGTATTAAAAAACTTTACTATAGCAATTTTGTTCAAAATATATAATACATAAAAAGTGTTTTATATGATTTTCGAAAATGTTATTTGTATTCTTCATAAAAACTCACAAAAAGTTAGTGGGGAAGCAGCTGGTTTTCCGTGTGAACTTTGTGATACAATATTACGTTTATTTACTTATTAATTGTCACCCCAAATACTATATACGCACATGTTGCCACTTCCAAAACTCATGCAGGGGGAGTTGGGATGTGTGGGGGGGGGGGGATGCGTGGGGGAGGTGGAAAGGAAATATCATGTTAGCTCTTACAACATTATTGACTGTAACTTCCATAGATTTTATGGTATAAAATCCCACAATAACAAATATTAAAGATAATAAATTTATCTACAACTTTTTTGCTAAAAAAAATGCCGACACCATGTGATTAACTTATTATCTCCAGAAAATATCAATAAATGATATACATTTTATCTTTTTTTTTCTATTATTTTTGGTCATAGTAAACAAATTAATGTTTTTAGAAATACGAATGGTAACAAATATAGTAGTAGTGTGTTTTAAAACTCTATTTAGTTTGAGATATTTACGAACTAACTATCACAAAAAGTGAGGTAAACCAGAGATGGCAGCAACTATGACAACACGAAACAAATATTCCCTCAGCATATGTGCACAGTAATGTAATAACTTAACATGTTTAATGGCATTATGGCTTCAAAGTATGTTTGTGTTCTTTGAGGCACCAACTAATAAATTAAAAAAAAGCGCAATATTGTATCACAAATTTCTCACAGATTCTAATATTTTACCAGTTGCTCCCTAACTATAGTTCACTGATGAGTGATTATTTAAACTTGTCACAATTTTTAATAAAAGTATGAGAAATGTATGTACAATTTTTGTTTTTTATTAAAAAGTTTTTATTCACCCAAAAATTAGCAGTTTTGTTTCTTTGTTACAGATTTCAACCACGAAATTTGTTAGTTCACCTAGCACCGGAACAACTCAACCCTCGTCAACCCTCGTCTAATTGATTAATTAATTTATTAAAAATGTTATTTAATTTATATAAAACAATGGATTATCAAAGAGTCAGTTTACTCAAAATATTATTTAATTTACCTAAAAAAATGGCTTATTAAATATGGTGTTGTGGTACCTTGTAATTCGTAGCCTACTTAAAACGTAGGAATTTTATTTTATGAGTTAAACGAGGTTTAAAAAAATGTATGTGAATTTTCGAGAATACTTTAAAGAATAAGTTTCTACTGCAACAGCCAATTAGTTCCCACGACTGTTTTTTATGTCTATAACTTTCTAAAATAGCAAGTTTATCTGATTCTGGTGATTACTTCAAGGCAATTTCAAAATGATTGAATTATTTAGTAACTTCAATAACCCATACAATATTATTTGGTTTTAGCTGTTAACATTATACTTAAAATATTAGAGCTGTGATACTGTAAACATTATAATTCTAACCACACAAATATTAGAATTGGAATGACAGAGACATTAGAACTGTAATGACAGATACGTTAGAACTGTAATGACAGGGACGTTATAACTGTAACTATGATTATGTTAAAGCTGTGATGAATAATGACACTGACGTTAAAACTGTAACTAGACGAATATTAAAGCTGTGACTACGTATATACTAGAACTAGAACTAGACCAATGTTAGATATGTGACTACCCGGACACCAGAACTATAACTAGACCAATGTTAGAACTATGACTACCATACGGAAGCTATAATCATAACTAATTTAATATTAGAACTGTAATGCAAAGAACGATAGATCAATATATTTTTAAATAGTTGAAATAAAGTGTGTTTGAATATCTAAACTCTTTATCAACGTAAAACCATAATAAAATGTAATCATAATTAATAACTCAGGTTAAGAAGAGAGTTTTAAAATGATCTTTATTTAAAATAATAGTACCGACCACTTTTGTGGTCTAGTGGTTAGAGTTGCTGGCTACAGATCCAGATGTTCAGAGTTCGATCCCCGGGTTTCATTTTTTTTTTTTTTGTGAAACATTGTCTCTGGAATGAGTTCATCTCATCCTGGTGAGGACAATTGAGGAAATACTTGAATAAATAAGTGGAAGCTCTGTTCTAGGAAACTGAGATTAATGGCTGTAAGGCTCACTGAACTGACCACGTGACACCCTCAATCCGCAAATGTTGGCACTATCTTTGCCAACATGCGATAGCCATTCAGTTGGTACATTTCGTTTGTAGGCTGCCATAGTGATTTAAAAAAATTAGTGGTTGTTTAACAAAGAAATTATTAACTACTGACATATTATTATTATTAGTTATAATAATAATGATGATTATTATTTATTAATATTAAATAAAGATAAATAACTATTCCAAATAAATATTTAAAATTCACTATAAAATATTGTTAATGATTATTAATCTTTGGTGTAGTTATCAAATTAAGATTTATGCTAATTACAATGTGTGTTGTATAGAACTTAGCTAATAATGTAATAACTTATTACGTAATTTTTTTATTTAGCTGTATCTAACAATAGCCAAATTGTGTATGTACCTGCCATTCATAACTAATTAAAATATAATAAAAATATTATTTGACTAAAACTAAGTGTGTATCACTTACTCTTAGGATAATTTTTTTTTATATTAGAAGGGTACTTGGAAAAAGGTGCAAATTCAAATTTTTTTAACTCTAATTGAATTAGTGCTGCCATCTGTTAGACAATCATTATACCTTTCTAAAGCACTTTAGATTATGGTTAAAAGAGGTTTCTGTCATATTAAAATTAATTTAATTTATTTTATGGGGTTTGGGATATAAAAAAGTTGCTATCCTGGAAAATTGCATAATGTCTCTTCCCCGTTTCACCCCCCCCCCCCCCCCCCCCCGTAACCTTCAGTTTTGTTTGTTTATCAGATTGTTTTACTTAGAAGACGTCAATGTATTTTGGTTTAAGTTATACCTAGACCAGCAATTATACCCATCTGTGCTATTCTCATACCTACAATAGTTCAACAAGGATGAGATCTTTAGAAATTAGAAGAAATGAACATGTATTTGCATAAAAAAGTTGCGTGTTCAAATAATAAATAGCATTCAAGTACACGCTGTCAGAATTCGATCTCCCATTTCCTAACCACAAAAAAACAACAGAATAATTATTTATGCCCTAGTTTGCGTGACCACCATTTACATTTTAATATGATAGCATCGTATTTCAAAATACTGCACATTTTTTTAAATATTATTATATTATTTAACTAATGTTCTACCCACTTCGGTGGCTGAATGGTCTAAGGAAGTGGCTCGCAAACTTTTTAGATCAAATATATTCTTTTAAAAAAACACTAATATTCAATAAAGACCACTAAGTTTTACAAGTATAAAAGTATAAAACAAACTGAAATAATAAGATGTTCTAGCTGGTCTATGGAAAATGTTCTTTACTAAGATTTGAAAATAAATTGGCAATCCTAAATGGCAATTATATTCTATGTTATTTTTATTGTGAAAAACAAATAAAAATATTATAAATTGCTTCACGGAGCCTAATATAACTATGTCGGTTTCCAAGGGCTTCACAGTGAGCAGTTTGAAAAAAAAAAGTCTAACTTTAAGGTACTATCTTAATATACCTACTAGACTGCCGATGGCGGGGTGGTCTGGGTTTGAATTACGGCCGGGTGTACTGAGACTGTTTTTCATTCTCTCTCCAAGGGAATGCGGGTGAACTTCCTTAGATTCAATATTCCTAATCCTTGGCGCATAAGCGTAATTAGTGCATAGGCGTAGAACCCGAACGGGTAGTAAGAAGCGGTGCTAAAAATAAACAAATTTTCCTGAAATGTATATTTGTTTGAAAATTTTGCAAAAAATGCTAGCCTTAACCCGCTCTCTCTTTCATACCACCTTAAGGCGCTAAAATTAGTCTATCAATAATCCGCACACGCCAGTAGCCAAATAGGTTCATAATGTTACTGGTAGAGATTTCTGGCAGTAGGAGAACAAATAGGAAAGGAAGGAAACTCAAATAATACAATTTGTGTTGTGACGCCCCCTATTAAATTACATAATTCGATTCAAAAAGATACATTTTACGCTTCTATAACCGTCACCTTTCATTTTTCGGGCATTTAATTCTTTTTTCAATCAAATTATGTTGATTTTCTGACTTTTCAGAGTGGAAAAAGTCAATTTTTAAATTAATTTTACAAGTCTATATATGTTTAGGATAATATACAATAGTTTTGTATTCATTCTAATAGACACAAAATTCTATAACTTTTAAATATTAATCCATGTGCAACATCTGATTATAAGTGTCTAACTTAGTAAACCCTGTTTTTTATAGGAAGCCCATGTTCCCCCACCTATATTAATTGAAATTCACTAAAATGTATTATCCTTGAAATATGTATTATTTGATTCAAAAGTTGATTCTAAAAATCTTCATATAACAATCTTCCAATAATTATATTTCCTTATATATTACTGTTAGATTTATCTTTATATGATTAACTAAACTGACTAAGAATGTAAATTCAATTTGTAATTTTTTTTATATCACCATTGTGAAAACATAAATTTCTCAGTTTTCAAACAATGGGTTTCCAATGAAAATTGTCCCGCAGACGTTCAGTTCTAACGCAATATTTAATTTTACTATGCGTTATTTCAAAATATGGCTGAGGCCAAAATAAAATCGAAAGATTCCAATAGGGCTTTTTTCCCCCCCTTAATAACACTATCGTTTGTTCTAGATTTATTCATAGAACCAAATGTTTGAAAATGTTATATTTCATTTTAAACGACTTTTTAAGTGTATTTATGGAGCTATGAGATTAGGTTTAAAGAAAATTTCTCTAAAGTTGGTATTCCTCTAACAAATACAGTAATTTTTTGATAGGCTTAACAACAGATAATTTTAAGATACTTGAGAACTAGCAGCGAGCTTTCTTCTTTACTTTGAGATAAGATTTTTTTTTTATTATTATTATTTAGCACCACGTCTTACTACCCGTTCGGGTTATACGCTTAAGTAATAATTACACTAATGGATTAGGAATTAGGAAGGTTGATTAAAGGAAGTGAACCCATATTTGCGTGGAGGGAGAGTGGAAAACCATTTAGGAAAAACAACCTCCAGTTCACCAGACCGAGATTCGAACCTCGATCTCCCTGTCCTCAGCAGTCGAGCTCAACACGACAAGTGCGTTAGCCAACTATACCACCGAGGCGGGTTTGAGATAAGAAGTTTCTTAGTATTCTTCACCTTCTTTATTATACACATGACAAACGGTGGTTGTTGGTGAGGGGTGAAAATCACTATAAGCTTAAACAGCTTAGAGAAGTAGTTATTGCATTTTAAGCCGTATGGCCTGTCAGTCACTGATACTGTCTCGCTGACCGAGACGGCCGCCTTAATGTCACCGATCATCCTACTTGTACAGATGTTGTAGAGGTTATATTTCCCCACTTTATATTTATATATATTCTCACGTGACAACCAATAGCATGTCTGATATTTATTTTAACGGTTGAGGGTAGGAGAAAAAAAGAAGAAGAGGAGTTGTTTATAATGAAAATCAATCAGCTGGGACGCTACCGCGTCGAGCTAGGAGAAACGGATGGAGGGAGGCATAACGGCCAATAATTGGATGAATGGGTGGCATGCTCGTCGCGCTCGGAAACTCCAGTGTCACAAAAATGTTGAGTAGACTTGACTTGTAAGCTCGTCAGCCACAACATATTTCACGCGGACCAACACTTATTCACAGTCAGTTGTCGTTGTAGCCTACCGCCAAGGAGCAGGCCTGTCATGTCAAGACATGGTGATACGGCAGGGAGCGACATATAAAAAAAAGGTGATATTTTTTACAAATTTTATTTATTTATTTTTTGAACGAAATAAAAAAATTTGCCTTGGAAGATCCTTTCAATAAATTTTCAACAGTACTTGAATATTTTTCATGGAAATCGTGGAATTAAAACATAAATTTCATTTTTTAGTACCGCGTCTTACTACCCGTTTGGGTTATACGTTGATGTACTAATTAAACCAAAGGTTTTAAGGATTAGGGAATTTATATTTAGAGGGGTACCCACATTAGCGTGGAGAGAGAGTGGGTAAATATTTTGGAAAATCCACCCTCAATACACCCGACTAAGATTCTAAGCTCGATCTCCCCGTCATCGGTAGTCTAGTCTACTGCAAGAGTAACGCCTTAGACCATGCGTCCACCAAAGTGGATCCTTTTTTTATCTTTCTTTACAAAGATGGGCGATTAACCCGATGCGGAGCTAAGTAATATTATTATTATTATTATTATTAATTATTAATAATAATAATAATTTACAAAGATTCTCTGGTCCCAAACCTTAGTTTGGTTGGTAGCGTGTTTTCCTATTGATCTAAGGTTCCCGGGTTTGACTCCTAGCATCGTCGGGAAATGTGGATTTTCTCTTACACAATGATGAATTAACGTTGGGAGTTGGAGTAGTTTGCTGGTATAACCAATTGGTTCAAAAAGTGCACGTTACATTTCTAAATAAATAAATACAAAGATTATATTCAAAGGCAAATATTAAAATTATTGTTATTAGTACCACGTCTTACCACCCATTCAGGTTATACGCACTTAGCTAATGTGTAATGGTAGGGTGATTGTGAGATGAAATGGAGGACCTACAGTTTAACGTGGGATCCGAACCACGGTGAAGACCTGGCATTCCCTACATTCACAAGTTGTGATTAATACACGTCTTGTCAGAGGTGAAAGAAGGGTTTGGTTATCGGATAAATCTGTGCCGGGACCGAGGATTGAACCCCGGAGCCCCAGCACAGAAGTCTGACACCTTACCCAGAGATCCCGGGTCACCTTCAATTATTAAAATAATTTTTAAGATTAATATGGATATGAAATTAAACTAAGAGTATCTACTGAATAAATATTTTATTTACTTTCACCAACAACATTTGTGTCTAAAAAAAATTGCATAAATACTAATCTTAGCGCTTATTCCCTTACATCCCAGCTAAGTACACCACATACTCCAAGGGAAATATCCTCACACTAAGATTTTTGTTAAGAGAAGGGGCAGTTCGGTAGCTTAAAAAACATTAAAACAATCCCTAATTTTATTTAAAAAAACTTGTTCGGACCCTAATTAATAATAACCTTGTTTGAGGAAGGCTAGCTTATAACCAACACATTTCTCATAAGAAAATACTAAAAATGGCGTCACCTCGCAATCGATCCATACCGACAAAGCAGCCCCCTGTCAGTTGGTGAAGATAGTGCCAAACTCTGCGGATAGAGGGTGTCATGTGGTCAGCACAGCCATCACTCCAACAGTTAACATAATTTAAAAATGAGTTAAATTTATCTTCTAATATTTTTCTAAATACAATTTAAATTGCAAGTAGGTTTAATCCTAGAGAGAATTGTTAACTTTTATCTCCATTTTGGGGGAAGCAATATTTTAAACTAACAAACCACTTAATAAATAAAGAGAGATTTGTGAACGTCTGCAACTCGTCCAAGTGCTCCTGTAAGTGGCCCCCTTAATGTATGTGTGCGTAATATATATATATATTTATTTAATTCATATATATATATAATATATAATTTGGTGCTTAATAAACAAACGTAACAAACGCAAATAAAAAAGTTTTCCAGATAGAACGGTGAAGTAAAAAGTTCATATGTTAAAACAAATTAAGAATCCTCAAAATTATAATTTTTACCTTGAAAGATTTTATATTTAGCAATTTTAATTAACTGTAATAATAAACATTGCTTGCATAGATTTTTTGAAACAATTAGACTAGCCTGAAATTAGGTAAGTATTATTATTCGTATTTTAAATTTACGTTTAATTCTTACCTGTTTGCTGGACGCTGCAGTAGTTAGGCTTGTTACTTGACGTATTAATCCACATCTTCTTCTTTCTATTAATTTTAGTTCCCATTATTTCCGCATGTAGTGTTAACGTAGCAGGGTAGCGCTGCAGTCGGTGAAATGGTGACTTGGCTTACTAATCTACATCTTCTTCTTTCTATTAATCTTAGTTCCCATTATTTCCGCATGTAGTGTTAACGTACGATAGCGCTGCGTCGGTAATTGACTTAGCTACTAATCTCATCTTTCTTTAATCTTAGTTCATATTCGCATGTATGTTAACGTAGCTGATAGCGCTGCAGTCGTGAAATGATACTTAGCTTATAATCCCTATATTGTTATTTATGTTACTCTTAGCTCAAATTCTTTCATAAATAAATTTTAACGATTATTGATAATATTTTTAACTAGTTAATTGGTTTAAATGTTATGGGAATAAGTAGGACAAATATTCTTTTGGTATTAATTTAAATTGAAATCCAGCAAGAATCTCACATTATTGTCTTTTAAATTACAAAGAGGAGACTAAAGTGTGACCTAACCTATACTTGAAACAAGGTCTCTAAGAAGTGGTCTTACAGAAGGTAGACCCATCAAATGCTATTGAGCACGGCTAGGTCTGGTACCATGTCAATTTAAAAAGACTGTACCGCATCACCCTTCCCCTCTTGGTGTATGTTTAACAAGATTATATTTGCAGTTGTCCACCGGGAAGTGAACGTGCCTGTAGCAGTGTGTCACACACGTTACCACACACGTCATTAATGTGGAGTGATGAGAGAATATCCATCAACTTCTGTCGGTTGACTCTCATATATGTTTCGTTCCTGAGCGCTTGGAAACGGCCGGTTTATTGGCACACATTCCGTCACAGAATGTTGCTTTCATGTGGTGACAACATCATAAAATGTTATATATTGTAAACCAGTGGTGACAACAACTTCATGACGTACTTCACCGTGTAACTATCGTGACAACATAACGCCATTTTCCTTTATGTTCCTTTGGCAACAAACACTGAATTGTGTTCCTATGATGACAAAATAGCACCATTTTGTGTTATGTTTCTTATGTGACAACCACTTCATGACAAATACTCCATTGTGTTCCTAACGTGACAACATTATGTTATATAATGTTGTGTCTCAGTAGTGACAACATCATGGCATACAACGCCGTGTTTCTGTAGTGGCAACATCATGGAATACGACGCCGTGTCTCAGTAGGGACAATATCATGGCATACAATTATGTGTCTCAGTAGTGACAACATCATGGCATACAATTCCGTGTCTCAGTAGTGACAACATCATGGCATACAATGCCGTGTTTCAGTAGTGGCAACATCATGGCATACAATTATGTGTTTCAGTAGTGACAACATCATGGCATACAATTCTATGTCTCAGTAGTGACAACATTATGGCATACAATGCCGTGTATCAGTAGTGACAACATCATGGCATACAATGCCGTGTATCAGTAGTGACAACATCATGGCATACAATGCCGTATATCAGTAGTGACAACATCATGGCATACAATGCTATGTCTCAGTAGTGACAACATTATGGCATACAATGCAGTGTATCAGTAGTGACAACATCATGGCATACAACGCCGTGTCTCAGTAGTGACAACATCATGGCATACAATTCTGTGTTTCAGTAGTGACAACATCATGGCATACAATTTTGTGTCTCAGTAGTGGCAACATCATGGCATACAATTATGTGTTTCAGTAGTGACAACATCATGGCATACAATTCTATGTCTCAGTAGTGACAACATTATGGCGTACAATGCCGTGTATCAGTAGTGACAACATCATGGCATACGATGCCGTGTATCAGTAGTGACAATATCATGGCATACAATTATGTGTCTCCGTAGTGACAACATCATGGCATACAATGTTGTCTCAGTAGTGACAATATCATGGCATACAACGCCGTGTCTCAGTAGTGACAACATCATGGCATACAATTCTGTGTTTCAGTAGTGACAACATCATGGCATACAATGTTGTGTCTCAGTAGTGACAACATCATGGCATACAACGCCGTGTCTTAGTAGTGACAACATCATGGCATACGACGCTTGGTCTTAGTAGTGAAAACATCACCTAGCCTTCCTCCATCAAATAAAGTCATGTTTTAATAGGACCACAGCAGAACATTTTAAGATAATGTGGGATTGTTTTATGTAAGGTATCACACATTTATTTTAAAACACTTTAAACTTCAAACTAAAACTTTTTAACTGTTTAAGAACTTTCTTCTACATTTTGGTGAAAACAAGATAAAAAAATATCAAGCCACATAATAAATAATCTGGGATTTCTGTATGTCAGTGCACCCCATGTAGCACCCTTTAGAGACTAATCCATTAATAATGTGTTGAAAATTCTGGTAAAATAATATTATACGCATCGAATTCAAAGTCCAGTCCTCTTAGGCCAGATTACGACCATGTCGGTTCAGCTCCAATCTGAGCTATCCACTTAAACTAATTCAAAGCTAATCATAAGCCATTAAGGCATGGTCACTTAATGTTTATTTCATCTCCAGCCTAAATCATGTATTCGCCCAAACCACATCAGAAGTACGCCTTACAACAACATATTCGGCCTGAATTATCATTTGTAATTCTTGCTCTTCAACAATGATTGAATCTGTGCGTGCAGGAAGGAACTAGAAAGCTTTTATGTAACTTTTTAGAAGAAAGAATAAGTAATCTATTATTTCCTAATTTTTTGTTTGTTTGGATTGCTTTATATTTTTTTACAGGTTTTGTGAGTAGGGGATTTATCTAATGAGCGAATCTTCTTTTTTCCTGTTTTTTTGGTGTTTAGCATATACATTCTTAATTCTTATTCTTTGAACTTTATAATTTCTGCCCCAACTCTAATAAATGGCAGACCTATGTAATAATTTACTGCACATTTTGAAAACATGCTAATTATAAAAAACGGTATAACAAATATGATTTATTTTATTTTCAACAGACGTAATGGTTTTCGACCAGATCTACAAGTTACTGGACAAAATGATTTTGAAAGGAGATACGGTTCGATTTTCATAGGATACGTCTTTTAAAAATACAAATAAATACGAGTATATTGTGGACAAAATTTATATTATCATCGTGTAATTTAAAAATAGTGTATGATGGGTTTTAAATGTAAAAGAGACAAATTTAAAATCTAAGTGACGCGACAGAAAGTTTGCCCTCTAAGTCACCGAAGTTGACCAAGATTAAATTATTTATATTTTCCTCAATAGAGAGCAGCACATGTATCGTTGTATTGATTTATCTGCCAAAGAGAGCGCTTGTGTTGGAAATTGTTGATATTGTTTTTATCATGGTATTACAAAAGGATCCCAATAGAGTTAAGTGGTAATTAGTGCGCATGAGCATAAAGTTCAAGCGACAACAATTATTTGTGTGCCTGTGTGTGTGTGTGTGTGTGTGTGTGTGTGTTGTGTGTGTGTGTGTGTGTGTGTGTGTGTGTGTGTGTGTGTGTGTGTGTGAAAGAGAGAGAGAATATTTATTAGAAGGCTAAAACGTGCCCCAGCTAGAATATTCCACCGCAGTCCATTTCATATTCAAAATCCACGCATGCCCTTACATCTGTTTGTTTCTAGCACCGCTTCTTACTACCCATTCAAGTAATAATAATAATAATAATCAGTTTCCATCCTGTGGCAGGGTCTGTTTGGTAACATATCTCCATCTTCCTCTGTTCTTCCTCCTCTAATTTCTTCCATTCTCCTCCTCTCACCTTGATATTTTCTGTTATCCGTTCCTCCCATCTCTTATGTACTAACCCGCCTCGGTGGCTTAGTTGGCTAACGCGCTAGTCATGTTGAGCTCGACTGCTGAGGACGGGGAGATCGAGGTTCGAATCTCGCGCGGCTGAACTGGGGTGGTTTTTCCTAAATGGTTTTCCTGTCTACCTCCACGCAAATGCGGGTTCATTTCCTATAATTCAACCTTCCCAATTCCTAATCCATTAGAGTAATTAGTACTTAAAGCGTATAAACCGAACGGGTAGTAAGACGCGGTGCTAAATATTATTATTATTATTATCTTATGTATTAATTGCATTAATGGTTTCATTGAATAGGAATGTTAAATCTAAAGAGAGTGTACCTGAATTTGCGTGGAGGGAAAGTGGAAAACTATTTTGTACAAAACCACCCTCAGTATATCCGACAGAAATTTGAACTTCAGTCTCCCCCGTCGTCAGGAGTCAACGCTAACATAAGAGTAAGGCCAAATGACTTTTGGTTTCATTTTTAGGCCAAACGCCTTTAGGCCAAATGCCTTTTAGGCCAAATACCGCGTCCCCGAACTCAGGACCTCTGGAGCTATAATCAGGAACTACGACCACTAGACCATATATCATTTTGGTAGTTAAATAAATGTAGGTGATATTGGTGGTCACACGGGTTAATGCGTCAACTTCATCTGGTCTGATTATTCGATGACGAGGAGGCAACAGAAATAAGTGGGAAAATTTCCTATATATTTTAGTATAGTGATTATAAAAGATTCTTTAAGGCTATACTTAAATTTAAACTAAATTTATTATATTCTTAAAATTTAAAAATGAAACCTGGACAGGGGAATCGAACCCCAAGACCTTTGATTTAGTTCACAAATGCTCTAACCACTGAACTATCCAGAAATCGTCCGTGTTCAGGGTCATTCTTCACTCATATTTTAAGGCAGAGTCTATGATGGACGTGCGGTAATCATAGACTCTGCCTTGAAATATTAGTGAAGAATGACCCTGAACACGAGACGATTTCTGGATAGCTCAGTGGTTAGAGAATTGGCGTACTCAGCCAAAGGTCTCGGGTTCGATTTCCGTGTACAGGTCAATTTTCAGAATATGATATCTAGATGCGATTAAATCCTCATTAAAACAAATATAATAGCTTTAGCTATTTGATTCTTAAATTTATTAGTTAAATCACAATACTTATAACTCACGAAAAAGAAAGGAAGTAATAAAACCCTCTCTATAAAACATAAGAGATTTCACGGGCAACCCTGGAGTGGATACATCTATCTATATCTTCTCCCCCCCTTTCCTATATATATTTTTTCACTTTCCCTTGTATTTTTTTTTCTATCATTTTTGGTGAAATTACGTTCACCAGCTACGAAACTTTTAGCTTCCACATCTTGTTACATGGAGTTTATGAAGTTTACTCCACGAAGTTATCTCATAAAGTCACATTCTCTGACCACATTTTCTCTGTTAATATTGAATATAAGACCCAACTTGGAGGGCTGCTTTGGATAGAAGGATGTTAGTAAAACACTTACGGTGAAATACCTTCCTAAATTAACGACATTCTGTGAAACAGTTATTGCTTATTCTCTTTGAGGTGTGCTCTAATTTCATAGATCGAAACAGTTATCTTTCAACTCTCCTTATCGAGGAAGATTCTTTGATTTCAGTCTCAAATTTAATCATGCCAATATTTAATAAACTGAGAGTTCCCTTCAATATTCTAACTAAATATTTGTTTGAGTCTAGTAAACCCATAAAGCGTTTTCAACTCTTAGATGACCGAGTACAACGAGGTACAATTTAACATAACAATTTGGCATTTTGTCGTACCGGGGTGCTATGTTTGTTTCGCGGTATTTACCAAATGCGTGGGCCAATTTTAACGAAATTTGACAAGGTTATTCCTTACATCTAGGATAAACGATGTATTCATATGGTCTTTCAATCAGATGTATTTTTTTTATTTATGGCAGTCACTCGAAAAGTGTTTCGATTAATAGCTCACCTCAAGTGATTTGAATTAAAGTACCTAGGACAGAGTTTTTTTTTAAATTTTGACAAATATTGTGAGACTGACGTCTCAAACTACATGAAACACAGTTATAATCTATGAATACAATGTACTATTGAACAATGTATTTATATAGTTATCAAATCCATGGATAAATTCTGTGAGGTACTTCAACTTGATATCGAAAGAAAAATTTACCTAAAGATAAAATTGTAGATTGTACTGTATAATGAAAATAACTCCAAGTCTTGGACTCAATTTTTATAAAGTCGACTGATATCTCTAGCAACATGTTTTATTTAGTTTAGTTTATAATCATTACTAAATAATCATATAAAGTATTTATATTTTTCATGAGATTTAAAGTTTCAAATACAATCAGTATAATTTAAATATAACTAAGACCATTACACGTAACGACTTACTGAAATGGGGTTCCCCGAGCGAAATCACGTGGGGAAGACCATATCGACTTCCCCATGAATATCTGAATGTTTAGATATTTTCAATTATTATTATTATTAGCACCACGTCTTACTACCCGTTCGGGTTGTACACACTTACGCTAATGTTTTAATGGTAGGGTAATTGTGAGATGAAATGGAGTACCTACAATTTAACGTGGGATCCGAACCTCGGTGGAGGCCTGGCGTTCCACACATTCACAAGTTGTGATTAATACACGTCTTGTCAGAGGTGAAGGAAGGGTTTGGTAATCAGATAAATCTGTGCCGGGACCGAGGATTGAACCACAGAAGTCTAACACCTTACCTCTAGACCGCCAGGTTGCCCTGATCTTTTCAAGAAGCCCATGGGGGAAGTTGATGCGTCTAATAGCAGCTTGGGCTTCTCCCCGTCAACTCAATCTATTGCGCATGCGTCAGTCTCCACTTTCACATGTTTTCCTGCAAGCGCTTATCAGTCAGTGTATATGTCACCGGCAATGTGTGAAATACAGGCGTTCTATTAAATTCCCAAAGTGTTTTGGCAAAGAATGGAACAAACTAGTTTTGCTGTTGTATCCCATACTTATTTACAAGTTATTTGTCTTTTTGAAGTCCAGGGATATGTTATCAATTCTTTTATCCATTTCTATGCAGTCTTGCACCGTTTTCTTGCAGGTTCACCTAATTCATAGGATTTAAGTTGGTCAAGTTAGGTTATTTTAGAGTAGGGTAGTTAGGTAAGGTTAGGTTAGGTTTGCTATTGTTCTCGGTAATATAATGACTGGTTATTTTATAAATTTACTAAGAATAGTATGAAATGAAACAGTAAAACTAGTTTATTTCATAATTTACTAAAACTACTTAGGAATTATATAGAAAACCTAGGCGTTTTATAGAATACTAGGTTTACACACATTGCCGTTAACATATATAACTGCAGCCATTGTGTTATTGTTGTTAAGGGGTAACTTGTAGGTTTGTGATTGTTGATTTTTATTAAAATTGAATGATTTGCGTTGTTACACCAAGGAGTTTCTAAGTAATTGACCTTTATAAAGATATTCCGTGTTTTATTCCTTACTATCAGACATCTTGTCTAACTAGACTAGACAATAGGCATGCACTAAGACTCCAACTACCATCAGACCTACTCTTGGAGAAAACCCCCTCCTGCCGGACCACCAATTCGGCTTTCGGAAGGGCCTGTCGACGACCCACGCGGTCGCCAAGGTAGTGGACCTGGTGACCGGCGCGTTCAACACCGGGGCCCGGACGGGCTTCGTCGTGTTGGACGTCAAAGGGGCGTTCGACAGCGTCAGCCACCGTGGGCTTCTCACCGCTCTTGCCGGAGCGGGTATCCCGCCTCCGATCCTTCGTCTCCTCGAGTCCTTCCTCGCCGACCGCTCCTTCAGAGTGGGAGTCGAGGGAGCCCTTTCCTCCCCCCGACCGGTACGGGCAGTGGTCCCCCAGGGCTCCTGCCTTTCACCGCTCCTGTATTCCCTGTTCGTGCGAGATATGCCCTCTCGCACGGACAGCGCTCTTCCAGTTCGCAGACGACACGCTATCCTGGTGCAGTCCCCGGACGCTAAGGTGGTCTGGGCCAAACTGACCTTCGCGTTGCGGGGACTGTTGGCCTACCTTCGCACTCGGTCCCTAGCCATCCAATCCCAAAAGACGCAGGCTATCATGTTCACACGTCGGGGAACGGGCCCCCTGCAGCCACTTCGCGTTGAGGGTACCGCGGTCCAGTGGGCGCCGTCAGTCCGGTGGCTGGGGGTGACCCTGGATGCGAGATGCAGTTGGGACCCGCACCTGCGTTCGGCGGCGGGCAGGGCCAGGGGCGTCATGTTGAAGCTGGCTCCACTTTTGCGCCCGGTCAGTCCGTTGGAATACGGTCACAAGATCAGGCTTTTCCTGCTCTGTGTGATGTCCATCCTTCTCTATTCCGCTCCCGTCTTTTCCTATCTCCGTAGATACAGATACAAACATCTCCGTTCTGTATACCACCGGTTCCTTCGTCTGATCCTCGGGGCTCCGCCCCGCGTCCCAAACCGCGTTCTCCTGACCATGTCAGGCCTCCCATCCCTGGACAGCCGTATCCGCGGGCTGGCGGTACGATTCTTCACTCGAGCGCAGGCCAGCTCCAAATGATCGTCAGGGGCATCGGCGATTACGACGCTCCTGGCCATCCCTACCACCGAATCAGGGACGGCGTTGTGAACTCCCGGGTCGACGACGGCAGGTGACCTCGGAGTCGAATCTGGGGAGTCGTGTGAGACTGGGAGGGGAGGTCAGATAGCGGGCGATGCGGCCAGTAGGCCGAGTTATAGGGCAGTGTACTGGTCGCCCAGTGTTTGGTTAAGGGCCCAGAGTGAATGATAGCCGACCAGGCAATATGTGCAGTGAGGTGAGGGCCCAAAAAACCCCACCGCAATAGTTCGAGATGTGCCCTATTTGGGGATCCAGAAACAACTTTTAATTTCAATCTATTCGAAGGACTGATATATTAAAGAACCCTTACGGGTTGGTAAATATTATTATTTCATTTTATGTTTTATTATTTAATATGTTTTATATAGAGTATAAGAATAGAAAAAATAAATCACTTAAGAAAGAAAGAAAGAAATGATGGGAAAGTTGCTACCTATAATAAGTACCAACCTCCAGAAACTTACCCACGAGAAGCCCATCTAATGAAGCCTATGGGGAAATCGTTAAGTGTAATGTGACCTTAAGAACTAGAAAAAAAAACACTTTATAATAATACATATTTAAAATTATTTGAATCAACTGAATGTATTTTTTTAAATAATGCATCGTTTAGTCAAATCTTCTTTTTTTAAATATATTCATTCGAATGAGCTAAATTTCATTTTGAGATAACAACTCCTTACGTAGCCTATTCCACGAGACAATTTTTTTTTTAAGTGCATTTTGAATACGAGAAGGGTCTTAAAATCAGGTACATTTACTGATATGGGTCAATGTATATGGACATGGGATTGTACCGGAAAATTGGGGGAAAATATTCACCCTAGAATAAAATCGTACTTTAGTGAGACGAGTTAGAGAGAAAGAGAGAGAGAGAGAAGAGAGAAAGAGAGAAAAAAAGGACCTTGAAATTTATGGTGTCATCTGTGATCCAAGTGTATAGGAGTATTTTTACATACGAAACTCTTTGTCGAGACTTGTTTACGTATAGAGATTGTGATTTCAAGGCAACTTATAAATAAAATACCACTTGTGTGTACCCAACGATAAAGGAACCATACAGCTGTTCGAAGTTAACAACCCAGTGTTTTATTCAAACGATTTTAACGAGTTCGTGCGGTTTAAAATGATGTCTGCGGGACGTTTGTGCGCCGCTGATGTTACTTCCGGTATAAAAAGACTCTCGTATTCTACCGGAAGAACTCTCGACCTGTCCGGAATATTTCCACCCATAGCAACGCCGTTTCTTGAAGATGAAAGTATAGCTTACGACAAATTAGAAGAGAATATAAAAAAGTGGAATAAAATTCCATTTAAAGGTGAGATTTTACTATTTAGTTTACAAAATATATAATTCTACTAGGTTAAATATCTGTTTGAGTAGATTTAATCTAACTCTTTCCTAAAATAAATCTTCTTCGCAAAACAGTTAATACGGTTAATTTAAATTATATTAACTTAAACTGGAGTTTATTGAAAATATTTTATTTTAAAAATATATAATATATATTTTTTAATATATATTTCTACCATAACACATTTTCTCAAGGCCATTGATGATTTAATTTTAAATTTAGAAACTCAAAAATCCAATTCAAAACAACCCGTTCAATTGAATCAAATTTTCAATGGCAATATGAAGTGTTTATTTGTTTATATTAATAGTGTAACCAACAAAAATAATTACTAAATAAAGCTTATATATTACCAAATAATAAATTAGCTTTCAGCTTAATTATATTTTAATTACTATGTACAGTACATAATAGATCTAGGTAAACATTATATCTCTGTCACAACAATAACATATTAAATCATTTAGGGGGTACTTCAATTTTCTTGAATTATTCATAGCATTGGGAACCAAGACTTTTGTGAAGCATGT
The DNA here is from genome assembly GCA_039000515.1 of Timema cristinae. Classification (NCBI taxonomy): domain Eukaryota; kingdom Metazoa; phylum Arthropoda; class Insecta; order Phasmatodea; family Timematidae; genus Timema; species Timema cristinae. The sequence goes on along the minus strand of JBCFYV010000003.1, from coordinate 66,749,440 downwards.
ATTCAAATTAAGTTTCTACATTTTATTTTAAACCATAATATATTCCGTAATATATTTTTAAAATTTTAATCCACATAGAAATATTTTAAAATAACTAAACATATTATAGTTTAAAAATAAATGTAACCCACATCGTTAGTCACACAGGCTAAGGCACCTTACTTGTCTGGTCTGATTATTCGGTGATGGAGAGTTCGGTGTTCGGATTCCAGACAGGTGTTCTAAGAGTGTTTTTTCTTACATGGTTTTATACTCATTCTACGCCAATATTAAGGTACATTGCTTCTAAAATTGTTATTAATATTTAAATACATATATAATTATAAATTAATCATAGTCCTATAAATATACATGTAAATCTTCGTTTTATTTTTTAAATCTATAAAAATGAGTGTTTATGGTATAATTAAATCGATTAATAATAATAATACTTTAAATTAGATATAGTGGTGAAAGAGTACTTGGCTACAGATTTAGAGGTCCCGGGTTCGTTTTCCGGCTTCTAGAATTTTTCTGTGAAACAGTGAATCTACCAGCCTCATGAAGACAAATGAAGAGCTACTTGAATAAATATGTGGCAGCTTCGTTCTAAAAAAATGAGATTTTCAGTCGGATGGTTTCTTGTGCTGACCACATGACACCCTCTGTCCACAATTGTTAGCACTATCATCGCTAATGGTGGCGGCCGCTCGGTCGGTATAGCTAGATTGCGGGTTTACGGCATGGAGTTTTTTTGTATAGAGAGTGTATTTATTTATATTTATTATAATTAATAATTTTATTGATTAACTATCTCTTAGACGATATCTAAATATTTTGTCTTCATTGAAGAGCATAAAAAAGTCAATGTTAGTGAAAAATACTACTAATAGTAATGTTGTTATAGATATTTCTATCTTAATCACTTTTTAATCACTTTTTAAAAACTTTTTAATCACTTTTTTAATAACTTTTAATCACTTTTTAATCACTTTTTAATAACTTTTTTTTAAAAATAAAATGCTGCATGTTACATGTTGATCTACAACTACATGCTGAAGACATTTTGTTTTGGAGGAAGTTTCTAACTTTAAATATATTTGTATATTCAAGGTTTGAGTTGAGGTTGATTTGAAATAAAGACGGAGCTGTAAAGAAAAGGAGGGTAGTTATTTGGATATTGACTAAGTACGTTTATATTAGCGCGTGTCAAGACGCATAACTGAGTTTTTTTACAAAGCTTTGAGAGCCGGTTTGCGCGGGATGTATTAATTAATAACAACCTCATAGTGTACAGATGATAACTATTCTAGGAAATCGAATTTTTCGCTTTAGCCTTTTCTTTTTATTCGCTTTGAGAATAATTAGAACATTTATTTGATTATGATTCTTTATTACCAATTCGCTTTTAACTAAGTATTAGTTCAAATATTAATGATATAATTACCCACTTTGGTGCCACGTGGTCTAACACGTTACTATAACAGTAGACTAGACTGCCGAAAACGGGAAGATTGAGGTTCGAATCTATGTCCGATGTACTGAGGGTGGTTTTACAAAATGGTTTTACCTTCTCCCTCCACGCAAATTTGGGTATATTTCATATAAATTTATTCTCCCTATATACTTAAAATTATTAGCGTGATTAGTATAAAAACGTATAACTCGAACGGCTAATAAGATGCTTTGCTAAAGACAAAAATACAAATAAAATTATTTTATATTATTCGTGGCATTCGAATTGCTATTATTTATTCAGCTAGTACTTATAAGGTGTTTGTAAATAAAGGTTACCCGTGGTCTTGGGTTCAATCCTTATGGGAACCAAAAATAGTTATATTTACCTGGAAAATATGGATGTTTATCCCACGGTATCTTAACTAGGGAAACCTACAACACGTGGTCACTTGTTCGAACCTGACCGTATTCATCACATCCTTAATGTTTCAGGATATGTTGTCCAGGGCTCGAATGGGGAGTACCCTTTCCTCACCCCTGGAGAGAGGGTGGATATGGTGAAGAGGGTGAAGGCCCTCATACCTAAAGACAAACTTCTCATCTCTGGCTCCGCCTGCGAGTGTGAGTATGTATGCAACACGCATCGCTCAAAGTTTCGATAGCTATCAGAAAGTAATATTGGCGTCGTGTATATTTCAGAAATGATATGGTGAATGAACAGAGTAGGCCTACCATCCCCTACATAGCTTGCAGGGGAGATCAAATCCTTCAAACCTACCCCTAAAATATAAAATCCCTTCTGACCTTTAATTATAACCAAACTAGCTTCTATGACCGAATGGACTAAGGCGTCATTCTAGGGATATAATGTCTTACGTATGATTGGGATATCGGGCCCATAATCTTGGTCAAGTATACTGAGGGTGGTTTCACAGTCTCTTTCCTCGCAAATACTGATAGCTTGCCTCTAAAATGTTTCCTTCCTCATCCCTACCCCATTAGTGTAATTATCATGTATGCGAATAGTCTGAACAGATATTAAGACGCGATGATAGCATAAAAGTTTAGAACCAGCAATAATCCCTTCATAGCTGGACACCCCTTACCTCCCAGTACGTCATTGACATGGCCCCACAATGCTATCCTATGTTTGCTATGTTCTATGTTCACGTCACCAATTGGCCACACTGGACTAACAACTTTAGTTCATGAGCGGGTAGTTTTCCCTGGGAGAGTGATAACGCTGATGATGAAAAAGAAAATCATCATCTGATAGAACAGCTAATTTATCAATTAGTTGCGCCAGGAACGTCACATTCTTACTAGACACATTAACCTTCCCCGTAGCGTAACGGTCACTGCACCTGGCCATGATCCTAGGGTCCCGGGTTTGATTCCCAGCTTCTAACTTGTATATTTTTCCTGAAAGAGGAATTACCCCAACGGTCACCAGGGTGTGATTGGTTAGGCTAAGTTAGGTTTAATCGTTTCCACTGGTTTCACAACTTCATACTCACTATCACCATCACCTCATCTCATCGGGACATGGAAAGAGTCTCCACGGAAAGAATTTACGTTCGGGCGTCCTCTGGACAACGTTACATTAGTACTGGCCAATCTTTTCACTACAGAGCTACGAATGATGTAGCCCGACGCGTAGTATTATATTGACTATAAACATTAACTACACCCTTTTAAACTCGCGTGAGACGACACTAACACATCAATGTGGGTCTACTGAACATTCCCGTCGTCGGCATCGCTTTATGGCCGCAAATAAAACACACCACGACGTAGAGGACGCAGATGTGTGTGACCCTGCCATTTCCACCCATCAGAGCTGTTAACATTTTAAAATACATCGCTGGGATAGGAGCAAGTGTGGAATTGTACCTGACATTACGTGGGGGAAGAGCGGGTAAAACCTTTATGAAAAATATCTACCCCTCTATAGATCTGGAGATGGGGAGGGGCGGGGGGTGATCTGAGTTCCAAGCCTCCCTGTCACAAGAAAACAGAATAGAAGAGCCTGTCATTTAGTTCTCGTTGGTGACGTGTAGTGTAGTGTTTCCAAGGTAAGCAGAATTGGTTAAAACTGTACCTTGGATGTGTTTTTTACCCCTTCCGTTCCCCATTTGACTAATCATAAATAGGTTCTGCTTTGTACACCTCACACGTGAATGTGTTTCCGTTGATACCAGAACAATGAGTATTCTACTGCGAGGTGAGAACAATTCACAGGCACAGTTTAAACTAACTTTACTTACCCTGAAACAATCCACGACACGCGAATGGTCCACTTTCCCGACTATGCAATTCCCAATTAACCTGATTGATGTCTTCAGCTACCCGTCAGACAATAGAGATGACGAACGCTATGGCGGAGTCCGGTGCGGATGCTGTAATGGTCCTCTGCCCCAGCTACTTCAAGGCCAGCATGACGGTGAGTAGGAGTTTAGCCGCTACTCTTTCCGGGAGTCGAACTAATGACCGAGGAGTTGTTGCCACATGGAACTACTGAACAAAATGATTATGAACCACCCTTTACTTCAAGGTCATTATGAAGGTGAAAAAAGGGTCTATCCCTGGTAGTTTTAGGGGTTTGAACAAAAACTAGTGACTGAGGAATTGTTGCCACATGAAACCTCCTGAAAAAAAAAGAGTTGATTATAAACTAGCCTTTTACTTCAAGGTCATTATGAAGGTGAAAAAAAGGGTCTATCTCCTGGTAGTTTTAAGGGTTTGAACAAAATAAGTGACTGAGGAATTGTTGCCACATGGAACCTCCTTAAAAAAAAGTTGATTATAAACTAGCATTTTACTTCAAGGTCATTATAAAAGTGAAAAAAATTGTCTGTCTCCTGATAGTTTTAAGGGTTTGAACAAAACAAGTGACTGAGGAATTGTTGTCACATGGAACCTCCTGAAAAAAAAAGTTGATTATAAACTAGCCTTTTACTTCAAGGTCATTATGAAGGTGAAAAAAGGGTCTATTCTCTAATAGTTTCAAGGGTTTTAACAAGTGGCTGGGGAACTGTTACCCCCTGGAATCTCCTGAACCCTTTAACTTTAAGGTAATTATGTAGGTGAGAAAGGGCATATTCCCTTCAAATGTCTGGATTTGAATTAATGACGGTAGAATAATTGTTTCCACCTGTAACCTTCTGAGCGGAGTGGAATAAAAACAACCCTTTCCCTTCAAGTTCCCTTTCAGAGGTTTGAACTAATGACTGAGGAACCGTTGCCGCATGACATAGCACTTAATCAGTGTTTAAATCGAATATATTTTCGTGTGTTACAGTTGTCAGCCCTGACAGAGTACTTCACCAGTGTGGCTGACGGCAGTAAGGTGCCCGTAATCCTGTACAACATGCCCGCCAACACAGGCATAGACATGACTGCTCCTTTGATAACCTCCCTGGCCAGTCACCCTAACATCATAGGCCTCAAGGATAGCGGAGGAGATGTACGTGGTTGCTTTCTACCCCTGTTTCCGTCACGCCTCTACACACTCAAAGAGAGTTTGAAACAATAATGGGTACAAAGTTTTATTTTAGATATGGGTCGAAACCTATATTTATTGAATCAGAATCTTAGATTTTCTTTCGAAACCTCGAAACTAAATTCGAATCCTAGAATCTTTAAAAATATACAATATTTTAGTCAAAGTGAAACAAATTTAAAATGTAATTAAAAAAGTAGTAATTGTTCAAGCTTTGATTCCACTGGCTTATGCTATTTCGTTTGTCATATCTATTACATCACAAACAACAAATATATCCCTTTATAAGTAAATTAATGTCATTATTATTATTATTATTATTATTTATCACCGCATATTACTAGCTGTTCATTTGTTTAAGCCTATATGATAATTACTCTAATGGGGTTGGGATGATGAAGGAAGAATTTTTAGAGGTAATGTACCTGCATTTGCGTAGAAGGAGAATGGGAAACAATTTTGTATAAACCATCCTCAGTAGATACGACAGGGATTAGAACCCCGGTCTCCCCATCATCAGCAGTCCAGTCCAACATGAGAGTGACGCAACCTTCTCAAGGAGATGTTAAAAGTCACAATATTCGTAAGGAGGTAAAAAAAAATTATTTTTTCAAAGATTTCCGTGCTATAATTCATAAATTTGTATTTACTTTCGGAGAGTTTGGCACGCTCATACGAAAGTAATAAACAAACGAAAATTATGTAATAATTTAGGGGTTTCGTAAAATAAATTAGCGACTACTGGATGTATATTTTATGCTTAGTATACTTTAGTTTACCTTTTGAACATAGAGTAAATATTATTTATGTGGATTCTTAAAACTGAAACGTGATATTCTAACTACTTAGTTAATTCATTTACATTTAATATCAACTGGTAATATGCCTTGAATATAATAAATAATAATAATGTATTAGCTTGTATTCTTAGAAAATCTTGCAAATGTGGATAAATCCTTTGGTCTAAATGTCTGTTAGATCCATTTTAACCTATTCTCAAACTGAGTTTCAAAATTATATATACAATGTTATTAGTATTATTTAACACCGCGTCTTACTACCCGTTCTGGTTATACACTTTAAGTACTAATTACGCTAATGGATTAGGAATTAGGAAGGTTGAATTAGAGGAAGTGAACCCGTATTTGCGTGGAGGGAGAGTGGAAAAACCATTTAGGAAAAACCACCCCCAGTTCACCCGACCAAGCTTCGAACCTCGATCTCCCCATCCTCAGCAGTCGAGCTCAATACGACTAGCGCGTTAGATAACTATGCCACCGAGGCGGGTTATATATACAATGCCTGGGACTCTCAACTCAATAGGCAGACACGCTATGGGTTGAGGTAATGTGTTATACGTGGTAATATAATTATTTAGAATGTTCAAAACTTAGTTAATTAGTAACATACAGTAAAGAGCTTGAATAGTCAAGAGGCTTAACAATTTCAATCTAATTTCTAAACATGTTCCTTAAGCCACTTTTTAATTATTTTTTTTTACCAACAAGAACTTCTAACGTAGCCCATTTTGCGCACTTCGACACGATATATTGGAAGGATTCATCCAGTGTGACCAAAACATTACTGCCCACACTTCAAACTTTGAACCACTCAACCGATTACTAATTAGCAGCTAATTGCATAAAATATATTACACAGTTCGGTGGCAGTCTACATAGTTTAAATGTTATCTCTAGTAGTTTTTCTAAACATTGCCAATTTGAAACCAGACAGCTGTGTGGAATACATTCCAACAGTTAACTAATTGAAACCCATTCTTATTTTCAAGCAAAACATTGTTAGTAAGTTAGTTAGTGAATTGTTCAAACATATTAATTCATCAAATTGTATAATAATATTTTGTTTCCAAGGCAAAGTCTATGATGGACGTGCGGAAATCATCGGTTACGATTTTCGACGATTACCTCACGTCCATCATAGACTCTGCCTTAAAATATGAGTGAAGAATGACCGTGGGCATATGATGATTCCTTGATAGCTCAGTGGTTAGAGCATTTGCATACTAAACCAAAGGTACCGGGTTCGATTTCTAAGTGCAGGTGTAATTTTTCACTTTTTTAGAACTAACTATTTATTAAAATATATTAAAACAATTTTTATCAGCTATATATTTATAAAATTTGTTTTGTTTAGTTCCAAGAATGCATTAAGATGTTTAATTTGAAAAAATCGATAACACATTCAATATCTACTAAAAAAAAGAGTAAATATATAAGTGATATTTTCCCTTTAACCTAAGTGGCAATAAAATATTTGTGCTCCACGTCTTACTACCCTTCCTGAATATTCTCATATTTAAACTAATGGGGATGGGGAATAGGGAGTTATTATTTTTAATCCACTATATCCACATTTACATGGAGATATAGTGGATTAAAAAAAAAGAAAACAAAAAACACCTTCAGTACATCCTAACTGGATTCGCATCTCGAACCTCTTCTTCATCGGCAAACCAGACCCTAAGAGGTCGATGCCTTAGCTCAGGGGTTGCCAAATGGTAGTTCGTGGCGTTGTTTCAGGTTAGCTAACACAATAATTTTTTTTTCTGCACTTTCCAAAGAAACTTATCATTGAAGATTGTTGCCTCGAGTTTAAGATAAACAGACAGACGTATTACCTCTGCTCTCTAAAGAAAATCATGAAGTTCTGGTTTGTGTTGCACTCCGAGGGAAGGCTTTTTTGTTTGTTTGTTGTTTTATATCACCGCATCTTCGTTCGTGCTATATGCTTATGTACTAATTACGCTAGTCTGCTAAGGATGAGAAGGGATGAAGTCAGAGGAAATGTAGCTGAATTTTCGTTGAGGTAGAGTGGAAAAACATTCTGGAAAAAACAAACCTCATTTCATCCGACCGGGATTAGTCCCAATCTTTCCGTCATCACAAGTCTAGTCTAGTCTAGACCATGTGGCCACCGAAGCATATATTAAGGTGTTGTTCTACTCCACATACCTGTTCGAGTCATCAATTTTGGTGGCCTCCTGATTCCCTAATTTGATAATATGGGGGTTCGCAGGGGTCTAGCAGTACTACGTTATTTCAGCCTCGTCAATCTTAATTTAACTAAGGTACATACACGAGAATGCCTAGGTTAGGTTAGGTTAGGTTAGGGTAAGCTTGGTCAGGAGAAAAGTCCTGGAGACCGATGGGTGCTGCCAGTAACCCCTTCCACCCGTGTCACCAACCTCACGTAGGAATTCCCCGAGTTGCTCTTTTAATTGTTCGCAATCTTTACAAATTTTGCCCTGTCCGCAATCAGGATACAATCATCAATTTTTATTATTATTATTATTATTATTATTATTATTATTATTATTATTATTATTATTAGCACGGCGTCTTACTACCCATTCGGATTATACGCGCTTACGCTAATGTGTAATGGTGGGGTGATTGTGAGATGAAATGGAGGACATACAGTTTAACGTGGAATCCGAACCACGGTGGAGGCCTGGCATTCCCCACATTCACAAGTTGTGATTAATACACGTCTTGTCAGAGGTGAAGGAAGGGTTTGGTAACCAGATAAATCTGTGCCAGGACCGAGGATTGAACCCGGACCCCAGCACAGAAGTCTGACGCCTTACCCCTAGACCATCAGGTCACAATCATCAATTTAAACTGAAGGTTAATGCCCTACGCTACCCCCTATATGATGCTTGATTCAAGATGTATTATCTACCAAATTAGGTGTTAACTGGCTGGCTATCTGGGCTCTTTAGTCATACATTTTAAGCATAAATTTAAAAAAAATATATTATGTCGTAGTTTGTGGCATCAGTAACGAGACTTCCAAAAGCAAATCTCAAATTTCACACAACTTTGCGAGGAAGGGAAGGGGGGAGTACAGTGATGTATACACAGCTTTATGTAAGAGTGTGACCAATCTAAGATTAAACTTCTCGCTCCGAGTGATGACCGAGGTTAATGAGGTTGAAAACTTGTTAGGGGTAGTTGGGAGTTAGATTGTTTTCATTGACACTGATTAGAACAGCGAATGGTTTGTACGTCAGGTTCATTTTAGACTGATCAATCGGTGACAGAAAGGTCACTCTTTGAATCCCAGTGTAGTGAAAAGTACAAAGGATTGACGCCAGTGGTTGGAGGGTAGGGTAGATATGTGTGTGGGGGGGGGGGGGTGCATGTGACTGGACCTCTTGGACGTATCACTGTCTGCATATATGTGTGAGTTGGTTTACGGACCTAGGTTTACTGAAAAAATTTAATGAATACTATGATATCTTAAACCCCACTTCGGTGGCCTCGTGGTCTAACGCGCTATTCTGTGTTTTACTAGACTGCTGAATACAGAGAGATCGAGGTTCGATCCTAGTCAGGTGCACTGAACCTGTTTTTTTATCTCCATAAACGGTTTTCCAATCTTCCTTCCACATAAATGTGGGTGCACCTCTTGTCAATTAACCTTCCATATCCTTAAACTATTATCTTAATTAGTACATAGGCCTATAACCTGAAAGGATAGTAAGATGCGGTTCTATACTGTATATATAAGCTCCATGCGATGTCTGTCTGTCCACCCAGGGCTCTTTCTCCCCTTTCCAAATATCTCAAAGAGCTGAAATTTGGGATGGCCTCTATGGAACATATCCTCTCTATAAGAAATATCCTAAAAATGAAAAATCCAAGAAATCGAACGCTAATCCCAAATTGCACCTGTCTGGGAACCGGCGTAACCTTTATTATCATGACATAGAAGACCATAATATCATTTATTTTATCAATGGCAACTTTTTTCTAGCAATCCCCTTTTTAGAGGACTACTTGACTCAAACCCGCCTCGGCGGCCCATGTTCTAGGGCGTCAATCTCACAATAGACTAGACTGCAGATGATGGAGAGACTGAAGTTCGAATCTCGGTCGGGTGTACTGAGGGTGTTTTTTTCTTAAAATATTCTTCACTCGCCTTCCATGCACATGCTGAGTACACTTCCTATAAATTAAACCTTATTAATCCTTAACACATTCACTTAGCTAGTACATATGCGTATAACCCAAACGGATGATTAAAAAAAGGCTAGGGTATGCTAAAATTTAAATAAAAATACTCTGACTTAAGAGTGGGTCGTGAACTCCTCTTCTCCCCTTCCCCCCCCGGTGGTTATGCCACTGTTGGAGTGTCACCACTCAAGTTTGTCACTGAACATTCCCCCCTTTCCCCCCGGTAGTTACGCCACTGTTGGAGTGTCACCACTCAAGTTTGTCACTGAACATTCCCCCCTTCCCCGGTAGTTACGCCACTGTTGGAGTGTCACCACTCAAGTGTGTCACTGAACATTCCCCCCTTCCCCCTGGTAGTTATGCCACTGTTGGAGTGTCACCACTCAAGTTTGTCACTGAACATTCCCCCCTTTCCCCCCGGTAGTTACGCCACTGTTGGAGTGTCACCACTCAAGTTTGTCACTGAACATTCCCCCCTTCCCCCGGTAGTTACGCCACTGTTGGAGTGTCACCACTCAAGTGTGTCACTGAACATTCCCCCCTTCCCCCCGGTGGTTACGCCACTGTTGGAGTGTCACCACTCAAGTTTGTCACTGAACATTCCCCTCTTCCCCCCGCTAGTTATGCCACTGTTGGAGTGTCACCACTCAAGTTTGTCACTGAACATTCCCCCCTTTCCCCCCGGTAGTTACGCCACTGTTGGAGTGTCACCACTCAAGTTTGTCACTGAACATTCCCCCCTTCCCCCGGTAGTTACGCCACTGTTGGAGTGTCACCACTCAAGTGTGTCACTGAACATTCCCCCCTTCCCCCTGGTAGTTATGCCACTGTTGGAGTGTCACCACTCAAGTTTGTCACTGAACATTCCCCCCTTCCCCCGGTAGTTATGCCACTGTTGGAGTGTCACCACTCAAGTTTGTCACTGAACATTCCCCCCTTCCCCCGGTGGTTATGCCACTGTTGGAGTGTCACCACTCAAGTTTGTCACTGAACATTCCCCCCTTTCCCCCCGGTAGTTACGCCACTGTTGGAGTGTCACCACTCAAGTGTGTCACTGAACATTCCCCCCTTCCCCCGGTAGTTATGCCACTGTTGGAGTGTCACCACTCAAGTGTGTCACTGAACATTCCCCCCTTCCCCCCGGTGGTTACGCCACTGTTGGAGTGTCACCACTCAAGTTTGTCACTGAACATTCCCCCCTCACTCCCGCTAGTTATGCCACTGTTGGAGTGTCACCACCCAAGTTTGTCACTGAACATTCCCCCTCACTCCCGCAAGGCTGGGAGGGTGGGCCGTCAATTCGAGCCGCCAAGATCTCTGTGGTCTAATGCGGATAAGCTGTGTTCCTGACTAGTTTCCTATCTCTCTCTCTCTCATCCATTCGCTCTCTCTCTCTTTTGTAGGGATTGGTGCAGTTACCTAACAGTAGCAGCAGACCTCAGCCAGGTTTAGGGAGAAGGAAGTTTAACTAGTTGGTGGAAATCAGTGCTTATAAAAAAAAAGTTCGTAAAAATGTAAAGTAAGATTTTGGTAGAATGGAATTCTAAGTGAACACAAATATTTTGTTTGTGTTTGACAGTGAAAACATTTTACTTTGTTTTTATTATTATTGCATCACATCTTACTACCCATTCAGAGTGTAATAATTATGTACTAATTACGCTCATGTGTTAGTGATGTGAAAGATTGAATTTAAATTAGGTGTAACAGCATTTGCATTGAGGGAAAGTGAAAAACTATTTAAGATGCTATTCGATGGTGTTTTTTTTTTATTGTTGGAGGTCTTTATGTCTGCGGACAATGTTAGCGTTCTAATATTTATGAAGTTCCAGTGAAAAGGGGAGGGGGGTTTTGGTTGTGATCCTGTTGGGGGAGTTCCCTCACTCCTGATGGTCTCTTTGGTCCGTTGTTTCCTTCTCGATGAGGCGATATTTCGCGAAGAAGCTGATCAGTGGGTCTCAATGAGAAGCGGGTGAATGTATTCGTTACAGTTTGGGCAGCGACGTATCCGACAGGTTTTATCTTAGAAGGGCCGAGGGTCGGGAACACATGGTGATATTTAGAGTCGAGCCCTGAGGTGATGAGTTTCTTTTTGGGTTTCTAGTAATTGAGGAATCGGCTGTGCAACCGTCTAGAAGCAGACTGTGCCCACACCTCATGGAGCCTTCTGACGCTGTGGGGACAATGTGTCAGCCCCCGTGTACACCGGTGTCGATAGTAGGGGTTCGCGAACCAGACTTGGGGCGCGGCACAACAAGTCATTATAAAGGGGTTGTACGAAAAAGTCACTCAGGATGTTGTCACACAAGTCTTTATTCAGGACTCTAAATTCTACCCCCTTGGATGATTCGGTTACACAACTGTACGTAAAAAAAAACACTCATCTCCATTTCCGCGCGTGATAACATCGCAATGACTCCAACTCGCTCTCAACAAGCGCAGAACCGAGAGCCAACGGCTCGTGAACGGCCGACGCGCATGGACGTGAGTCCGAAACCACAGTGAGTGGACGAACCACGCTACCCGACGCGGCCGTGCGCAGCCAACCGCGCACGGCAAGAAGGGGAAGGGGGAACGGGCTAACCACGCTGCGCACGGTCCCAAATATAAGGGACGAGGAACTCGGCACAAGACGGTAGGATTTGGAGTAGTCAAGATTTTGGAAAGGTCGGGTCCCCAAGGTGAAAGGTTCTCTGGTGCTGAGAGAGAAGAGGTTTCTACAAGGGATTAGGTTGGGGAGGAATTGTTCGTTAATGTATCAGCGTTTTTGCCGCACTCTTTCAAACATACCCGCGGTTTATCGGATTCATTGGCAGCTTTCTTGTATATGTTGACAAATTATTTAAATGCTGGCAATGGGTGTTGAATAAACAATTGTATTCAATTACCCCACAAAATAATAATCTAATGGCGTTAAATCTACGATACGATGACTGAAAGCTTGCATTCAGGCCGAATGTGGCCCATTTGAGCGCTTCTTATTATGTCCAGCAACTCCACATTACTTGAGTTCAACATTACTATAACCAAGAAACAAGGTCAAATGGAACACACGTTTATATTAACTTTTTAGTTTGTTTCTGTCTCCCCTGTCCTGAAGTGAATCCCACATATGTATATATAAACCTTGTCTTATACGTAAATTTGAAAAATAGAATTTTGTTGTTTGATTTTAAAAAGGAAGAAGCTGTTTTATAACACGTTGACGGGTAAGTGAAAAAGGGAGAGTGATATTGATAAATGACGTAACTATCTAAACGCGTCATCTGTGGAGGAACTTAACCTTTCAAGGTCACTGATAAAGAGGAACGTATCATTATAAAATATTAATAGCTGTGATATTTCAAGGGGAAGTCATAATGGAAGGAAATATAGGGCCACGATTGAACTCTATTTGATTCCACCAACTTTTCTGCCAATTTTACGTTCGAATACACACATCATAAATCATTTAATTTAAAATAGTGTTTTATATTTATATATCTTTCCATAATATGTAATTGTATTGATATGGCTATTAAAAATTATTCAAGATTGATAGAATCCATTTTTTACGAATCGTAGTACCAAATACATATTTTCATTTTCCCTTCGAATCGCGAATATTGAAAAACATGGTACACACATATTTTACTTTATCATATTAGTCCTTAAACTTCCATAGACAATATAATAATATATAAATGTTAACATTATCTGATATAATGTAAATCATCATAATACTTATACATTAAATTAAGTGATAAGTTAATGGTCTGGAATTTGGATAAGGAAAGTGGCTGTTTTAGGATTATAGCCTTTGTTTGGTTTTAAAGGTATCAAACCTACTTTGTTGTTTCAACCATGTAGAATTATAGAAGAAATTAAATTTTATAAAATAGTCCTACAATTTTTTTGTGATCAACATAAATAGTGTATTACTATACTATTATTTTTTATGTGTTGATTTTATTCATTAAAAATGTTAATCGTAGATCACATGACTTATTGACTTATACATAAATGAAAATTGATTTATTAAGTCTATTAGTTGTAAAAAAATGTTACTTCATTTCTAAATTAGAATGAATGTTGCATCTTTCAGATGGGGTCGTGCTGTAATTAGTCAAGGTAGGATTTTTTTTACCTTTCAAGGTTGAGTAGGTTGCATACATATTTACCATCAAAGTCAAAATTATTAATTAGTTCCATTAAATACTACTAATGTATAAATCGGGTTGGTGTTTGTCTAATACGCTTTCATGAAAAAAAAAAAACCCCGATTGTGTTGAAACTTTGCAAGAACATATATCGGATAGGCGGTTAACATATGCTAATAAAAATTTACTTCCTCGAATATTTTCAAGATGGTGGCCACAAAACATTACTTTTTGGCCTGTTTCTCGACTGTTAGCTTTTATGCCAAAAATACTTCACTGTTTGTGCTTAAATACAGAATAGACATAGATCTGTCATCTGGTTAACATACAGATTAGTTAAAATTTACGCCCACCATTGTTTTCAAGATGGCGGATGAAAACTTTTCAGCCTTTATCTCAGCTTCTACCAACTTTGAAAGGTTTCTAGATATAAATAAATATTATCAAACACATCCTCTATGAAGAATGAGAGCTAATATTGTCTACACCAATTCACAAACCTACATAAATACAAATAAACTAATTTTTATTCTCGTGTTTGTATAAGCTTGGACCAAGTTACACTGATGTAATTTAGATCGTCATAACAAGTTAAGTTTTTTATGTAATATTTTTTAATATTCCAGATTACCAAGATGGCGACTGTAGTGAAAAATACCAAGCATTTGAGCTTTCAAGTGATCGCAGGTTCGACAGGGTTCCTTCTACCAGCCTGTTAGTCGGTATGGAAGCTAACTAATTAATTAGTGGACAAATAAAATATAAAACCAGGTATATAAAGACTAATACCTTCACTAATGAGCAAGACTAAGCGTTATTATTATTATATTATTATTATTATTATTATTATTATTATTATAATTATTATTATTAGCACCCCGTCTTACTATCAGTTCGGGGTGTACACACTTACAATTACCCTACCATTACACATTAGCGTGAGTTGAAATGGAGGACCTACAGTTTAACGTGGGATCCGAACCATGGTGGAGGCCTGGCATTCCTCACGTTCACAAGTTATGATTAATACACGTCTTGTCAGAGGTGAAGGAAGGGTTTGGTAATCATATAAATCTGTGCTGGAACCAAGGATTGAACCCCGGACCCCCAACACAGAAGTTTGACACCTTACCCTAGACCACCACTTTGATACTAAACCAGATATTTAATAATATATATTTTTAAACATAAAACAAAATAAAACTCTACATTTTCATGATCAAATTCCAGACTTTTGTTCCATGCTTTTCTAGTTTAAAAAAGGATTAGATATACTTACAAAAAAATATAATGCAGTCTAATAAAAGATTGTTAATCATTAAAAATATATTTCGCTTAGTAGCATTGTGTTATTTAAAGAGGAAGTGAAAATAGATGCAATGAAAACTTACATTATTATATTCATTAAATTGAAAAATGACGCTTGGATAGGGAATCAAAATCGGGTTTCCTGTCTATGTGTAATTTTAATTTAAAGAACATGATATTTATATGCAGCTAAAACAGTAATTAAGAAATATAATAACTGTGCTATTTGATTTATCATTATATTATTGAGCTATGTAAACTCTGCATGCATATTTGTGTAAATATATATCAACTAATTATTTATATTTATATATATATAATATTTTTATTAATAAGTAATGGTGCATGTGCTACATTTTCTTTTTGTATAAAATTGTAGAGTTAATTTTGAGAATGTATGTACTAGTATGAGAAAGTGATAGTAAGACCCCCACCCGCCCCCTTGGTAATAATCAATTTCCCACCCGCTCCCCCATTTTGAGATTATTTATAACCAATGTTTAGTTATTTCTAGTTATTTCAGTATTTTATACAAAAATTCAATGTAATACCTCCAAGATAATGGTATAAATAACCGACTGACAAGATTAGCATGATGGCTGTCACAGTTTTTTTCACCAGTTCCTGAATATTAGGTTTCATGTTTGACAAGAGCACACCACAAATCGATTTCCACTTCCAGATCGACAGTATTTTAATTTTCATGCGAGTCAGAGTTGAAGATTCTTGTGTAGCACGTGACCGCAGTGGTATCTTGGAGTAGCAGTCTTCAAACTCTGCTCTGAGGAGCCCTTGGGTTTCACCAATTTATCTCTGGAACCACGAGACAATTTTATAATATTATTCTTTATTGGTTTTTTTTTCAGTCTACAAAATAGCATCAGTATTTAGGATTGCATTTTTTTTTCTAATCTGAATAAAGGACATTTACCAAAGGTACAGTACATGTTTGATTTTCCGTTTTTTGTACACTTTTCTACTTGTAAAATTTAACTCTCACTATTTAATGCTAATGATACGTGTGTAATAAATACTATGAGGGCTCCGATGTGTATTTTTTCTGGTGCAAGGGCTTCCTTAGTCTAACAATTTTTTAAACCTGTGACTTAAGGGTAGGGTAAAGATAAGAATTGGGGGGTGGGGGGGGGGCGAATCCAAGGCTTGCGAGCTCAAAAATAAACACGCGCGTGCACATTTTTTTTGGCTGGTTACAGAATTTAACTAAACTGGTAGGCTGTGTTGCCAGTGCCATAAGAAATATTTATTTTAATTACTTTGGAAAAGGTGACTTGGTGGTATAGAGGTAAGGTGTCAGACTTTTATGCTGGGGGTCTGGGGTTCAATCCTCAGTCCCGGCACAGCTTTATCCGATTACCAAACCCTTCCTTCAACTCTGACAATACGTGTATTACTCACAACTTGTGAATGTGTGGAATGCCAGGCCACCACCGTGGTTCGGATTCCACGTTAAACTGTAAGTCCTCCATTTCATCTCACAATCACCCTGACATTACACAATAGCGTAAGTGCGTATAACCCGAACGGTTAGTAAGACGCGGTGCTAATAATAATAATACTTTGTAAAAGGGATTTAAATAAAACAATATCTTCAATATGTATATCATATTTAACGTTACTTATGAACAGTTCCAAGCCCCCCTTGGAAGTGATTCACGTCCCCCAAGGGGGCTCACGTCATCCAAGGTTGAGAACCACTACCTTAAACCATCAAAGTACCGAAGTGAGCTCTGTTCCTAAAATGCACCTTAGATAAGGAAACCATATTTTTGTTAAAGGTTGTACTGGAGGAATCAACGGTCTTGCCAACATACTGGGAGAAGAGGTGTGTCAGGTGTATCAACTGTTTCAAGAGTCACGTCTGAAAGAGGCCGTGCAACTCCATCATAATCTAGTGACGCCCAACTCACTGGTGAGAGAGACACCCTCTTTATGAAAGGGAGAAAGAGAAATAAACTGTAATGTCCCAAACACAAGGGAAATGTTTTAGTAGCTAATTCAGTAGGAAACTTGTATTGGACTAACCAGCTAGTGAGACTGTGAATACACCATGTACATGGCTGATGTTTTAGTGACTAGTTCAGAAGGGAAACTTGTATTGGACTAACCAGCTAGTGAGACTGTGAATACACCATGTACATGGCTGATGTTTTAGTGACTAGTTCAGTAGGGAAACTTGTATTGGACTAACCAGCTAGTGAGACTGTGAATACACCATGTACATGGCTGATGTTTTAGTGACTAGTTCAGTAGGGAAACTTGTATTGGACTAACCAGCTAGTGAGACTGTGAATACACCATGTACATGGCTGATGTTTTAGTGACTAGTTCAGTAGGGAAACTTGTATTGGACTAACCAGCTAGTGAGACTGTGAATACACCATGTACATGGCTGATGTTTTAGTGACTAGTTCAGTAGGGAAACTTGTATTGGACTAACCAGCTAGTGAGACTGTGAATACACCATGTACATGGCTGATGTTTTAGTGACTAATTCAGTAGGGAAACTTGTATTGGACTAACCCGCTAGTGAGATTGTGAATACACCATGCACACGGCTGATGTTCCAGTATCCAGCTCAAAAGAGAAACATGTCTTGAAATAATGATGGCAACTAAAACTAAATAATCAGCTGGAGAGAAATAAATATACTGTGATGGGAAACATACCGAGGAATGTTTTAATACTTGATTCAATAGAAAACTTGTGTAAAAAATAATAATAGTATATATCACGAAATAACCAGTGAGTTAGTTAGTTTGAAATATATGACAAGTAGTGCTGGTCATAATTATTTTTTGTGACTAGCTGATGTACCCAGATTTCAATAGAAAGTCCATTCTGTAAGTCCTTTTATTATAACAAAATATTACTATTCAGTATAATTCTGGTACGAAATAAAGCCTTACAGAACGGGCTTTCTGATTTTTATATATATCTTAGAAAGAGTTGACCTCTGTTATATTGAGGTAAAATGCTCACCTCATAATCTGATGTTCGTGGGATCAAACCCAAACAGGGTTGAAGAATTTTTACTAAGCTATAAAAATATGTTGCACAACTTCCTTTGGATGGGAAGTAAGCCCATCGGTCCCGTGTCGATTATGGCATGTAAAATAACCCTGGAAGGTATGTGAAAATACCTTTCCTGAAAAAATTGGTAGCGCTTTCGCTCTCGCTCATATAAATTATCGTACGCTGATATAATCAATCGGTACAGAAAGTGTCTGTTAAATACCATAAATAAATAAATAAAACTGTAGGAGAAAGAGGAATTAAACGTAGCCGAGTTTTTGAAATTCTTTATATGTTACTAACATTAGATAGCTTCTTGTTTTAAACCAAATTTTCGTGGGGTTTAATGTTGGATAATAATCTAAGAGCTATAACATAATTTATTCCTAACGGGTATAGCACAGTTATTTTCATGATAAGACAGTTAGAAATGTTATTAGATGTAATCACAAGTATTCATACGTCAAATCATGTGATCCACAGCTGTCACGTTTGATATATATTATCAATAAGGGTGTGCGAAGCTTCGGATTCGAAGTCGAAGGTCAAATTCCTTCTTTTAAACTTCGATACCACAATAACCTTCACACCCTCTTCGGTGGTCACGTGGTCTAAAGCGCTACTCCCGCAGTAGATTAGACTCCCGGTGACGTAGAGTCGAATCTCGGTTGGTTATACTAGAGGAAGATTTTACAAAATGGTTTTTTACTCTCCTTCCATGCAAATGCGGGTACACTTACTATAATATAGACTTCCTAATCCTTAAACTATTAGCGTAAATAGTTCATAAGAATATAACTCGAGCAGGTAGTAAGACGTGGTGTTACATCTACAAAATATTTTGAAGCAAGAATAAAAATACTAAATGGTATAAACCTATTTGAAATGTCTCACTAAACAAGATATAATATTATTTCAACATATATTCATTTTTAGAACAGCTACAGAACAGAATTTAACATCGACTAATGATTAAATCACAACTATAACGTAAGCATTTATACATTCATTGTGTTACCATAAAATCATAAAGTGTGCTTTGTTTTTTACTCCAAACTTTTCTCTTTACCTATATGCTTTTAAATGCTAGTTAAAACATTAAAAATAGGGTTTTTGGGAAAACAAAATAATCTTACCTTTGACTTCAACTTGTATTTAAAAAGTGACCTTCAAACCCTACTAGCTTTCAATAAATACCTGTAAAATATCACTATACTGAAAAACTTCATGGCGTCAGTCTGCCATCGAACCATACCATCCGCGTGGCAGCTTGTCTTTCAGCAAAGACAGTGCCAACTTCTGAGGATAAAGGGTGTCATGTGGTCAACACGAGTGAGTCCCTTCCTGTGACGTTACAACTGTTGTCAAGCTTTGTTTCTTGATTGTAAGCTGTTGTTTCCAGGTGACGAGGGAGTTAGGGGTACCGGCCATGAAAGCAGCTCTGACTACGTGGGTCTCTACGGGGGGCCTTGCAGGAGACCGCTACAGCCTCTCACGTCAGAAGAGTGCGTCGGGTGCAAGACGCATTCAAGGCGGCCGGCTATGGGCCCAGCAATTAGATCCACCCCCGCCTATCCCCTACCGCGCGTCTTGACGCTATCCTGAGGAGCGAAGACATTGGACTGCCTGTCTGGTGAAAGTTCCAAGCAGGATGAATGCAATAAAATCTTAAGGTCATCATTTCAGTTAAGGGGGAAAAAATACCTATAAAGTAAGCTGGAAATTTAAAAAAATGACAAATTTACAAATAGTAACTATATGCAATGGAAAACCTTTAACGAATAAAATACCTCACTCTACTAAATACAATATTGATGTGCAAATATCTGCTAAGCTACCCCTTCCCAAAGCAACCCTCTACAGCTTAGTTACAGTGTCTCACCAGGAATGTGTATTTTACAACCAAACAACCTTGTTTAAATTGACTAAATTTATGTTTGAGTTTTGATGAATTTATGAAATAGTGATAGTATTTAAAAATATACCTAGTCAAAATTAATTCTAAGTTCTTATTCAAAAATGCCTAAAATTACCTAAAAAGGACGCAAACCAAGAAAATATTAGTTAAAAATCCAAAATGACAAAAAAAGGTTATAAAAACATGTACTTATAAAAACTGTTTCCACAAGTAGAGTATTATGAACAGAGCTTTTGTAATTATGAGCATTGTTTGTGATGAACAAAAAAAAATAAAATAATTACGTATCCTCATAATTCAGCCCCTGGTAACAACTCACTGGTCCATAGTACGATAGGACCCTCTGAACCCAGGATGACCTTTAAACATCACTTTTAAGGCTTAAATTTTACAAAATTTCCATTTCGATGAATCCCAGTCTCCTCACGCCCTAGAGGTATTCTACCCACCACACTTAGTGCCCTCTAACCCCATACCCCAAAAAAATAATTCTGAATTCACCCCTGTCCATAGTGAATTTTAAATTACGCGTACCATTTTCAATGGCTTAATGGTATAAGGCGTCACTATCATGTTAGACTGGCCTGCTTATGATGGGGAGGTTGGGGTTTGAATCCTGGTCAGGTCTACGGAGGATTTTTTTCATAACTAGTTTCCCACTCCCATATTATGTAAATGTGGATAGATTACCTCTAAAATGTTTCCTTCCTCATCCCTACTTTATTAAAGTAATTATCATGTGTATATCCTGAACAGTTAACAGAAGCAGTGGTAAAAAATCTCTTAAAGATAAATTCACTTTCAGTTTAGAACCAAGTATGTTGTGTTTTATAAAAGGGTTTGATGTCGAAATATACATTTCACTTTGAATATACCTTTGGTCACAGAACGTTTGGGATTTTTTTTTTGTAAAAAACATGTTCAATACCCTGTGACGTTATAAAATGACTTGATTAACTAATGATCGAAATGTGACCCTAATTTTTTTTAATTATGCACACCCCAAGACTCGTTCTTTACAAGTTGTTCTTTATAATAAATCACAAGTGATAATTAAACTTCTCATCGTGATATGTGGACAATGTCATCGCTTTAAAAATTTTCTTTTTTCCCAACATACAAACATTACATCCCTTGAAAAGTCAACATCAGCCTCTCTTCCCCTTACTACCCCACCTTTGGACTGTAAACACTTATAAAATACGCCCATTAAAGTTGAGAAAGAGAAAAGAAAAAACATCACCCCCTATGAGTCTTTTTAATGAAAAGTTGTTGGGGATCCATTAAAGTTTCTTACCTTCTTTAATTTTGTACAAGCCTCTCTAGAGGGTTGCCAAACGCACAAAAGGGGGGAAATGTTTACCTTCGTGGGGTTAGTTTATATATATGCATGTATGATATAAAATATATACATACATGCATATATAAACTAACCCACGAAGAGTTATAATATATATATATATATATAATATATTTAAGATATCTCACTCAGATATATATCTATGGTTACGTCTCACCCTCACGGATATATCTTGGTTTACATGTCCACTGAAAATTGAGAACAGAATTTACTCGAGTGTTTTTTACAATTCACACGCTAATAGACATGTTTGTTAACCCATGAATGCCTTGCGAAACAAGCTAGAAATAGGATTATTTTCGGCACCGCATCTTAATGTTCCGTTCGGGCTATACACATATGTACTAATTACTCTGATGAGATAAGGATGAGTAAGGTATAATTTAAAGGACGTGCACCCGCATTTAAGTGGATGGAGAGTAGAAAGCCATTTTGGAGAAATCATTCTCAGCACACACAACAGGGATTCCTATCTAACCCCGAGCTCCCTGTAATCGTAAGTCTATTCTATTGTGAGAGTGGCGCCTTAGACCATGCGTCCACCGAAGCAGGTTAGAAATAGTTGATTAACTACACATTTTATTTTATAGTGTGTAAACAGAGCTAAGATTATTATCACCAGGGATGTTTTCAAATCATTTAACAACAGTAGATTCAGCTGTCTGCTTGTATCTAGTTTTGTAAGTGCATGCGCACTTATTGAGTCGGTTGGTTTGTCCTGGGTTCGATCTTAGGCGCTTCCAGGTCGATCAGCCTTGTGAGGGCAGACGAGGACCTACTTGAATGATAAAGTGGCTGTTCCGGTCTAGAAAACTGAGATTGACGGCCGGAGTGTTAGTTGTGCTGACCACATAAGATTGGCATCATCTTCGCCAACAGATGATGAAGGCTCGGTCGGTATGGCTAGATTGCGGACTGATGCCACGGAGTGGTTTTTATACAGCAAATTATTTGTACAGTCAATTATTCTAATAGGAATAAACGCATAGCCTGAACGGGTAGTAAGACACAGGGATAAAAAAATTAAAAAATAGTAGAATACACTTTTTTAATAGTTACAAAAGTTTTAGTAACAATTATTATATACTAATACGTCAAGTCATGTAGCTTGCAGCTATCACTTTTCATAGCTAATATCCATAAAAAAATGTTAATATGATAAAAAAAATTACTATTAAATAATGTTCTTACATTTCTAAAAGTTTCATCCTAAAGAAATCATATAAATATCTTGAACTAGGTTAAAATATATCCTAATAAAATTAAGATCCTGTGAATCTGTATGTCTGTCTGTCTGTCTGTCTACGAGCGCTGCTCGATATCTACCGCACGTAAAGTTCTAAAATTATAAAATTAGTAGCACGTTGAAACAGAATTTTAAATAATGGTTTTGATCATTTTTAAATTAATTAAAAACTGGGTCAAAATAATTAAAATGAAGAGGCTTTTTTTTGTATGTCCAAGCAAAAAAAAAAGTGGGGGAAATGCTTTGCCCGGGGTAACCACGCAAACCATTGCGTAGTTACAAATTAATAATATAATGTATGTTGAGAGTATTGAAAATTAAATGCTATGCAAATGGCCAGATTGTGTTAAGATGTATTTTTCTCTCTCTTAAAATGTACAGTTTGGATATAACTCGGATTATCTTCGAAAACAGTCTTGATCCGAACCTTAATTTACAAAAAAAAAAAAAAATTACGTTAATTATTTTTCAAACTTTGAATGTATTTACTTATATAATGTGATTTCGATTAAAGGGACATTTATATGACATTTATAAACAACCACTAAAACAATATTAATGTAAACACACGTCAAATTTTTTATTTAAACTGTCACTTTTGATACATTTTACAAATATCAATAAAACAATGCTGATAATGGTACTTTATAAAAATATTTTCCTATCTAAATAAAAAAAAAATCTAACCCTTATTTTACCCGAGTCAGTGGCGGGATAGTCTAAGGCGTCAATCTTGTGTTGGACTGATCTGCTGATAACGTGGAGATAGGGGTTTGAATTCCAGTCGGTTTTACTGAGGATAATTTTTCCTAAATGGTTTCACACTCTCCTTCCACGCAAATGCGGGTAGTCTACCTTTAAAATGCTTCCCTACTCATCCCTTTCCCTACCAAAGTAATTATAATACATGCGTATAACCTGAACAGGTAGTTAGACGCGGTGATACAAAAATAAATAAAAATATTACCTTTAATTTTTTCAATAAATAATGAAACACATCAAGTTACGAATACATTTATTTTTTTGGAATATTTCAAAGATAAAAGTTAAATTGTAACATAAAAAGTTTGTTTTTTTTCATAGCTTCTCATTATAATAAAAAATACCTTCTTTACTATCAAGAAAATGTTGTTTTGTTAAATTGGCCTTAGTTACGACGGCATAAACTTTTCCCTAAAAGTGTGTCGCTATCAAACAAATCTGAGACTATCCCAAACGTAATTTCTTTTCAATGTGTTGTTTGGTTGTTGTTTTTGTTAAGAAGTTGTAACTGTATCTTAGACTGACTACAGAAACAGTAGCCAACCTTCCAAGAGCATAAAAGACAGGAAAGTTTTTTTTACAAAACAAATTACGTTTCTATTGTGTTGATTCCTTCAAGGAGTTCACTTTGAAATTGATTCATCCATAGGTTGAAATAATATAAGACACATCTCGATGAAAGGCTATGTATTTTCTATAATCAGTAGGTCCCAAACAGTGATGGCCCGGGCGTTTTATTTGTATTTAAGAATTACTATTTCTCTTTCCTTCTTTTTTCGTTCTTGCTCAACTTTTCTTTCTCTCTCCCTTCAATTTCTCTCTCTCCTATCTTTTTCTTCTCGCACTCTCTACCTTCTTCTCCACCACTCTCTCTCAGTTCCTCTCTCTCCCTTTTTCTCACCTTTTTATCTCTCTCTCCTTACACCTATTATATATATATATATATATATATATATATAATGGTTTTGAAGGTATATAAAAAGCTTACGCTATCACTAAATATGTACACTCCGTTAACCATGAAAGGTATAGTAAGCTTACCATTATATATATATATAATGGTTTTGAAGGTATATAAAAAGCTTACGCTATCACTAAATATGTACACTCCGTTAACCATGAAAGGTATAGTAAGCTTACCTTTCTTGGTTCTATTATGGCGTAGTTTACAAGATAGGGACATAGTTTTTCATTTATTTAAGGTATTTAACTTGCACTTTCGCAACCAACTGATTATATCAGCACACAATATGTTTGTATAGTTTTCTATTGTTTGACGAATATTACTAATCCTATACTTCATTTTCATTCCTCTATGTTATATCTTTGAATAGTGCTCCTTTTATCTAGATTCTCTATGCCTCGACATTGAACTGTTTTGTTTGTTTTGGTTTGTGAGTTTTTTGATTGTTATTGTTGAGGTTTAGTTCTGTTTGTTTGGTTTTTTCATATCTTACATTAACCTTCCCCACTCTTGGAGGCAACAAGACCATACCTGGACCACTATATGTTTATTGTTTTCCCGCCAAGTGTCGCTGGCGTGGAGTTTTTAGTGTGTTGATTAATTTGTGCCGTGCACGGAGACTCGATCAAGACAAAGTGATAAGGTTCCGTAAACCCTTCACCCGGAAGTGGTCTAGATTTTTATTCGTGTGTGTTGTTGAAGACTGCGCCAGGACACTGCCAGTTATACCACATAAAGTGAAGGTGAGTTGCCTCTATCAATTTCCTTTCCACCATACAGTTCATTTATCCGTGTTCGTAACACTGGTCCTCCAGAGGCTTCTTTAGTTTTCATTCAATTGTAAATTATACTAAACACAATAAATAAACTAGTTTAAATCTAGAACAGACAAAACAACCAGATCCCCGACCGTTAAGACCCCACTGTGAAAGGAGAAACCCAAATTTCACCAACGATATAATTTTCGGCCATGTCAGGAATCAAACACGGAACCATTAGCTTAGTAGACAGAGACGTTACTGAGCTAAAGTGTCGGACAGTGTCATGGCTTAATTGGTCAAGGTAAACGGAGTGTGCAATTTTATATATATAAAAACTCTAAATCTGTATGTAGTGTACATTTGATTGGTTTGTTGCCAGTAAACTCGAAATTAATAAGTTGATCTTGGCAGGAGATTTTCATTTGTACTCATTTTTTTTAGGAAACAGGGTAAGTTATAAAATACCGTGACGAGTTATATAATCAGTGAGTGAAGCAGCTTAAAAAAAAAACAACTAATGTTTTTGGTTCTACATTTACATCTTAAATTTGTCTCAGTTAAAAAAATATTAACTCTTAATGTATAGATCTTCTTTGTAAGTTTCCTTTCAACTAACGGTTTGGAAATATCAACAAATCAACTTTAAATCTCCTTGGCAACGAGTGTTTAGTGATGGATACAAACATTATACAATAATATAATACAAGATGTTGTCTCTGTATATTTGTTTGTTGCTTAATTGCGGCCAAACCATTGTACCGATTGTGGTAAATTTTATCTTGATATAACTTGGACGTCCGGTTAACAATTAGGGTATATTTTTTAAATTAAATTCTTGTAAATTTTTTCTTTTTTTTTCCTTCTAATATTCCGTATTAAACTAAGCGATCATCTACTCTCCTATTGAATGTAGAATTAAATTTTCCTCATACCGAACCCACTAGCGTAACTAAACATAGGTGTATAACCCAAAAGAGACATGGTTTATATATATATATATATATATATATATATATATATATATATATATATATATATATATACATAGTCCTTTTATTGGACCAAAATAAATTAAATATGTCTTAAGTAGCCATGTGGGCTACTCTGTGATTTAGTGGTCAGAGCTCCTGGATAAAGATCCAGAGGTCTTGAACTCGATACCCAGCGCTACCAGATTTTCCGTGAAGCAGTGCGTCTGTAACGGAGTCAACTCAGCCTCTTGATGACAAATGAGGAGCTACTTTAGTGTTAATATAGTGGCTTCATTCTAGAAAACTGAGACTAACGACTAGAGGGTTTGTTTTACTGACCGCATAACACCATCTACCTTCGCCAACAGATGGTGTCCACTTTATCATCATGGCTCAGTTGCAGGGTATAAGTAATAATGTGTAGGTTTTTAATTTTCTATTTAAAGTAATTAATAAAAATACTTCTAGAATATTTGATATGATTATATTAGTGATATTTAATCGTATATGTTTTTTTTAAAGAAGATAAAATGTTTGGTTTAAGTTCCCTTGTCTTCCATGACAAATATTCAAGAACAGTTTAGTTTCTATGAGTAGAAAATTAAACTAAACGTTTATACAGTAGCATTATTTTTTAAATTATTTTTGCACTAAAGGTTTTTTATTTATAAAAACTGTAAACACATGTAGCTTAATTGGAGTTCCTTCCTCCTAAGTGCAGAAAGTCTTATTTATTCCAAACCGGCCAATAATTTATATACTTTTAAAAAAAAAATAAACCACACCCCTCGAAGTTTTATAGAAAAACATCGATATGAATCTGTGATGGCAAAAGATTTAAAGTTTCAACAACAATGTTTTGACGTGGCTTGCCTTTTAGTTATTATGACATTCCTGAAACCTTTGTGCTTTGGACACTTTCCAATATCTCCTTTTTCAAAGGATGGCTTTGATCGTTATACATACACATATACGTAAGTCTGATAACACATAAATAAAAAAATGAAATAAAACACTCAGCGGTCTTAAAGTTGCGTTTTGGTAAACTGAGTTTGTGTTCTCACATTGCCTAAGACATTGAAAAATAAACCTGACATTAATTAATACCGGTTTACCCTATTGTAATGATGTAAGGTTTCTCGAAAATTTAAAACAAAAATAAATATACAGTTTTTTTTTTCCTTTTTAAAAAAAATGAAGGATTCAATGTAGATTTCTAATAAAAAATCTCATCACATGATATGCATAGGCTATTAATTGAATCAAAACATAAGTTTATTTATTTATTGATAATGTTCAGCTATATCTTTCTTCGGTTTTCATCTTGCTAGTCTTCTTCTTAAGTCAACAACCTGAAGGTTTGTTTGATGTGATTTTTCACCCATATGGTGCTGGAAATGTAGGTACCCATCCCTTCTTTTAGCTAATGTCACCTCCTACACCATGAGGTAGAAATTCCAAGAAATAGATGATTTCAACAAATGTATGGTTCCCCATTGCCTTTCCCACTGAATTTCTATGAGCATGCGCGAGAGGGCTTACCAATTGTGCCATACAGGTATTTTCAATAACTTCCAGATCAAGTTTACATGCCACACTCAACATTGAACCACCCGCCTCGGTGGCGTAGTTGGCTAACGCGCTTGTCGTGTTGAGCTCGACTGCGAGGACGGGAGATCGAGGTTCGAATCTCGGTCGGGTGAACTGGGAGTGGTTTTTCCTAAATGCTTTTCCACTCTCCCTCCACGCAAATGCGGGTTCACTTCCTCTAATTCAACCTTTCCAATTGCTAATCCATTAGCGTAATTATTACTTAAAGCGTATAACTCAAACGGGTAGTAAGACGCGGTGCTAAATATTATATTATTATATTAACATGGAACCGACGGCTTTACTTCTCTTCAGAAGGAATCTTCGCTGCGGATTTTTATCGCTCAATAAAAATCAGTTGACCTCAGTTGGGGTTGAACCCACGATCATCGGATCCTGAGGCGAGAACTTTATCCCAACACCACTGAGGTCAACCTACTAGTTTTATTAATATATATAAAATAGCTGGTATTGGTTACGCTTTCATACTTCACAACTAATATTCTCATCGTAAATAATTAAGTGTGATGATATTTCCCATAGAATAGGTGGCCCCCCTCTTAGAGAACTAGGAGAGAAAGAAAAATATGATAAAAAGATTATTTCAACAAATATGCTCAATCCAAATTTTGAAACCTGATTCCGACATCCCTTTAAGATGTTGGTCGAAAGGAAGCCCAAGTATGTGAATAATATTAGGAGTTTAATGGAATAATATAAAGGAACTCGCCATAATGTTAGGTTGAATATCGATTCCATGAAGTAATGTTCAGACGCAATCATATTATGGGTTTGTGAAACCCTTAGCCCCCCCCCCGAACCTTTACTTCCAGCACAAGTTATTCCCATATAACCTTTTCTGAGATTTACTCTCAGCTTCAGTGGCCGAATGGTCTAAAGAAAAGATTAGAAACCTGCGACCTTTTGAGTTTTTCTTTTAAAAGGCCTTTTCTCTCATTTGTTCAATAATATTGTATCTTCGTAGTTTTTAAATTATTCTTTCTCAAATGACGTGTATTTTAACTAATTAAAATTTAAAAAAAATTATTGGTGTTATGTTAAACCCGTTCTCATTGATATAGCCGTGATTGGCGAACCATCATATTATTAATTGGTCACTAGAGATCAATACGAGCCGCTGGCACAATGTCAGCTTCGTTCGGAAACATCGATTTAGTTTAGCACCTGTGCTGCTAGCTAGGAGTCCAGTGTAGTAATTAAATATTCGTTACCCACTTCAGTGGAACATAGTCTAAGGAGCTACTCTCGCAACAGACTAGACTGTCTGAAACAAGGATATCGGGGCTCGATTCCAGTAGGGTGTACTGTGGGTGGTTTTTCCTACATATTCTTCCACACTCCCTCCACGCAAATGCGGGTAAACTTGTTCTAAATTTAGTCCTAATCCCTAACAGATTAGTGTAATTAGTACATATGAATATAACCCAAACGGGTAATAGGTGGTAGTGCTAATATAATTAGTATTCTGAGCATCTATAAAAAATAAATAGCTATTTTAGATGTCCTTTTTAATTTACTAAATTCTATTTTTTTTCGTACCAGATATTTTTTTAGTAAAACTTTATTTAAAATCAAATACATCTTTATTTTAATATTTCTTATTGACCTTCATTTTTCTCTTTCTAAAGTATAAGAACCTGGCTTTCATCACTAGAGGCCTTTAGATGATCTAGATATTCGCACCTCAAGAGATACGAACTGGAGGTCTCCAGCCTACCGTGAAGAGGTTTTGGGGCCTCACAACCCTTCGAAGGTATCCAAGGGCAACGAAAAGGTCACAGGGAAGGTGGGGTGTGGTACTAAGTACGTCACCTCTTCATAAGTTTGGCAAAGTTTACTCTAAATTAGGTGTGCGGCCTTTATGAAGAATACAAGTGACACGCGGCCTTCTATTGGAAAAAGGTTACACACCCCTTGTTTAAGGCGTCACGGCCGTGTTAGTCTGATCTACTGATGACGGGGAGATCGGGGTTCGTGTCCTGGTTGTGTCAACTGAGGGTGGTTTATCCTGAATGATTGTCCACTTTCATTCCAAGCAAATGCGGGTAAACTGTTTATACAATTATTATCCTTTACTCATCCCTACCCATTAGAGTAATTATATATGACCCGCCTCGGTGGCGTAGTTGGCTAACGCGCTAGTCGTGTTGAGCTCGACTGCTGAGGACGGGGAGATCGAGGTTCGAATCTAGGTCGGGTGAACTGGGAGGTGGGGGGTCCTAAATGGTTTTCCACTCTCCCTCCACGCAAATGTGGGTTCACTTCCTCTAATTCAACTTTACCAATTCCTAATCTATTAGCGTAATTAGTAATTAAAGCGTATTACCCAAACGGGTAGTAAGACGCTGTGCTAAATATTATTATTATTATTATTATTATTAATTATATATGTGTTTAACCTAAACAGGTAGTAAGACGTGGTAATAAACAAATACCTAATGATGTGGTATCGAAAGAAAAGTATTGATAGCAGTAGGTATTGGTATAGAAACTTAATTCGATGATAATCATTTTTTAATCTAATAATAATATAAAATACACCTTTTGCAAAATGATGTTATTTCCATACGTTATTAAAACAATGTTAAGTATAAAGACTTAACCATGTTATAGTATAATCATGTTGGAAGGTATGATAGTATTGTATGATAGATATTATGAAAGATTTTACTTTATCGGGTGTTATTAAATAAATTAAATCTGTTTTGTACCCTCGTTTAAGCCTGAAAGTTAGAGAACTTGCCTTGCTTGATTAAATTTGGGCTCTATGCCAATACAAAATGAAATCATTAAAAAAATACATTTAAAATGGCTTTTAGATCCCAATCCTCTCCAGTGCAGTTACTAAGTAATAGGAGTCCATTTCCCGCAAAGGCCTCCACACTAACTCATTAACGTGATTAGTACATAAGTGTATAACCTGAACAGGCAGTAAGACGCGGTGTTAAGAAAAATAGACCTCGCTCCCTCGATGTTCTTATCGTTATTACATTCTTTCTCTTTAGATTTCAAGTGGAAATATCGTTATTAATTTCTTATTGTATTTTAAGTAGATATATTTCCTTGGTGATCAAGTTAAACAGAAAATAAATCAATATTAAATTCAATAGTAGATTAAATTCGTAGATAATAACCGTTGCTTACGTAGCTTAAGACGTCAGACTCAAAATACCTTTTTTGTTTTTGTTTTTTAAATTCAGCCATAGGTACTCAATCGACTGTTTAGAATTTTAAATTCATATCATTTGAGAAGAGCTATTGAACAAAAAACCTTTTGAGAAGACATAATATTGAAACAGATAAACTGATTGAAAATCTATGAACAGTACGTACGTCGTTAGACCTAAGTTAAATGAATATCCCTGCTGAATCCATTTTAAAATTAGTCCATATATTAGGCAGTTATCGTGGAACAAACAGATACACAGATTTTAGAATGGTTTCTATATTGATATAGATATACTGGTGACCTGGTGGTCTAGGGGTAAGGTGTCAGTGGTCTAGGGATAAGGTGTAAGCGGTCTGGGGGTAAGGTGTAAGCGGTCTAGGGGTAAGGTGTAAGCGGTCTGGGGGTAAGGTGTAAGCGGTCTAGGGGTAAGGTGTAAGCGGTCTGGGGGTAAGGTGTAAGCGGTCTAGGGGTAAGGTGTAAGCGGTCTAGGGGTAAGGTGTAAGCGGTCTAGGGGTAAGGTGTAAGCGGTCTGGGGGTAAGTTGTAAGCGGTCTAGGGGTAAGGTGTCAGTGGTCTAGGGATAAGGTATAAGCGGTCTAGGTGTAAGGTGTAAGCGGTCTGGGGTAAGGTGTAAGCGGTCTAGGGGTAAGGTGTCAGTGGTCTAGGGATAAGGTATAAGCGGTCTAGGGGTAAGGTGTAAGCGGTCTGGGGGTAAGGTATAAGCGGTCTAGGTGTAAGGTGTAAGCGGTCTGGGGGTAAGGTGTAAGCGGTCTAGGGGTAAGGTGTCAGTGGTCTAGGGATAAGGTATAAGCGGTCTAGGGGTAAGGTGTAAGCGGTCTGGGGGTAAGGTGTAAGCGGTCTAGGGGTAAGGTGTAAGCGGTCTGGGGTAAGGTGTAAGCGGTCTGGGGTTAAGGTGTAAGCGGTCTGGGGGTAAGGTGTAAGCGGTCTGGGGGTAAGGTGTAAGCGGTCTGGGGGTAAGGTGTAAGCGGTCTGGGTTAAGGTGTAAGCGGTCTGGGGTAAGGTGTAAGCGGTCTGGGGGTAAGGTGTAAGCGGTCTGGGGGTAAGGTGTAAGCGGTCTGGGGGTAAGGTGTAAGCGGTCTAGGGGTAAGGTGTAAGCGGTCTGGGGGTAAGGTGTAAGCGGTCTGGGGGTAAGGTGTAAGCGTTAGGGTAAGTGTAAGCGGTCTAGGGGTAAGGTGTAAGCGGTCTGGGGTAAGGTGTAAGCGGTCTGGGGTTAAGGTGTAAGCGGTCTGGGGGTAAGGTGTAAGCGGTCTGGGGGTAAGGTGTAAGCGGTCTGGGGTAAGGTGTAAGCGGTCTGGGGTAAGGTGTAAGCGGTCTGGGGGTAAGGTGTAAGCGGTCTGGGGGTAAGGTGTAAGCGGTCTGGGGTAAGGTGTAAGCGGTCTAGGGGTAAGGTGTAAGCGGTCTGGGGTAAGGTGTAAGCGGTCTGGGGTTAAGGTGTAAGCGGTCTGGGGTAAGGTGTAAGCGGTCTGGGGGTAAGGTGTAAGCGGTCTAGGGGTAAGGTGTAAGCGGTCTAGGTAGGTGTAAGCGTTAGGAGTGTAAGCGGTCTAGGGGTAAGGTGTAAGCGGTCTGGGGGTAAGGTATAAGCGGTCTAGGTGTAAGGTGTCAGACTTCTGTGCTGGGGATCCAGGGTTCAATTTTCGGTCCCGGCACAGATTTATCTGATTATCAAACCCTTCCTTCACCTCTGACAAGACATCTTGTGAATGTGTGGAATGCCAGGCCACCACCGTGGTTCGGATCCCACGTTAAACTGTAGGTCCTCCATCTCACAATAACCCTACCATTACACATTAGCGTAAGTGCGTACAACCCTAACGGGTAGTAAGACGCGGTACTAATAATTATAATGATATGGATACACGAGTTGTAAAACTATGTACCTACATTGATCGGCTTGGATTCAAGGAGTGCGACTGTCAAATTATGTTTAATATGGTCAACGAGTGTTACAGTTATCCTGGAACAAACATCCGAAAATACAGACAGATGAAATGCTAGATGTTCAAGTTAAGACAAAGCCTCGCTACACTCAGTCAGTAATTTGTAGTAAAGTGTATCAATATTTGTCACTAAGACAAACGTTTCTAGTTTTGTAAAGGACCTTTCTAATGAAGATTGGACTCCATTGTAAGTGAAACTATCGTCTCGAGTTTGGTTACGGTTGTAAGCAACCTGTCACTGGTTCGACGGAGAACGGATGTAGGTCTTCTGGGGGAGATCAAACAAGTGACGATAGTTCCTCCGGTGTAATTACAGTCGAGGGGACAGATGACGATCTTCCGGTAATGACGGTCGTTATATTCCTCGCCTCCCCATGCCATAGAACAAGTAGAAAAGGATATAGCCCTGAATATTTTAACGAGAAAAATAAATTTAAAGTTCGAATTACATTACACCGAATTATCACATCTGAAGGAACTGCAGGTATTTTGGAAGAAGGGCTTTATCTTCACGCTTTCTCGGTTAACTGTTGCCAAATTTCCTCGTTCAATTTTATACGAAGGTGATACGTTGGTTTCAAAAGGAGTTATTGGCAACATATACGGTACAGTGTTGCCAAATTGTGTCTTATATTTGAAGTGAGATTGACCGAATTAAAACAATAAATTGACAATAGTGTTTCCCAATAGAAGCCAAGAGGTTTTCTTGAAGATGGTACTCAATGTAGTGGATCGTTGTAACGGCAGCTTATGCGGATTATCGCGCTAGAATTAATTCAAAACCTTTTTATTGGTACCTATATTTGAAGGCTATAACCTTACATGAGTTTTGATCTGTTTTAATTCTAAGCAAAACGTGTATATGTTTCCCCTTCAATTATTATTATTATTATTATTTATTATTAGCACCGCGTCTTACTACCCGTTTGGGTTATACGCACTTACGCTAATGTGTAAATGGTAGGGTGATTGTGAGATGAAATGGAGGACCTACAGTTTAACGTGGAATCCGAACCACGGTGGAGGCCTGGCATTCCCCACATTCTTCCCCTTCAAACAACGAAAATAACTTTAAAATGACCTCTCTTCCA
>JBCFYV010000003.1:66083757-66115132 GCA_039000515.1 Timema cristinae | reverse complement strand
CATTGCTGTAACAAACCTAGTCAGTTCCAAGCCAGTTGTGTTACATTCTCAGTCAACTCTTCTCGTAGTTCAGATAGTAATGTTTGTTCTTGCTGTGTTTCAGCTCGTCCAAGCAAAAGATCAGCTTCTTCCTCTTCTCGTGATGAACACATTGGGGAAAATGCCCGGAATACCTGGAATGTTCTTGGCAGGGATATTCAGTGCTGCACTGAGGTAAAGTACAACATGTTTAAAATATTCAGACGAGGGGGATCCAGGATGATTAATATTGGATTTACCACTGGCAAACAAAAAGGCAATAAATTGGTGGTTTGGTTTTTTTCACAGCATCCTAGTATCCTTTCAGGTTACAATAATGAAACCAACCTACTGCCAATTTTTTAATTATTTGGTCTTAAATTATGAAGCCAAAGGATTGAAACACTTGATTAACACTCGATTTGTCATTTCAATCTAATAATTCATTTGATTTATTTGATTATGTGTACATATTTGTTTTTTAATGTATACACTCTGGTCGATGACAGGGAGATTGGGGTTCTAAATCTCGGTTGGGTGTTGGGTGGGATTTTTCAACATTGTTTTCCACTTTTCCCCCACGCAAATTTGGGTATAATTCCTATAAATTCAACCTTCCTCGTCCCAACTTATTAGCGTAATTAGTACATAAGTGTACAACCTAAACGGGTAGTAAGACACAATGGTAATAATAATTATTTCTGAGGGAACTGAATGATTACTATTCGTGAATAGCGTTGCCATTCTCTTGTTTTCTTGTGGTCAATCTCTTCTCAAATATAAGACAAGTCTGGCAACGCTGGTCAGTCGAGGTTGCCAGTAGCTCCTTCCTACCCCAGTACACCACCTTCAGACATAACTGAGAGCGAGGAGATTTGGCAACAGTTAACCGTGTAAACCTCTTGTAAAAATATTAGGAAGCGTGATGGGAAAATCAGTAAAGAAGTTTACGTGAAAATAACAATGTTTGTTTATTTTATATAGAGCAATCAAAAAGGTAAATAAATAATTAGAACAAAAATAAAATAACATCGCGTGAAGTGCTTATACTCCCAGATATAGAAATAACTCAATTTAGATAATGGAATTTATAGACTTTACAATACCTGAAAATAAAAAGATATATATATATATATATATATTTATATAGTAATAAGTTGGTTGTCAGTACAACCCTAATATTAATTGTCATCATTGAGGTTTATGGTTCAAAGTTTAAATATCCCACGCATTTAGAGAGAAACACAATAACTCCGTTATTACTCCTAACAAATGTTTCTACATTATAAACATTAGCACTTATATGGGAAGTTACCCTAACACGTGCCTTTAAGCAAAACGAAATAAATATGATCATTAATCATAATAAATTTAATATTTACATAGCCCTTACCTAGAGGCACAAAGTTTATACTTCCTTTAACTTGTGTAATAAGTGTACAAAACAATACTTCATCATAACTCCTAATAAACGTATCAACTTAGGTAATGATTACAAGAAATTAAATAAATATGCACCTTCAAACCAAAAGAGATCAACCTAATGTTGAATGGTAATAATACAAAGAATATGACTTAGGACCCAGTCCCAAAACTAACATACTAGTGCCCTGTACTCTGAGTTAGAACAGTTAACCTGATAATCCCATATACAATACATATGCTAATGATATCAAGAAAGGACGGGTGGTAAGCCCGAGACGCAAAGTTTGCCACGGCGTGACATTAAATAAAATATATGTACATTAAACATATATAATTAAAGTGAAATTGCACAGACTATTTGAATTAAACTTCACATAAGGCGACAGAAACGAACTGCGTGAAACCTTTCATAGTTAAAACTTAAATGAGTTTAATGCCAGGCCTCCACCGTGGTTCGGATTCCACGTTAAACTGTAGGTCCTTCATTTCATCTCACAATCACCTTACCATTACACATTAGCGTAAGTGCGTATAACCCGAATGGGTAGTAAGACGCGATGCTAATAATAATAATAATAATAATAATAATAAATGAGTTTAAGCCCCAAACAATAATTTTGATGAGAAATCCCCCATTTTTAAATATTAAATAAAATATCCCGTCCTCAAAGTCGTCGTCCTCACCTAGGTCAGTCGGCGGTATAATGAATGACCATTGAAAACCAACGTCCCAATATATACCCATAATTGTATTCACAGAGATAAGGGGCAAGGGAAGGAAGGAGTAAGTCGAAAGAACAAACACGACATGAAAAGAAGGTCCTAGCAACTGGTAGATTAATCTAGATGGTTCTAACGGCGGAACTAGTAACTTCTTCCGGCCACGCAGAGCCTCATTCTCTTGTTTCCGGCCAGGTGTGTGTTGATTCCCGAGCAGCCAGTCGATCGAAAGCTAAACTTAGTCTGTTGTGTAGAGCGTTGGAGAGCGGAGGTCAGAGCACGTGCGCTTGTGTTGGAGTTCATCAAGGGGGTTTAGTGAGTGTTGCCCCATTTGAAATAGCTTTAACTTGTAACTCGTTACAACAGAGAGAGAGAAAGAGAGCGAAGAAAAAGCCTTCCTCCTATTTCTTCAGCGTGGCTCATTCATGATTAATTTATATATTTTTAATTAAAACATAGGCCAGAACCTCTTATAAACCAATACCAACGCAGATCCGGGTGTATTTATTTGGATGTATCCAGAGTTCTTCCGTATTAAAAAAAAAATATAAAAATAATGGTTTCACCTGTCTCAATTTTATTGTTTTTTAAAGTAGAGTACAAAAAACAAACCTCCATGGCGTCCGCCCCCAATTGAGCCATACCAATCGAGTGCCCGCCTTCTACTGGCGAAGACAGTGTCAGCTTCTGCGGAAAAAGCGGTGTCATGTGGTCAGAACAACGAATCCTCCTGCCGTTAATCTCGGTTTTCCAGACCGGATATGCTACTTTTCATTCAAGTAGCTTCATTTTTTTTGTCCTCACGGGACTGAGTTTGACCTCGTTCCGGAAACCACTGCTTCACAGATAATCTGAAAGCGCTGGGGATGTAGCCCTGGACTTGTGGGTCTGTAGCCATGAGCTCTGACCACTAGACCACAGAGGCAGTCTCTAAAGTAGAGTAGGTCTACATAAAACCGCACCATAAGCTACAGTAGCCCCATGGATTCTTTGGTGCTGACCGACAGCTGACGGCTTTGAAAAGTTACCAGACCAAATTATATATCTCTACACCGAACCATATATCTGCAAAAACATGTGATTAGCAGCTGTCACTTCTGATGGTCAAAATGTAGGTATATACCTAAATGTTGACTGTCAGAAGTTAGCTGTGAGTTGTCAGTCAGCACCAAAGAAGCCATGGGGCTACTGTATCTTGCCTAACTAGGTGTTATGCGTGGGAGGAAACGTGATCAAAAGGTTATTTTGCTATTGATAAGGCTGGGTTGATATTCATGCATAGTGAATAGTGCATAGCCCATAGTGCGTAATTCGTAAGAAAAATACAACAGTAAATTTTTACTTAAATCAAATGCCTTTATTCAAAGAAATTAAGCTAACCTTTTTGATATTCTAGATAAATTATTTAAAAATACTTCACTTAAGGGTTCACTAAAAAAAAGGTGTTCATTAAACTGTGTATTTTGAATCATTGAATTAACCTAATATAAGTGGTGCCTGATTTTGATTTAGTTATGATTTTATTACAGTAGACTTATATCTAAATAACATAATCTAAAATGTAATATTTCCCCTTTTCTTACAATCGCAGGTAATACCTAAAAAAAAAATTGTTAACAGAAAGCAAATATGAATACCATAAATTATTCCAAACATGGCCAGAAAATATTTTTTGTCTGCTTTGTATACTCGTGTTTAGTTGGCTAGAGTTTCTCCTTGCATTCTCATTGGCTGATACATCTCACGGACAAGAGTCGTCTATGAACAAGTCCATGGATAATACATAGAAATTTAAAGTTAAATCAACTTTATGAGCTGTGCACTGTTCCCTTTGTATCGATTATGAACGCTGTCATTGAAAATAATGTGTTTCAACTTCTTGCACATTATGTGCTATATACTATTCACTATTAACCATGTGGTTATGCATTAATACAAACCCAGAACTACCAATATAGTGAATGTAGGCCTATTTATTTCCACGAATTGCCCTTTTAACAGCACTCTCTCTACGGGTCTCAACTCTATGGCGGGCGTGATCTTGGAAGACTTCTGTAAGCCCCATCGCAAGAAACCTCTCACTGAAAGACAAATGAGCATCATAATGAAGACTGTGGTGGTCGTGGCTGGTCTAATGTGCATAGCGCTCGTCTTCGTGGTGGAGAAGCTGGGAACTGTATTGCAGGTGAAAAATACACAAATAACCCCTGGTTATGCCATTGCTCTTTCTTTTCACAATATAATAACGCATGCTCTGTTTCTGTAATTTCACTTAGTTTTCCTTATTCTTAAATTAGTGTCCTAAATTAATCACCGAATAGTAAACGTTTATTTATTGTAACTATGCATAGTGGCTGGCGGCGGATATTTCAAATACAAACTTTGAAATACTGTGTGTTTGGGGCCGGTTTTATTTGGATCATCTATCTTCTATACTTATAAAATAACATGTCCTGACTGACTGATTGACTGATTCATCATCGCCGAGCGCAAACTATCAAGGCTACAAGCATGAAATTCGGACTGTATATTCATTTTGTTATGTAGGCACCCACTAAGAAAGGATTTTAGAAAATTCCACCCCAAAGGGGTCAAAATAGGGGATGATAATATGTATGATAATATGTATGAAAGTCCGTCATTTTGAAAGTTACATAAACAAAATTTTGTATTTCGGTTATTGACGTAAAACAAATAAATACGTGTTTCAGGAATTTTGGAAATTTTATTTAATAAGGGATGAAAAGGGGGTGAAAGTTTGTATCGGACTTGCATTATTTTTGATCTGAGGTCAAGTTATGGTCATCAACGTAACGTAATATTTTAAATTAATCTGTAAATACATATATATGTATATTTTCGTATTTGTATATAATCAACTTCCACGCGAGCAAAGCCGCGGGCAACAGCTATCTAGTCCTGTATATTAGGTGAAAACCCCTACAACGATTGGGCTGAAATTTCTTATCGACATAACTCTGACGTCCGGATAATATATAGAATGTACTGTAACATGTGATATCCAATTTTATTATTATTATTATTATTATTATTATTATTAGCACTTACACTAATGTGCAATGGTAGGGTGATTGTGAGACGAAATGGAGGAGCTACAGTTTAACGTGGGATCCGAACCACGGTGGAAGCCTAGAATTCCTCACATTCGCAAGTTGTGATTAATTACACGTCTTTTCAGAGGTGAAGGAAGGGTTTGGCAATCAGATAAATTTGTGTCAAATTTAGTTATGAACAAGAGACACAAAAAACAATGAAAATAGTTAATATAAACATGTGTTCCATTTGACCTAGTTTCCGAGTTACAGCGCAAATAATCCCATTAAACTGTTTGTAAATCATACTCGATATCTCTCGACCTGTTGACTAGGTATGTTCTATGGGTTAATCCAACATCTGATATTTTTTAAATAGTGTGGAATTCTATGACACGATGATTGTAGGTTTGTATTCAGTTCAACGGCGGACATTTTGAGTACTTCTTATGATGTCAAGCAGCTCCACATTACTGGAGTACTAACTAACATGACTATAGCTAGGAAACATGGTAAACGTTACAAACTCTTTTCTAGACTTGAATTAAAATACTTTTAGTTATATATATATGTGTGTGTATATATTTTTTACAGATGATGTCGAGTCTAGCCGGAATCGCAAACGGTCCTTTAATCGGAGTCTTCACTGCGGGATTATTCTTACCTTGGGTAAACTCAAAAGTAAGCTATATGTCTACATTTACTTTCTTTATGGCATTGTGAACTCTTTTGCATTGCAGAACTTAC
Organism: Timema cristinae; assembly: GCA_039000515.1. Taxonomy (NCBI): domain Eukaryota; kingdom Metazoa; phylum Arthropoda; class Insecta; order Phasmatodea; family Timematidae; genus Timema; species Timema cristinae. The sequence continues at coordinate 66,109,169 of JBCFYV010000003.1, read as the reverse complement.
AAAAATATACCACATATCCCTATCTTGAGCTAGTTCCATCCAGTCCACCTCATTACAACATATCCCTATCTTGAGCTAGTTCTATCCAGTCCACCCCATTACACCCTATCTCTATCTTGAGCTAGTTCTATCCAGTCCACCTCATTACACTCTATCCCTATCATGAGCTAATTCTATCCAGTCCACCTCATTACACCCAATCCCTATTTTGAGCTAGTTCCATCCAGTCCTCCTTATTACACCCAATCCCTATCTTGAGCTAGTTCTAACCAGTCCCCCTCATTACACCTTATCCCTATCTTGAGCTAGTTCTATCCAGTCCACCTCATTACACCTTATCCCTATCTTGAGCTAGTTCTATCCAGTCCACCCCATTACACCCAATCCCTATCTTGAGCTAGTTCTATCCAGTCCTCCTTATTACACCTTATCCCTATCTTGAGCTAGTTCTATCCAGTCCACCTCATTACACCCTATCCCTATCTTGAGCTAGTTCTATCCAGTCCACCTCATTACACCCTATCCCTATCTTGAGCTAATTCTATCCAGTCCACCTCATTACACCCAATCCCTATCTTGAGCTAGTTCTATCCAGTCCACCTCATTACACCCTATCCCTATCTTGAGCTAGTTCTATCCAGTCCACCTCATTACACCCTATCCCTATCTTGAGCTAGTTCTATCCAGTCCACCTCCTTACACCCTATCCCTATCTTGAGCTAGTTCTATCCAGTCCACCTCCTTACACCCTATCTCAGGTGGTGGTGGTGGTGGTGGTGGTGGTACATTGAATGCTTATCAAAAGATAAACTATTCTGAAAATTTTGAGAAATACTTTTTTCAAAGCCTGGTTACGCCTCATTTTCAGGGAGTCTTCATCGGAGGTCTGTCGGGGCTCGGGTTCGTGGCCTGGTTAAGTCTGGGAGCCCAGGCGGCCATCGCTTCCAACCGGCTCACGTTCCCCACCAAACCGGTCTCTGTGGAAGGCTGTACTTACAGCTTTGTCTCGCACAATTCGACCACAACTGTACCTTTAGACACGTGAGACAATCTTGCTGTGGCGGTAGAGATGAAAGCTTTCCGGGAAAATTTAAATAATAATACTTAGCACTGCGTCTTACTAACCATTCGGGTTATACGCTTAAGTACTAATTACCCTAATGTGTTAAGGATTAGGAAGGCCTAATTTAGAAGAAGTGGACTCACATTTGGGTGAAGGAAGAGTGGAAAGCCATTTAGGAAAAGCCACTCCCAGTGCGCCCAGCTGGGATTGAACCCCGATCTCTCAGTCTTCGGTGTTCTAGTTTACTGTGAGAATAGCGCGTTAGACCATGTGACCACCGAAGTGGGTTCCCCGATATTATTATTTTATCGTAACTCATTTGATGCGTTTTATGGTATTAACGTCTAAAGGATAAAATTAGAATGTAGTGTAAACTTTAAAAGTTGGTAGGTCTATACATCTCAACAGAATTCATTCATTTAAATTGTTAAAAAAAAATAATGCGTAATAATAATTAAAGGAAAATGTTTCATTTTACATTTATATTTGGCATAGCTCTAACGCTCTCCCCTCCTCCCCCCCCCCCCCCACCAAGGTTTGTATGTCGGGAACGCGAGTTAAATACAGTTTTTTAACAGATTTTAGAGTAAAAAATGTTTTTTGGCCAAAATAAATCAAATTTAAGGGAATTGGCCCTTTTATTTTGGCGTGGAAATGCAAAGCCAAGGGAACAAACGGTTATCTTAAAGAATTTTTATTGTTTTGTTATTTTATTTTCGGAAACGGTTTGTTCAAGAATAGAAGCATGTTGATTAAGTTATATACTTACTATAGTTACTATAGTTACTTTTTATATACACACCTCCTGTATCATTTTAACACTGATCAAATATCGATAAAATTGATATTTTTCAATAGAAAACTGCTGGCCGCATAACAAAAAACAAGAAATTGTAACAATTAATAAACATCGATACATTATCTTGGAAGGAGTGTTGAAAATATTAACATAAAAATTTCATTCATTCTCGAGAAAACTGGTATTTCCAAACGTATGATTTTTCCGCAACACCTGTCCAGTAGCTAGCGCTAGCTACGGTTTCGGTGATCCATCTGTTCTTCTTATCATCATCATCATCATTATTATTATTATTATTATTATTATTATTATTAGCACCGCGTCTTACTACCCGTTCGGTTTATATGCACTTACGCTAATGTGTAATGGTAGGGTGATTGTGATATGAAATGGAGGACCTTCAGTTTAACGTGGAATCCGAACTACGGTGGAGGCCTGGCACTCCACATATTCACAAGTTGTGATTAATACACGTCTTGTCAGAGGTGAAGGAAGGGTTTGGTTATCAGATAAATCTGTGTCGGGACCTAGAATTGAACCCCGGACCACCAGCACAGAAGTCTGACACCTTTCCCATAGACCACCAGGTCACCCATCTGTTATTGTTGGCGCGGAAGGATATTTTAGTCGGGTGTGAAGCCACGCCACGCCACGCCACGCCACGCCACGCCTTTCACCCTCCCGCCCACCATCCCACAAAATAGGTTTTAGGCTTGCACTCGACAGGGCCGAGGGCCTTAACTCCAGTAGAAACGTAGCTAAATTTTACTCACATGTTCACGTCAACAGTTGTCGAATATCTGTCAAGGTTGTCCTGGAATTTAATGACAACTTTTTATCTTCATTTAAAAAATTTCTCATCTAATACCGCTATTCTTATGACAGTTGTATTTTCATAATATTTTCTAATAATTTTTCTCTCATCATGTAAATTACCTGCTTCGGTGACCGCATGGTATAAGGCGCTATTTTAGCGGTAGACTAGGCCGCCGATGACGGGGAGATCAAGGTTCGAATCTACGTTGCGTGTACTGAGAGTGTTTTTTTTCAGAATGATTTTCCACTCTCCTTTCATGCAAATGCGGGGGACTTCCTATAAAAATATAACCTTCCTAACCCTTAAAACCATTAGCGTAACAAGTACATATGCGTATAACCCAAACCGGAAATAAAAAACTATGCTAAAAGAACAAACATAAAAACACATGAAACCCGTCGTAGTTCAAAAACTACGAACGACATGCGGACTAAATTTCAGGCTCGTAAAGTCTAGTTTGTCGTTGGGAGGAGCTAGGGGTTCTAATACCATCTGAGTGTGATTTTTTTCCTATACGATGGTTTTCCACTTCTACAAATCTCCACCCAGAAAATTAGGGTAAGTTTTCTTGTTTCAGTAAGGTGCTTGATTAAATAACTTATCGAATATGAACGAAACATTGGATTGTTTTAGTGAGGTGTTTACTTAAATAACTTATCGAATATGAACGAAACATTGGATTGTTTTAGTGAGGTGTTTACTTAAATAACTTTTCGAATATGAACGAAACATTGGGTTGTTTCAGTGAGATGTTTGATTAAATAACTTATCGAGTATGAACGAAACACTGGGTTGTTTCAGTGAGGTGTTTGGCGCGTATCGGCTATCTTATATGTGGTACTACATGGTTGGCTGCGTGGTCACCATATTGGTGTCTGTGGTGGTCAGCTTGTTGACGCAATCTAAGGATGTGAGCCCAGTAGACCCAAAACTCCTGAGTCCCCTCATCAGACGCTTCATGCCGACAAAGAAGAAAGACAAGTTGGGGGCGGATATTGTTTTGATTGGGGTACGTATGATGCATTTATACAATCCAACTTTCATATGGAGGGCCTTCTATCTGACACTTAGAACAGCTACAGTAGCCCCATGGCTTCTTTGGTGCTGACTGACAACTCACAGCCGAATTCTGACAGTCAACATTTAGGTATATACCTAAGTTTGGACCGTCAGAAGTGACAGCTGCTAAACCCATATTTTTGCAGATCATATGGTTCGGCGTAGGGATACATAATTTGGTTTGATAACTTTTCAAAGCTGTCAGCTGTGAGCTGTCAGTCAGCACCAAAGAAGCCATGAGGCTACTGTATATAAGCCCACGGTACACAAGGCCTACTGTTCACTTTTCATTTTATTTGGTATGTTTCGTGTACAATGAAATATGTAGAGTAATCTACGAACAATATCTATTTACTTGTCATAATTATTATCCTGAATGCCAGGCCTCCACCGTGGTTCGCATTCCACGTTAAACTGTAGGTCCTTCATTTCATCTCACAATCACCCTACCATTACACATTAGCGTAAGTGCGTATAACCCGAATGGGTAGTAAGACGCGGTGCTAATAATAATAATAATTATTATTATCCTGAATACAATACTGCTCAATGTAGTAAGTATAGATTGTATTTGTATTAGATTGTTGTAGTTAATATAAATAATATATAAAGCTCGTATTGACTAAACTGTGTCCAAGCACTAAGATTTTAAATATATATTTCTAAATAGCGGACACTTTATAATAACGGATTTTTATTTTATTTTGCCTCAAGGTATCCACTTTAAGAAATTTCGCTGTAGTACACTTCCAACTGATATAATGATTTTTTATTTTTTCAGATGAAAAATGATTTTGAAGATTCACAAAAGGAAAATCCAACTTCTGAGCAGTTCGGTCTACAAATTAATCAATCTAGTATCACGTGATAGTTAAATACAAGTAATAGAGTAATTTTGTAACTAACATTTTCTTAAATAAAATCATATGTTTTTTAGTTGTTTTTTTGTACATTTTCTGAACTTTAAATATATGTTTTATGGCGTTGTTGAATTGTAACAGTTTTAAAATTAAAAATGATTGGGAACCATCCACTGTGTATAGCAGGGCCACGAACGGTGCGGCCACACAGGGCCCCGTGGTTTGGAGGAGGAGGGGGGCTGCGCTTGCTTAGATAAAAAAAAAAGTTGGGGTGGGAAATTTTTAATTGCACGTTCGTATAGTAAGGCGCTCTATTAATGTACAGAGGCGAGCTAGAAAATATTGTCAAAGAGAGTGAATAAAATAAATACATAGCGGTAATCACGTGGTTAATTTAATGAATGAGTGAAGCGAGTTCTCCGTTTTAACTCCACAGATTTGCATTTGTCTCTCTGTGGTGGATAATGTCTCACGATAACTTTTAAACGAATTAACCGATTTAATCCAAACTCCATACAGTTGTTCTTTGTACCTTTATACAGATCAAGTTCGTTGGGGAAGTAAATCAACCCTTAGACAGGGGTGGATTCAAAGGGGAGAGCCTCTTCCACTCAATATTTTTAATTTTAAAAATTAATCAATTAAATATATGTTATAGTCACTACTAATTATACTGTCATGTAATATATCATTAACTAATTGCTTCGCGTTTCAATCATGGTTAATAAATTGATTTACATTTTTAACTAGTAATCCTGCATGGCAATGTCTGTGACCCAATGTAGTATAAGAATTATTCAAGACCCCCCCCCCCCCCCCGCTGATCTCCCATGGTGCCCGTATCTCTGAAACGTAATTCTAAACCAGGTAAAAATATTTTTTTCAAAAAATTGTTATAAATAGCCTATTTAAAAAGTTAATTAAAAATTTTAAAATCCGGCTTCGAGTTGCATTCGGACCCCCTTCCTCTCCCTTAAATTATTATTATTATTATTATTATTATATAGATACACAATTTAACTAATAAAGATTAACAACAACGAAAAATCACATAAACGAACTTGAATGCGTTTCAAATTTTTCAAATTAATTTCTAAATCACTCTCAAATTTTGAAGAATTTTTCCGTCAAAGTTTCCTGAGGGGTAACCACCCCCGGTGCGGTCCCATGAAAATGCCCACGCACCCACCCAGCGCCCTTACGAAAATCCAGAATCCACCTCTGCCCTTATATCTATATAAAAACACGGCTTCATGTTACCTTTTAGGGCATTTCCTGATACCTCGTGGTAAGGTATATAGGTGCAAACTACTGTAAACAAAACTATGGTTTTGACTTCTTTTTTTTTTTTTTGTGGTTGGGGGAGGATAGGCAGGTAACTGGGGTCCCACTGACGAAGTTTGCCCAGGGCTTCCACGTCTGCTAAGGGCGGACCTAGTGTATATTAGAATTTTGGTAGGAAGGAACTTTTAGAAACCAAAAACCTTTTATTTTTTGCGAGGTATTGATAATATCTATCAAAAGTGACAGCTGTAGATAACACGACTCAACGTATGAATGTATGAAAATTGTTTAAGTAGCAAAATTGTTCCAATCAAAATCGTACTCTAGTTCAAAGACGAACTAACAATATGTGATTCCCATTAAATTAATTATAATCAAAAGTTGTAAGCATAAAGAGACTAATTAATTTTCCCTGGTGGTTTAGGTTTATATCCTACTTCTGTGCTGGGGTCCGGAGTTTAAATCCTCGGTCCCGGCACAGATTTATCTGATTACCAAACCCTTCCTTTACCTCTGACAAAACGTGTATTAATCACAACTTGTGAATGTGTGGAATATCAGGCCTTCACCGTGGTTTGGATCCCACGTTAAACTGTATGTAGGTCCTCCATTTCATCTCACAATCCCAATCAATCAATACACATTAGCGTAAATGCGTATAGCCCGAACGGGTAGTAAGACGCGGTGCTAATAATATTATATTGAAGCAATATTATGTTTATTTTAGCCCACCTTGAGTGCAATTTTAGAGTGTATTTTATTTAATTAGCGAAGAGAAGAAAAACAACAGGAAACATTTAATTAAAAAATGACATTATTTTTTGTCAGTGATGTTGCTGATGTGCAACAGAACGTCGAAAGTACTAGGAGAACATCTGAATCAAAGAGGTGGCGGAGTTTAATTTGTGGATGACTGTGCCATCTATGAAGCAGCAGTAAAACTAGCTCTATAATTATTGAGAGTTTACTATTGCTTAATGAGATATTCATCATTTATTTTTAAATTATTGAATCAGTTTTATGATTTTTAATAAAGCTTCCATAGTGTCTTACGTTTTTTATATGCACTCAACTCGGTTGGTAAAATTATTGGTTTTGTACAATTGTGCATAAACTACCTGTGCACAACGAAAATACACAAATTTATTCAACTGGAACTTGAACTAGAATTTCAACGCTAAATGATCTAAATCACAAACTTAAGCTTAAATAATGACAAATACCACATTCGAAGTACTATTTTCAATTAAATTAAATTAGTTTTCAAACTTACTCATTTCTAAGAACGTTAAGCATCAAAAGAAAAGTATTGATAGTTTACTAGTTTCGAGTATTGATATATAATTGTATCGAAATAATAAACAAGACTTCAAAATATAAAGTTTTTAGTGTTTTCATGTATGAATTTTTTTTTTCTCTCTACAGGCCTACTTTGTGTCTTTAAAAATGTATGCACTTACCTAATAGCATTGCATATTAAATATATTGATAACAATCTTGACATAGGTTTGGTTTACACCAGAACCTACGTTAATTCAACATTCAACCACCAAGCGCTGTAGTAGATGTGTGAGAATATAACTGAAATCGCTCTTATTGCGTTATTGGAATTTACTTTATTTTAGCACCACGTCTTACTACCCGTTCTGGTTATACGCCTTTGTACTAATTACATTAATGGGTTAGGGATCAGGAAGGCTTAATTTAGAGGAAATGCACCCGCATTTGCGTGGAGTGATAGTGGCAAACCATTTAGGAAAAACTTAGTGCACCCGACCGGGATCAAACCCCTATCATCCGGTATTCGGCAGGCTAGTCCAACATGATATTAGCGCGTTAGACCACGTGGCCACCGAAGCGAATTTATTGAAGTAGATCTACATACAAATAATTAGGACTTTTTTTTTTGCAGAATATTTTTTAGTGATTTCAAAAAACATTGTTAGTAACACATTCAACCGCCAAGCGCTGTAGTCGATATGTGAGTGCCAGAAAATAACTGTAATCGCTTTTATTGCTGTGGTGGAACTCACTTAAATAGCTCTTTTTTTTAATATTGAAAAAATTTCAAAATGTAAATTCTAGGGAAATTTTCCGTCTCACGTCCTCAAAAGTGTTGCGATGCTCCAGTAAGGTTGGTAGCCCTGGTGGCAGTAGTTCGAGGATATGGGTGCCGCTCTGATTTACGAGTCCCCCGGTTTATCTCGCGAGCCGCCACTGATAAGAAGGCGCCGAGACTTTCGCCAAGTCAACGTCCTCTCGACCTTCCAGCCGACAGCTCTCATTCCTAGGCCAGAGACACCGTTTCGAACCCATGTGAAGCCCAGTGGCGTGAGCGCGCACACAAATTCACTCCTGAAGGGTTGTGTGAGGGCAGGGGTGGGCTGAAGGGCTCAAAGCAGCCACAAACTGCACATACGGTGAACTCAACATGAATTATTCATAAATAACACTGAATCTATCGTTTAGGATAAGCTGAAGTGGTGCGATGAAGTATTATTACTTTTTTTTTATTATTAGTACATTTAATATTGAGGACATTTCAGCAAGGCCGTAGTCAGCCAATAATTTCAGGGGGGGGGGGGGTCTGGTGGGCCTATCCCCCAATTGCTGGTAGCTAGAAAAATTCTAAATATTAAACACCTCTAGAAGCTATCTGAAGTGCTTTTTATGGTAACACAGCCCCCTAATTTGTATTTGTATCTTATTATTGATATTGTTTGAACCATAAATAAAGCCATATATATTTTGTTCATAGAGTTTCGGGGGGGTTTGAACCCCCTTCTACCCCCCCCCCCCCCAGACTACGGCCTTGTATTTCAGTTGCCTACATTATCGATTAGTACTTCACTACACAAACCACTTAAAACATTTATAATTACTTTCTACTGGCATGAGCAAAAAAATAAAAATGCTTTTAAATGGTTAGACAATATTTAGGAATATATTTTTTTGAGATATTTATGTTTGTAAAATAATCCTTCACTCTTTACTTGTGTGGATTACAAAGCTACCAACAATCAGTATCTCCTAAACTCATGAGTATAATTTTGGACCCGCCTCGGTGGCGTAGTTGTCTAACGCGCTTGTCGTGTTGAGCCCGACTGCTGAGGGCGGGGAGATGGAGGTTCGAATCTCGGTCGGGTGAACTGGGGGTGGTTTTTCCTAAATGGTTTTACACTCTCCCTCCACGCAAATGCGGGTTCACTTCCTTTAATTCAACCTTCCCAATTCCTAACCCATTAATGTAATTATTAGTACTTAAGCGTATAACCCGAATGGGTAGTAAGACGCGGTGCTAAAAAAAATATATATATATATATAATTTTGGATTTATAAATGTTTCTTAAAACACCAAGAAACCACCAACGGGTCGGTTTTAAATTAATGCCATCGTATATCTTCACAAAATATTATGGGCACTCTCAGACTTACTCAAAAGGAACTTTTGATGAAAATTTAATAAATGCAATCATTTAGAATTGAATGGGTAGCTTTATTTATGTTTAAAATAGATATTTTTTTATGTATTTGAAGTGCATGTTCTAAACCAACTAATTTCATCATCACTCGACTTATAAGCTAACTTAAATCTAGAACAGACACAACATACATTTCACCAATGATACATTTTTTTTTTTGACATGACGGGGGTCGAATCTTTGACCTTTGGATCAGTAGACAGACACGTTACCAACTGAGTTAAGGTATTGGATCTTAAAGAATTAGCGATGGCCCAAAGCAGCATCTTAAATGCTTTATCTATATAATTCTCATACAGTAAAGCACAATATATCCGAAACCAGGTTTACCACGTGCACAAAACAATTGTATCACGTTCACAAAAACAATTGTGTCCCCCTCATAAACTGATTGTGTACGGGCTAAAAGTGAGTATACGTAATATGTAAATACACAACGTTTATAGATTATTTTTAAATTTTGTATACCCTAATAAACGTAATAGATAAAGACTTGGCTGTGTTAAAAGTTTTAAAAAATTAGTTTGAGTACGCCAGATGCTGGAATGATGGGTTAGATAGATATAAACGATAACATTGATATTTTATCTTATATTTTCATACCGAATTGTGCGAAAATAATTTTGACAAGTTATATATAGTCAAATTTTCATTGGAAAAACCTTATCCAACAGCTAGAAAAGCTACCAGATCTAATTTCACGTATTCATACATCAAGTCATGTGATCTACAGCTGTCACATTTGATAGATATCATCAATAACTATAAAATAATTCTAATAATATAGTAAAATATTACCATTGTTGGTCACAAAAAATACGTTTGTATTTTCTAAAAGGCCGTTTCTATGAAAATTGGATTATAGTTATTAGGTACGTCACACACTATACACGTGTCAAGTAGTAGTTTGCACACTAAACATTATTCAAGATAACTAGACACAATTTAATTAGTTAATTGATTGATTTACAAATCTATAAAAAGCGTTTTCGTTTTCATGAGGCTTTTTTTTAACATAAGGACATCGCCTAATTGAAGGAAGAGGCTTATATTCTTACGTTGCGATAATTTTTTTTAAGAATGGAATTTCTGAAATTTCAAAACTACTTAAACAATCCTATAAATTATCTTAGATTTTTTTGGTTGATGCTAATATTAAAATAATAATACTACATTTGTTTGGGGAAAGGTCAGAATATGATTTCTTACTCAACTCGGAAATGCAAGAATTTGCGTAAAAATATCTGGGAAAATTAATCAACCTTAAATGTTTATAAATAAAACTATTTACTTATACATATTTAAATTATAGTATAGCTTTTAAAGGTTGTATGGATAATTAGGCACTTCCCCTTCCACTTTGAGGTGGACCATATATTAAAGTAAAAAAACACGAACATCAGCGCTCCAGTAGGCGGTTTGTGAACCACTCGTGGTTTTGTTTGTTATATTATATCGATCTTCCTGTCTGATTTATTTTTTAAACTGGATATATTTTGTTTGTTTTTTGTATCGCGTCTTACTATTAGCATGGAACTATTTGCATTTAATTACACTGACAGGGTAAATTTCAATAAGATAGAATTTAAAGGAAATGTACCCACATTTACGTAAAGTGAGAGTAGGAGTATAAAAACCAGCCCTGGTTTAACTGGCTGGGATTCAAACCTAGACCTTTCCGTCATTGGCAATTCATTCTATAGTGATATTCACTCACTCTATAATAGAATATAATGTAAAGAGATAACGTAAAACTTTCAATTTTTTTTGTTGAATAAATTTCCACGGAAACTTTCCTTTAATTTTTTATTTCCGGAACGATTTCTAACTATTTAAATGGAATGAATTAAATCGATATATTATTTCAATTCTTAAAGTGTACAATACAGTTTAATTTATCATTTACGAATGAGTTACAATAACACAATAACAGTAGTTCAAGTTTACTTCTTACATTCGCATAGCGACTACAGCGCTTGATGGTTGAATGTGTTACTAGCGTCACTCTTCCCCAGTATTCTGTGGGATGGATGTGTTTATATCTCAATATAATAATAATAATTATTATTATTATTATTAGCACCGCGTCTTACTACCCGTTCGGGTTATACGCTCTTACGGTGAGTGATGTGTAATGGTAGGGTGATTGTGAGATGAAATGGAGGACCTACAGTTTAACGTGGGATCCGAACCACGGTGGAGGCCTGGCATTCCACACATTCACAAGTTGTGATTAATACACGTCTTGTCAGAGGTGAAGGAAGGGTTTGGTAATCAGATAAATCTGTGCAGGGACCGAGGATTGAACCCCGGCCGCCAGCACAGAAGTCTGACACCTTACCCCTAGACCGCCAGTTCACCCATAATATTATATTTACTATTGAAATAATATTATAATTTTTTTTCTGGGATCAATAATCTGAAAACTCTACCGGGACGTTATCGATCTAAAATTTACAGAAATACGTTCATTTCTTTGGTAGAGTGAAGTCTTAGACCGTATGACCACCAACGATGGTGTTAATTTGAATAAAACTAGTGTCAAAAAATAATTTCAAAAAGTAAATTCTCAACCCCAAAGTTCTAGATTATCCAATTAAGAATTCATAAGTAAAAATAGATACTTTTGACGAAAAGCAAATGAAAAAAAAAGTGTCATGATCTACTTCTGGAAAGGTCATAAATATCCTCTATAATCTGTCACAGTTTGCCCCGTGGTCTATAAATGATCGACTTTTGAACCCTACGTTTTCTGAACCATGGACCCTTTGGACGGACTCGGAGATGGAAATAATCTGACCTTTTGACTTATTCCAACACTTATCTATTCTTGTTTGTCGTTAAGACTGCTCGCTCTTTCATCATATCTTTATAACCTTTCAGAGATCACTTTCGCAGATTTTAGTCTCGTCCATTGAAATAAATGCCTATCGACACTTTTCTAGTTTCACTCTTTAAAAAAAAAATGTCAATAGTAAAAACTCATTTTATGAAATTTCTAATTAGTTATTTTATAGTTTCAAATAATAATTAAAATTATTTTCCAAATACAATGTTCGCGCTTTTAAAGTCAAGTATATAAACCTTTTCAATTCGAAGTCCAAGAGATATCTAAAAAAAAGCGAATTAATAATTTTTATTAGCATCCAGGCAGCTGATACACAATAAGTCAATAACCTCAAAATATGTTGTGTATAAACACACACATTTTACATAAAATTCTATCTAAATCACACTGACACAATAAATACATAGGAAAAAACAAGAAAAATTTAACACAAAATTTAAAAAGTTAAATTAACATACGAAAATTACAGACTCAAATCAGTTTTGGCACTTTGACATTACGTTGAACAAAATTCAGTGAGCTTGGTTTATTGTAGTTTGCTTATCTTGACGTTGACCTCTTTTCAAAATATTAAATAATTTAGTGATACGCTCAAAACTATGTAGAATTCAACTATATGTAACTAGATAGCGGTTGCCCGTGGCTTTGCTCGCGTGGAAGTTGATTATATACAAATACGAAAATATACATATGTATTTACAGATTAATTTAAAATATTACGTTACGTTGATGATCATAACTTGACCTCAGATCAAAAATAATGCAAGTCCGATACAAACTTTCACCCCCTTTTTCATCCCTTATTAAATAAAATTTCCAAAATTCCTGAAACACGTATTTATTTGTTTTACGTCAATAACCGAAATACAAAATTTTGTTTATGTAACTTTCAAAATGACGGACTTTCATACATATTATCATACATATTATCATCCCCTATTTTGACCCCTTTGGGGTGGAATTTTCTAAAATCCTTTCTTAGTGGGTGCCTACATAACAAAATGAATATACAGTCCGAATTTCATGCTTGTAGCCTTGATAGTTTGTGCTCGGCGATGATGAATCAGTCAGTCAGTCAGTCAGCCAGTCAGGACATGTTATTTTATAAGTATAGATAGCTGTACCACGATTGTTGTAACTCAACTATAATAACTTCTTACTTAGTAATGTTGTATTTTACATACATTCATTAACGCTATGACATTTCTTGTATTAATATAAAACAAAACACCATCGAATTAAACAACAAACTGTGGACTGTGGCATATTTCTCTATATCCAAAGCCGTATTGTCATGTAAATGATATAGTAGTACTCCTTAAACAAAAACTTTAAACTAAAATTGTCAATAAGTACTTTCTAATGGATAATGTTGTTTGAAAATAACCCATGGATAAGCAGTATGTAATTTCATTGCTAGCTTATAGACAGAGTTTTAAAATAGCCTATGTGTATTTTCTGCCGTTTTCCCAAAATATTTAAAATGAAGTAGCGTTGACTTTGGGAGTAATCTCTTCATACAAATTGGTTAAAAAAAAAAATAGGCACAAATGATAAGGTTTGGGAGGATGTCATATCTCTTGCTACCAATTTTCTCCTTGTTTAGTGAATCGAGCAGCGATTTTCAACCTTTTCAAACTCACGACACACTAAATGGAGCACTAAAATTGTCAAGGTGCATCATCGGTTATTTGAAGAGAGATTTTATCATTAAAAAATTGATGAATGTTTTTGAATTAACTTCCAAAACTTAACGTCTAGTAATTGTGTTATTTAAAAGAAATAGTGTTGATCGTGAATTTTAAAAAAGATTTCATTAATATTCCTCAAATTTGTTCTCGTTTATTTTTTATCCTCCCCAAAACACAATGGTTGTAAAACAAAAAGAAAAACAGAACAAATCATTATAAGGCACTTGGTCGCAAAATTGCGCCATTTTTATTCTTTCAATGGAGTAGATTTGCACCATTTAGTGAATACAGGCCATGATGTCGTCTATCTTTTATTATTTATTTGGAATGGATTTTCTCTGTAACATCATCTCTCATTGTTTTGTATGGACCAAATATAAACTAATTTTAATCTGTCAATTCCGTAGAATTCAAATGTTTACGTGACATACTTTAAAATTAAAGGATAAAGCCCAGTTAATTATTATTATTATTATTATTATTAATTAATATATTTGTATAAATTTAAAAATTTGAGAATTCATGTGTGTATGGTTATTAGGAAAAAATACAAGTTCTTCAAAGTTTATTTATATTTTTTAATCAATCAATTTAAAGAATGTATGTTCAAATTGATTGTGCATTAACAATGACTTATTTGAAGCTTGAAATGTTTGTTTATTAAATGAGCAGTGTTCGTGACCTAGGATACTATGTAAAATGTAATTACCTTAGTTGAGTAAAAGTGGTTGGGTAAAAACAAGACAGTAATCGATAATCACAATAATTATTAAAATTAATGTTAGCGGAACGGCGCGGCGTGGCAGTTGTTGGGTAAATGCTGCTTGGTGTAGTTGGCAGCAGCGGTAATTAGTTGTGGGGCGGGCGTGTAGATGGCAGGGCGGTTTATGGGCGGGGCCGACTGGCAAAAGGCGCCAGTGCTCGCGAGTCGCGCGTGCTTTGAGTGTTTCTCAGTCCTTGCGGTAGTGTAATCTTGTCTGGTTGTGTTCGTGGATTGTCTGGTGATGTCCAGCCGGCTTCCTTAAAATTATTTTTGCCTGAAGGTAAATTAACAATTACATTTTGTTAAACTAGTGAATGCTTCTTATTTGACGATTTTCATTGAAGTTATTTAATTTGTAATATGCATTTTGAATTGTAGATTTTCGAATACGGTTTAGTTTTAAACTATAATATTCCACGTTGCTGTTGAGCATGTAGCCACATGTATTATAAACTAGTCATGTAATTAATGTGATATAGTAGCTGTCGGGGAAATATGAAAAACACTTTGTCCTGAATAATTTAAAATACATTGTTGTAACAATAATTATTGTGGAACTTTCTGTTAATAACCCAACAAAATTTGAATTTAATTTACGTCAACGCCTAAATGTCGACGTGTTCTAAATGTGATTCTTTACATTTAGTATAGATTTTGTTTTAATTTATTTATTTCTATGCGGGTCTATTACCAGTCTTTTTTAAAAACTATTTCAAGTTAAGATAACAAAATTATGATGGTGAAATAATTCTAGAGTGTTAAAACCAGTTTTTAATTGGTCTAAGCATTTCATATATTTTTTGCTTGGAACCCATTTACGAACTCTTTAACGGTTCCTTTTGTTTTAAAAACGTTGAAAGTTTTTTTTCCTGGAGTTATGCTAATAAGTAGTTTAAACAATAAATCTATAACTTTTATATAAATATTAGGAAAGATAAAAGTTAAATTTTAGAACCAAAGTTTGTTGCTCAAGATATTTAGTTCACCAACAAATGTAATTTTATCCACACTTAAACCCTCTCAAATAACTTTTGAAATAATATCTACAAATCGGCGAGATTCATAATTATTTAAGGAAAATATTATGTTTAGTAGAAAATTGCTAAATTTTTACAGTATGATCTAAATGACTGATTTTTTTTAAATCAGAAGCTGGTTTATGAGCCACCATGATTTAATTCTCCAATTTATTAAAATAAATTATCTCCTTTAATTATTTTTGTGGCTACTTTGTTACACGTTAGTTAGTTCACAACTTCACAAAACTCTCTTATTAATACGAATGGACCTTATAATTGTATCTATTTTGGCATAAGCTCTTGTTTTGAATACATTCTTTAACAATTATTATATTATGTAGACCTAAAATATCGGGTTTAAGAAAAATAACTTTGTTGATAACTGGCCATCCCGTTTGGAATTCAACCCCTACCGACCGGGTAAGAGAACACAATATCCGTGCCCCTATATTATTTATTGCTAGAACTGAAACCAGTTTTGAATTATTTCAATTTTCACTGAAACCAGTTTAAAATTCAATTTTAAGCTCTCAATAAAAAATCACTATCCACAATTTAGATTAATACATTATATATCATAATAAAAGTTAGCGTACTAATAGCCTCTATATAAAAGCTTGAATTGCGTCTTTTGAAACTGGAAATATTTATTCAACATTTTTTATTGGTAGTTGAATTGAAAACGGGACGGCTTGTGGTATTTTTACTTTCTCTCCATTCCTTGGAGAGAGAAGTATTGTGATTTTCAGCTAAATCTAACTAGAGATTTTGATAAAGGTCGACTTTCATGACCCCTTGAAAAGAAAAAGTTGTTTTTGGAATCCTAAGGTTCCCTCAAGGACTTTTTGGAATCTGATATATAATCATAAAATTGAGGGTAGTTTACTGAAGGGCAAAAGTTGAGGGAAAAAATTAATTTTCTCATACGTTTCAACAATTTTGATTAAATTTCATACCTAAGCATTGTTTAACATCACAAACAAATTGGCAATTCTCATTTTCGCTTCAAAATTACTTTAAGGGTATCTAAGTTACATACACAGACATTTCCAAATTCGATCATATCTCCGGAACCATTTGAGTTAAGAAATATCCTATCATTGTAAAGTTGTAGTACTATCAAAAATTAAAAATCTTTTATTTGAAATATATTTTTATAAAATCAATAGTTTCTGAGCTATAAGCAAAAATGTTATAATTTTATTGAGATTGTTCAGCTCTTTGGTGGACAGAAATGTTCCTCTTTTCTCGATGTTTCTGTAATGGTGTTTATTATTTAATTTAAATGCTCTTTGGTGGAGTGTTTCTGCAACAGTGTATATATAAGTTATTTGGCTCCCAAATCTGGTAAGTTTGTAAAATATGTCTCTGTTCTAAGATAAAAAAAGAGATAAAGTATGTGTGTTGTCCACCATATCATTCACATAATTTTATAAATTGTATAATTTTACAGTTCAAACAAAACCCTCATTTGTATAGGAAGCCTACTTTCGACCGCCAACAATGATTGAAAGTCACTAAAATTTGGCATTCTAGAAATGTGTCTTATCTGATTTATTAATAATAATCATAGGCTTGGGTAAATATTCGTAATATTTTAATTTCCGCGATTGTGGCAACATGAGTTGCCAGTTTTCAATTATTGGTCTAATCTTATGAAACTCATTGTTCAATAATTTCCACTAGAACAGGTTGGGGGGATGTTTGTGGAAAGTACAGTTGAATGATACATTATAGTCGCTTTGCTCGTTGGGGCTCCGCCCCTAAAACCCGGTGAGTTTACTTTGTAAGTGGATGTAAACTAATGTAATTCCAGAAATTTTTGTTGTTGTTAGGTCTTACCTTTTAGCCACAAGAGACCTCCAAAGAAAGTTCCGTCCGCAACCGACTTTAAAGTTTCTCCGACATTTTGAATTTTTTTTCCCGCGGTTTTATTTTTTTGGAATTTTCCCGTCGGTTACAGGCTAGAAGCTATAAGTTTGCCAAATTTCAAGTTTCTAGCTCATCTGGAAGTGGGTAAACATTAATATCAGTGAGTCAGCCGTGTGGCTTTATAGTAGTATAATAATGCCTTATTCCAGGTTGTTTTTTATCTCAGTTATATATATATACACTATGCTCACAATGGTTTTTTTTTATCGAAATCTCTTCATTTCCTTCCGGTCATTTAATTGTTCATGTACGTCACTGGCATAAATAAATTGAAACACATTTTGTTTGAATCATCTTTTTTGTTATTCTCTCGAGGAAATGTTTCCAACCATTTTACTGTTGTGACGGGTTTTTAAAAACATGTTTTCATTCAAAAATGATGTTGCCAGACTTCCAATGTTAAATTATATAATTCCTGAATATATTATCAAGTGGGTAACTTGTGAAAGTGGATGTTAGTAGTATTTATAGTAGGATTTAGATTAGTAAGAACAGTTCAGAAAATACCAACTGGCTTTTCACAACCAGCTTTGTTAAAATGTTGCTAATTTAATTGTAATTTTGGGAATAGTATGCAATTAGGACGGGATTATTTATAGTGTCTTATTATGAAAATATATATTTTTTTACCATCCATACACACAAGAACAAAAGCAAATTTCCGACAATAACAAACTTCAATGTAAAATAATTCTATTTTATTTAAAGAAAATTTCCAAAAATCTCATCTAAATCACAGAAAGACTTTAATATCCAAAAGAATATCACAGCATGACACCAACATTATTTTAATACGCAATAAGGAATAAGGGTTTAGTTAACACTTTTACTAATACCAACCTAACAAAACAGCTTATAATACACCAAGAGGGCGGGTTTCTTTACACTTTTTCTGTCATATTTTAGTAACAATTTTTTTTATCACCAATACACAAAACAAGAATAGCAAATTTACAAAAAATATCAAAAGTAATATTGTCAAAAAAATTACATATAATCATAAAATTTTAAAAAAATTCGCTTAAATCACAGAAGAACGCAAATATTAAATAAATGTAATTATTACATGGCACCATTGCCTTCCTTATTTACTATCCCCCATAATAGCTTCAATAAGGTATTAACACCCCCACCCCTCGAAAGTGGGTGCGCCTCTTAATAGGATAAGCCAACACAATTATAAGCCATATTTCCCACTTATTAAAAAGTAAATATTTGCTTTTATTGCACTTTATGGAAAATGAGCTATCGTTGCACGTCAAACATCTTTGTTTACTCGCCACCTCCGTCTATAAACAAATTGGAATTCTGAAATCCTTGTACCCCCGAGGTCTTTTTTGCCGTGTCGTAACTTTGTTCACGTGACGTCATCTGTTGTGCTTCCGCCATTTTCCTTTCACTCGGCTGCCACCAAGAGTTAGTTTATTTATATATACATTAGTTCCTAAGCGAACTGGTTTGCGACTTTTTTTTTGTACCTTATTTAATGTGTCCACAGTCAGAGAAAATATGCGAAACCTGAGAAAGTCGGGAAATTTAAAGTTGCCAAGAAAATTAGGGAATTTTATAGTCTTGGGGAATGCCAGGCCTCCACCGTGGTTCGGATTCCACGTTAAACTGTAGGTCCTTCATTTCATCTCACAATCACCCTACCATTACACATTAGCGTAAGTGCGTATAACCCGAATGGGTAGTAAGACGCGGTGCTAATAATAATAATATAGTCTTTTATCAGGGAAAAGGGTTTTTCCATTCTCCCTCCACACAAATTCTGGTCATTTCCTATACATTCAACCTTTATACCTTACACATTAGCGTAATTAGTAGTACGTAGGCTTATAGCCGGAATGGGTAGTAAGACGCCGTGTTTAAAAACTAACTTTCTAACTGTCGAATAAGGTTTTTCCGACTGAAATTGGACTGTACTTTCCGAAACACACGTCTCGCGAACCAACACCTTAGGACATCACGCAAGAAAGTGATCTATTTAGGTACAAGGACAGATATTGTTTCAGGAACAGCGCTTGGTACCGAACTAAGCGTCCATTCATACTTAGGGGGTCACCCATACATCACGTAACGCTCTTTTTGATTTCCAACACCCCCATCCCATATAACAAGTATACGTTTATACCTCCCCCCCCCCCCGCCCTACTACTTGTGCTACGTAACTTTTTTTACACCAAGAGTAAATGCCATTATTTCAAAAGGAAGTCTTTGTGACACTAAAGAGAGGGACTCCCAATTATTACTACATCAGAATCAGTTTTAAATCCTGACACCCGCTTTGGTGACCGCATGCATCTAAGGTAATACTATACTAGACTGCTGATAACGGGGGATCGTGGTTCAATCCCGGTCGGTTGTACTGTGTTTTTTTTTATCGCCACTCTCCCTCCACGAACATTTGAGTACGTAATTAATTAATCCATATGTCTTGTTTGGACCCACACGTTGAGAGCCTGATTAAAAGTACCTGATCTCGTTTGGAAATTAGTCACACGCACACGCATAAATATGCCTAAAACTACATTTTTTATAACGTTACTAGTTTAATATATTTTTTAAATTCATGGGTATATATAAACACCGCTAAACCGAACCCCGGCTTACCAAAATTACGGATAAATTGAACACATTTTTCGGGAAATTTAGGAGTTGGGAACTATGTAAAATGAAATATATTTTATTGGTTAACAAACTCGAAAGTTTAAAGAGACTAATTGTTAGCAATAGGAAAAATAAATGTTTGCTATTTACATCGAAACACTGTTTTTGTTTTTCCTTGTTATTACAGGTATCTACTGTAAAAAAAAAATATCTGTGAATGTTAAACTTATTACATGTTGTACAGTAGCCCTGTGGCTTCTTTGGTGCTGACTGACAGCTCACGGCTTATGAAAAGTTACCAGACCAAACTTTGTATTCCTACACCGAACCATATGTTAGCTGTCAGTCAGCACCAAAGGAGCCACGGGGCTACTGTACATCAATTAAATGGGAACGCGAAAAAAGGCTAAAAGGTGTTTTTGTTTGCTGTTTTGATAGCAAAACATTTTTTGGCCAAAACATCAAATATTTCTCAAGTAGAAACATGAGTTTAATTTTATTAATATGGTGATATCAACAGTTGTTGAATATTTGTCACGAGCAAGCGGCATTAGATGATAAAACTTTTTTTAAATGAAGAGAAAAAGATGTCATTAAATTCCAGGACACCCTTGAGAGATATTCAACAAACTATTGAGGTCACCATATGAAGAAATTAAACTCTATGTTTGTACTGGAGCAATATTTTATTTATTATGCCCAAAAAAGTTTTGCTATAAGAACTCGTTCCTTACGCCCCCATTTTAATCATCATTTTCGCCAAGCCGAACACGCTTAGGTCCCAATTAAGTTGGAATTAAACGAGGTTTTTTCATATACGGAATAAGAAAAATTATATTTTCATGCAACAGCTGTACATATTTATTTTTACTAGACAAAATAAAAATTCTTAAACTGATAAAAAAAACATTTTTGTACAAAAGAAAATTATATTCAAATAAAACTTCCTGCTTATTCCCAGGATAACGATACTTTTCTTTCGATACCACATTCCTACTCGTATTCAAACATACATTGGTGGACACGTGGTCTAAACGTCATACTCGTCTTGTCTCTTTCGCCTGTTAAGGGTTTCGAATCCCGGCTGGGGGTACTTAAGGTGGTTTTCCCCAAGATAGATGGTTTTCCACGAAAATCCAGACACATTTCCTTCCCCACAATTGTGGGATTAAAAAATATGAATACCTTAGCTCGAGTAGGTATAGTAGCACCATGGCTTCTTTGGTGCTGACTGTCAGTTCACAGTTGACTTCTGACAGTCAACATTTAGGTATATACATAAATTTTGACTGTCAGAAGTGACAGCTGCTAAACACATGCTTTTGCAGATCATTTGGTTCAGCGTAGGGATACATAATTTGGTCTGGTAACTTTTCAAAGCTTTTAGCTGTCAGTCAGCACCAACGAAGCCATGAGGCAACTGTAACATGTCCGCCTACTCAAGATAGAGGTCCCGGGTTCGATTCCTGTCATAACCACAAAATGTGTCGTTGGTGAAAAATGGGTTTCTACATTCACAGTGATAAATTAACGAGGGGGGTGGGGCTAGGTGTTGTGTCTTTTCGTTTAAAAGTCGGTGTGCTGATATAAGCAGTCGGGTTCAATGTTTACTAATAATTTTTGCGGAGGCCATTGTTTACTTAGAGAAATATTTATTTTATATTTGTTGTAGACACACGTAATTTTTTTTTAAACTATCACCTATAGAAATGGTTTTCTCTTTCTGAGATAAGATAACGAGTCAGTTATATAACCAAGCCCCCAGTAAATTATAGAATTAAATTTGTCCTTCTGTGGAAGTCATTAGTTATCATTTTAAATGCGGTAATAAATTCACTGTTGTTACGCAGAATCTCTTTTACTCAGCGTTTGACAAGGTGGAATAATATCATGTTTGTTTTTTAATGTTAAGTCCGATCCAAGATATAGTACGATTTTGCTAGAAAGAAATTTAATAGAAAATACACATATATTGTTGCATTCAAAATTGATACAATTTTATTATATTAATAGAAGTATTCGATTAATCTTCATACTCAAATCGAAAAATTTGAGTATTCGGAATTTTCTATCTCGAAAATTCCAAATTTTTAATTTGATTCAATCTTAAGATATTTTTTCGTATCTTATATTCACTCAATATAGTCTTCTGTCAGATTATTTTAAATTTCAATTTCCTTTATTATAGTGCCTGCCAACAGTCGTAAGACCTATAACAGGCCAGCACTGAAAATACACAAGTACCTTAAATCAAAAGTGGCATCAGCAAATCATATGACTTGACGTATGAATGCGTAAAAGTAGAGTTTAGTGATTTTTTAAAGCTGTTGGAGTTTTTCCTATAAAAATTAAACTATCTTCCAAACCGTGGGTCTGAAAGGGGGTTAAGGAAGCGCGTCTAAAAAACTCGACTACCAACATTGATTAAAGGTCACTAAAATTTGTCATTCTAGAAATATGTATTATTTTATTTATTACTCATAAAGTTCATCTTTAAAGTTATCCTTGTGGTTTAATGTACAATTTATCTTTATTTTTTTACAAATTTAATTAATGGACTAAGCATGTAAATACAAATTTTTTCTCGCCATTGTGGCAACATAAATTTCCAGTCTTATAAAAATCAGACTGTAGTCTTGTTATGTGATTGGCTGGTTGTCGTATGAGTACGAAACAAGCTTGTGAAATAATATGATATATTATATAGATGATATTCTAGTTTCAAACCAAACCCACCAGACATTTCCAAATACCGTCAATAACACTTCAGTTAAACGCAGAAATATGATGAGAGCCAACCAAGCTTGGGGGATTTTCAGAACCGGTTTAATTCAGACCACTGCTTCGGTGTTGGCAGCATACTCGGGGGGGGGGGGGGGGGGTTGTCACACTCGCAACAGACTAGACTGCCAATGACAGAGAAATTGAAGATCGAATCTTGGTCGGGTGTACTGAGGGTTATTTTTCCAAAATTGTTTTCCACTCCATGAAAATGCTGCTACACTTCTTCTAAATTCAACCTACCCCATTCCTAACTCATTAGCGTTATTAGTGTAGCCCGAATGGGTTGTAGGACGCAGTGATAGGGAACATAAATAAATTTCAGAGCAGCAAGATGTGTGTATGATTACGCATACGCATTGTTTAATCTTAGTAAAACGTCGTTGTTGTTTTTTTTAACTTCAAACTCAAAATTTAAACTTTAAAACTAGTCAGAAACTTAATGATAGTTTTCACCTACATTTAGTTTAAATTTTTATTTAACGATATCAAACAACTCAAATAATCCGGTGTTCCTAAACGTCTGGACAGCGTCTCGGTGACCTACCATGTCACACACTTAAGGTGGGCTGGGAGGGGAGAAAAAGACTGTTTTTGCAGTTTTTATGAAAACACTTTTTTTTACAAAAAAAAAATATTTCTCCAGTACAAACATAGAATTTAATTATTTTTTTTCATATGATGATCCCAAAATTTCTTGAATATCTGACGAGGGTGTCCTGGAATTTAATGACATCTTTTTCTCTTAATTTAAAAAGTTTTTCATCTAATGCAATTTATCTAATGACAGATAT
The DNA here is from genome assembly GCA_039000515.1 of Timema cristinae. Taxonomy (NCBI): domain Eukaryota; kingdom Metazoa; phylum Arthropoda; class Insecta; order Phasmatodea; family Timematidae; genus Timema; species Timema cristinae. The sequence continues at coordinate 66,085,367 of JBCFYV010000003.1, read as the reverse complement.
TCAACAACTGTTGATATCACCATGTGAAGAAAATTAAATTCTTATATTTGTACTGGAGCAATATTTTATTTATTTTATAAAAAAAAGTTCTGCCATAAAAACTGAAAAAAAGTTGATATTTTATCGCGTCCCCTTTCAACCCACCTTAAGTAGATTTACCAACACTCGACTGTGGAGTGTAGATGTAAAATATTCAGTACACCCACCTGGGACTTAAACTAAATCCCGACTTCTCAGGTCAGAGCTGATTATGCTACTCTCTATATTAAGGCGATTGGCAATTTTCATTCGGCGTGGAAATGCAGAGCCGTGGGAACAAATTGTTATCTTCAATAATTTTTACTGTTTTGTAATTTTATTTTCGGAAACGGTTTGTTCAAGAATGTAAGCATGTTGATTATTCTATACTTTTTACATACACACCTCCTCTATAATTTTAACACTGATCAAATATCGAGAAAATTGACATTCTTCAATAGAAAACTGCCGGCTTCATAACAAAAAATAAGAAAGTACAACAATTAATAAACATCGATACATCATCTTAGAAGAGGTGTTGAAAATATTAACATAAACATTTCACTCGTTCTCGAGAAATCTGGTATTTCCAAATGTATGATTTCGCCGCAAGACCTATCCATCTGTTTTTGTTGGCGCGGAAGGATATTTTGGTCGGTAGTGAAGCGATGCAAAGTATTTACAGTATTAACTATTATTCCACAACCCTTTTCACTCCCCATTGAAACGTGGGGTGAATAGTGATCTGACGGTGAGTTGTGGGAAAAGTTATTGTATTGGAAGGAGATGGAATCATTTTCACTATGCACATTCACAATAATCGTAAGATGTTTAATGGTGGAGCTGGTTTTCATCTTTCCACCCACGCAAATGTGATAGACACTCTACCTAAAAGGCAGCAGTCTTACCTTGTCCGATTTAAACTATGGCTCTATTTTATACCATAGCGTATAACCCGTCAAGATAAGACTTGCTAACTTTCAGGATAAGAGGAGTATCTCGTTGTAGACATGGGCGCCTATAAATGGGTGATAACGGAGGCCTTCACTCTGAAAAGTTTGCTCTTTTTTTTTTTTTTTTTTTTTTTTTTTTTGCTAAAATTAAAATTGTGTATTTGAAAATTTGGCTTCAATATCCGAGTTAACAAAGATAAAATGTAGATTTTATCCCATTCCCTCTTCAACGTATTTCTTTTTATTTTGTTCTGTTCAATAAACTTGTGAAAATTATGTTTTTTTTTTTTTTTAATGGAGTCGGATACAGCTCACTTCTATTTCTTTTGATTAATTAAGTCTTTTTTTCTTCTTTCTAAAATGGGCTTATGAAACATAGGTCGTCAGAATTATGTGCAGAAAGCTCTAAAACCTCTTTCCACAAGGTTAGATTATTCCTGAAATTTTCTCTCGAAGAGAAAGAAAGGTTAGTAGGTACCCCCGCCCCACTCCCCCATGTGGTAAACATACATGGGTACCATTGGTCGTAGAATAGCTATGATCTGTGCTGATTATCCTCCTCCACCTCTTTCAAACTCAACTTGAGCTGAGAATTTTCGCGCCGCCAGTTTAGTTTTGTGTATGTTAACGAAAAAGAAC